>CM033113.1:12779181-13379181 GCA_019321725.1 Paulownia fortunei | reverse complement strand
ATGTAACAATTAAATCGTGATGTTTTTATTGATTTTGAAATTCTTGAATGAATTAAGGAACACTTGATTTACTGCACGCAGTATATTTAAGACCATTAGATAAAAAAAGGCAGGCTATGGAAAAACAAGCCATGTTATCTAATAATCAACAGTACACCAAGTGCGTTGCGCCCATTGTAGAATCTATATGTGGCGCATAATAGGACGTGTATGATTGGTGTAATTAAGTCCTGCACCCTGAGGAAAGGGACAGAGAGAAAAGAGTCAGTGATTTTACCACTTTAAGCCTGCTCTTAATTTGTTTGATTTGATCAATGGAAAAGGTGGTAGTACTTGTGACAATGGGCCTGAATTCCACTCCATCTTCACCTGACCTGATTGGCGACTTGTTGTCTTTTATCAAACTGCTCTTAAAGAGGCTCCACCCAAAGTCACAAGCAGTGTAAACCAGCCCTGTAAAGAACCTGGGAACCCGTCTGTAAAGGGCATTGCCACCAGCATTAGGCCTCACGTTGGGCTGCCTCGAAGGGAACGTTAGTGGCATCAAAGGGTTGTCCACTCTTTGAAGACATGACAAGAGTGCTCCCATCAAAGAGTAGCCGTCGCCCAACGAATGGTGGAGCTTGAAGATGAGATTCCCAGCTGCGTTTTCGGTAGGGTATTTGACTATATGAATTTCCCACAAAGGTTGATTTTGTGGGAGTTGTTCCGTTGCTAGCTTGGATAGGTACTCAGTGAAACAGTCGGCGTAGTAGTCTGTCGGCATGCCACTGGGGAAAATAGGGACGTTTACATGGTCTTTGAGATTCACCTGCACTTTTTTCCATTTCTTCACTCCTTTCTTCTCTGTTACCTGTTCAATACAGAGTCTTTGCTCAGGGGCAAGAATAACTATGTAAATAACATTCAAGAAAGATAGAAAAATATGGGCTATGTTTTTGAAAAATATAGAAAATTTACTTTCATTCTCTTCATTCTCCCAAAACAATCAAAACATAACCAAATATAACCATGGTATGCGGTGGGTGGGGGGTTGGATTTTCAGTTTTATGAAAAAATTAGAATAAGAATATGCCCTTCTGTTCACAAGGCTCATGCATCAAAGAGACATAGTATCATACTGCTAGGGTGAGTGGTTAGATCAGCAGAGTTCAATAGATCTTTTATTTATGAAAAAAATTATATAAAAAACAAGAAAATTAAGCTTTAGAAATTTGGGCATTAGAACTTGATGTACCACCATTTGTGACATGCATCCAACTAGCCCATGCCTAAATATAACAAAGCTATCTAATTTTTGTGATGCAAAAATTGTTCTTGTAATATATGTTTGCTTCATCCATTCATTTTACATGGGGCAACAATCAACTCCATACTTTTTCACATGATTGCTAGGCTCGACTAATAAATAACACATGATAGATGTGAAAGGATGATGATACAACTAACCATGATCGAGGAAAAACGT
Source organism: Paulownia fortunei (assembly GCA_019321725.1). Lineage (NCBI taxonomy): Eukaryota > Viridiplantae > Streptophyta > Magnoliopsida > Lamiales > Paulowniaceae > Paulownia > Paulownia fortunei. The sequence goes on along the minus strand of CM033113.1, from coordinate 13,377,713 downwards.
GGATTTATGGGCAAAAACACGTCTTTTAGCAGTGGCAAGGTCATGGAATCATCAATTGGAACTTCTGATTCCAAAACTGCAATAATTGTGAGTGATAATGCTGAGCTCTTCAAGTACTGTGCACTGGGGCTCATAGGCTCCAACACTTCCTCTTGCTCAACCTCCATATCTTATTTGGTTGTACTTCAAATTTGGTCCAATATACCATCCTCTTTTAGTCCATCGATATATATATATATATAGGGTGCCCACAAAAGGGTCAAAATAGTCGGTAGAATTAGCTCATCTAATCACCCTTGAATGCCAAAAAAGTATAAGGTGGATAATTGTAGAACACAGTTAATTAATTCATGCAATTAATTGCAGTTTTGGTAGGAAATAATGCGCCAGGCCATAGCTGTTAAAACGTATATACACACGTAAACATGGATACTGATGGTATATAGATGTGGCTTCATTCACACCTTGCAAAATATGATTGACATTGATGGCTTGGGGATGTTGCAATTATTGCCCTCATCACCGTGGGATCCGAGGGTTGCAACAATTATTCTTAGGTCATTAATTACAAGAGAAAAAAAATATTATACTGTAAATGTTATCCCCAATAAAATTTACTAAGTAATAATAACTTTCGTTTTACCAAAATAATGATGATTATTTATGTATGCATAGTAATTGAAAATGAAAATTGTCACTAGTGACCTGTGATAATATTTTTCAATTGTCCAATTTTATATTTATATATAGTGACAAGTTAAATAAAATTCTTGTAATTATTAAACTTGTAAAAACTACTTTTATGGCAAAATAAAAATTTCTGTGACTTAATATATGTAATCAGTGTACATCTTTCATACCATCACTTAATATTTTATTACTTATAGGTATAAAAATTTAAATATTTGAAGTGTATCCTTGTTATTAGCTATTATTTCTTGGTACAGCAACAAAACCTCCTCCTAGAGACACCTCATGTCATAGATTTTTCAATTGTGTGTAATATAGCCACTGTAATAATAATTTTTTGACTTAATTAGGAAAAATTATCGTAACATTTGCCCTTCACAATATGCATTATTAGGTTTCTCTATTCCTACCCCATAAGAATCAGAATACCCACTAATTAATTGACTTTTGCCAAAATAATATTTGCTTAGCTTAGAGAATGATTCACTATAGATGTGCAGGTCAATTAATTTCTCTGTCACTGATACAAAATAAGAGTACAAGTGTAACGTAAATAAAATTGGTACTCCTGTGAACTAAAAGCATAAAAAATCTTTATTATATACATACACATATATAGATACATATTTATGTATATATATGCGTGTGTGTGTTTGTGTGTATAGGTGTATGCGCTTTTAATCTAAGATCATTGTACAGTTTTAAACGGATAAAATTAATATGAAAAGAAATATCGCTGTAGTTTTCTTTAATTTCCTCGAACTTTTTCGGCAAATAGTTTGGATAGTTGAGAAATGAATTTTTCAGAATGTTTGAATCTATTTCAGAAACAGAAAGATATTTAATTATCTACTATATATATGCATATATATTCGTATATATTTTGATTATCAACAAATGCCGACCTGGGGCATTTGACTTTGAAAGTTTACTTGCCGCATTTATCAAACACAATAATCCCTTCCTTATATATAGAATATTTAAATTCCAAACTTGGTTAAACAAGTTAAGCGATTTGTGTCCATTACATTAACCCTTCAGCAATTAACCAATATTATTTGTTTCTTGCTTTGTTTCCTTGTTGCATATGGTTGGAGTGTAAACTTTGCCAAAATATATTATGGGAAACACTGCTTTAAGGGTCCTTTAAATTTATTTATTCATGTTTGCCCATTTAGAGAGAAGAGTTTTTTGTCTATGTTGTTTTATACATAGATAAATAAATCTCCCATTCACAAGAATAACGCCTATTAAATGCATTTGAAGACGCTTGTGAGTTGGGTTCACACTCTTGACTTTCAGCAGCTTGAAATCTTCTAAGGTATGTTGTGTGTGCGAGTCAAACCAACATTAAGGGGATACTTCTGTTTTCGAAATATTTACTTTTATTTGAATTTCTTGAAATTAAGCTCCCCTTTTTAATTTTTTTATTTTTAAAGAATGCAGGGTCTTTAATGCTTAAACTAGATTTACTAGATTTACTCCGCTTAAATGAGTTAAGCTCCTGTAGAAATTTGGATTTTCAAGTCTACAAACTTTCAGAATGTAGTACAATATCATGAATAAACCAATGAAATCAACTTTAGAAACTTATAAATTTCTATTACAATATTTGTATAAGAGTTTTCTCCTTTAAAACTAATTAAAGAAGGAATATATTTGTCACAACCTCCCAACAATATTATAAATATATATAAACAACCTGTACAACATAATTTGTGCACGTATGTATGTGTATAACTTTTTTTTTTTAACTCAATCCAACAAAATATTGATAAAAGTAAAGTGTTTTCATATCCTATAACACTGTATTTACATAGGTAGTTATTAAACATTAACCAAGTCTATCAAAATAATCACAAACTCAAACTATCTATCATAAAGGAGTTTTGAAAGTGATATACAGGATAAAATTACTAATATAATACAATAACTGTAAAATAAAAAACACAGCCCACAAAATAGTCCAACATGTCATCATTCAAGTACATTGATCTTTGAAAGCGTGCAGGTGCTCCACTGCCAGCAGTAAACTAGAGGTCTCAAGTCTCACCATATTCACCTACAAAGCATGAACTACATGAGCTAATGCTCAATAAGTAAAAATCATGCACAACAAGAGTATGATATAAAATCTCATGCAACTCAACTTTAAGATATGATGCTATAAATGTGTCAAATTGAGTATTCATAAATCAAAGAGTTTTTATTAAAAATCACTTCATTTATAAGGCTCTTAGCCCACCTACTATACACCGGATAGAGCTCTGAACAATATCAATAATCACATGGTCATAAAAAAATTGACTCAGTCCAAGCGCCATCTCCTGGTATCACCAGAGGTCCACCTCCTGTCTTCCCCTATGATCCTCCAGAAGTCTTCCCACTGGCGGAGTCAATAAGGGCACAGTCAAATGATCCACCCTCTCGTGACCACCAGAGGCACACCCATGTCAACCCCTGTGATTCTCCGAGAAGTAACACTCATAGTGCCCTTAAATATCATATAAGCACGCCTCGCATGCCTCAGTACACTAATAGTGGCCAACCAAAATATTTTCTTTCTAAAAATCATGTTTTAAATCATATCGTGTATGCAAGAACCTCCACTATACTCATATGCTGTGCATGCACATATAAATACTCATGAATGGTATGTTCAATATGAAATGCAAGTCATCTTGCTCTCAACATATTTCAACAATCATAAGACTCTCTCAGTCAAATTTAATATCATCAACACATTAGGTATAAATGCTTCAAGACATACTATGTTCATGCATTGTAGTTGCAAATGAATCTTTACTTATCTTTCACTTGGTTGGTGGCTAACTCTAGATTTGTTTATTGTTTTCCTCCAATATTAGATGTAAAATAGCCTGTAATATTACCCAACATCAAGCACCATTCCAAATTTGGCAAGCCAAAAGCATAAAATATCATACTAAAATCTTAAACAACAAGCTATCTACGTTTTACAAACTTGAATCAAATCTAGCCCCTCCAATAGCTTAATTTATCATCTTAGATACATTTAAACATCATATAATTGAAGTATTATAAATCTAATATCATGTAACTAATTGTTAACACTCAATAACAGCATGTGTAGGTTGAAATATGCTAAGTTATGAAATGAGACAGATACACATTTTCATATTTACTTGCAGTCCAATTTAGTTGATTGATAATTTTGACATCCCTAAGCATATCCAATCATTCTCAAATTTTTACCACACTTATATAACATGTATATCAATGTAAACATATCATACAATTGCTAAAATACATGGATATAACTTCCCAAGTTCAGATTTCTTCACAACATACTGAAACAGATTGTTTTCCTACCGTGACAGTTTTTCACACTTCATGACATTAATGATTTTGGCACCCTTAAGTATATTCAATCACTCCCAAATTTTCACCATACTTAAATTACACATATAAAGAGACATCCAGGTCAAAGTACTACCAAAACTAATGAATTTATTAATGTAAAATCAGCACCATTCATATATGACAGAATTTGAATTTCAAAGAAGACAATTTTGAGCGCCTCTTTAATTATCACACTATATTACAATTTATAACCTCTCTAAACTTACATACATCACCTAGACTCATATATAAACACATATATGGTGAAATACACAGGTTTTAATCAAGTTATTATACATATTTAAAGCATAAATATAAAAAATCAGCAAGTATATAATTTCTGTCCCTAGTGATTTTTATTGTGATTTTGCAACTAAAAATCCTTCTTTTGTGAATTATAAGACCACAAATAACATCCTAACATGATTATAATCAATAATAGAAGCTTTAAAAATCATAAACCCTCAAACAATTCAAGAACTTAAAAAAAAACATGAGTTAAAACTCACCTATGCACAGATTTTAGCTTCAACTTGCTCCTCCTTACTTCCCTTTGATTCCTTCACTCTTTTCTTTACTTGAAATTACTTGAGAGAAATTTCTAAAATTCCATATGAAGGTTTGGGATGTGAAATAGCTCAGAAAATTTTTTACGGTCGTGTTCAATGATAGAAATGAAGAATGGTTGAGGTGGAAACTTGAGGTGGCAAGGTTGAGGTGTCAAGTGGTAATTCAAATCTGATATTTTTCACACCTTATACAGCCCTAATCTAGTGTTTATCATTACTTATTTATCTATGTGCAACCTACTTTAATCTCCATATGATCAGATAATACATTATGCCTTAATTTCTTAACAGTTCATTCAATTTCCAAACCGATCAACATTTGATTCTTAAATGATTGTCTATTTTTCATTTTCTAAAACACATGCACATATGAACCTTGTATTATGAAACTTAAATCACATTATATCATGTCCGATATCTAAAGTATGTTAATTTATGGATGTATACCTTTAAAACACTTCGATCTAATTGAATCGAATCATATAAGTTTACTAGTGACACCTTTAATACTTCTAAATTTATAACATATAACCTATGAATATTCAATATATTGACCAATCTATTCTTTTTCTTATCTACATATAGAATTACTTAATTAGGTTATAGGATCTCAACCATTAACATCAAGTAATAACATTAGAGGTATAACGATTAACAATGCTATATAAGATGCCATGTAGATGTTAATGCAAATTAGCATATAAGTAGCATGTAGTGCATGAATCATATTAGCTAAGTGAGTAATGTGATGCTTGGGTATTACAATATTTTCAATAATTTTTTACCTGAAATCCAAAATAGCCAAATATAGTTTAAGCTCGTAACCTAAAGAAAAAGTCATTAACAAGTGGTTATTTTAGCATCAATGACAAATTAGTAATCTCCCCCCCCTTCTAAAATAATTAAATTAAATGAATAAACATAAAAAAGGCATAGAAGGGCAAAATGAGAATGAAATAACATAACCCCCTTGGCCAGACTTGGAATGAAAATACATAAAAGTCTAGTACAATTCATTTGCGTAGTTTTCATGCTCTTAGAAGGAGTATTACAACTCCTCTATAGCTTTGAGTTAACTATAAATCCTTACTTTACTCAATGAAACAAAAGTACATTATGTAGATATTAATTGTACAAGCTCTTTGGTTTTCATACTTTTGAGTGAGTAAGATTGACTTAACTATTTGAGGAGTTTAGTCAAAAAAACTTCTTGGCTCCCTTAATAATTGTTTGCATTTCAAATCAGAACTACTCTATACTCAAGCTTTTAAGAGGAGCTAAGTGTCTCACCCTACATTTGAATATTCGCCTGCATTATTCTAACTTCGAATGTGGAAAACCTACCTAAACATAGAATAATGCCACCCCCAAAAAATAGAATAGAGTAACTAACACAAAAAGACACCAAAGGTATTTGTGGACTTGGCTAATAGATGTGGGATGCACACAATTCCAACATACCTTGCATACTGGAAATTAAATTTTTTTAACAAACATGCACTAAATACATATTCAGTATCCAAGAACTCATGTGATTGATCAAATTAAGTGATTTAAATACTAGTGTGGGATAAAGTTTGAAACTTTATACGTGAACACCTTTCAGTTGATGACGAAATAATGAAACAACTCACATTGTTGTCTCTTCTCGATCATATCACAAACTACAATAATTTATGCCCTCTTTTGGATTGGTTCGTTTAAAGTTCAAATTATTATCCCTCTAAGCATATCTATACCTTAAATGTTTATTTACAATTATTTCTATAATAGTAGAAAATGATTCGATAACTCATATGTTGGATTGGTTCATCTTTTATATGGCTGGCCAATTATAAGATGCTTATGTAACACAATTTAATTCCATCACTTGAATTTAGTCCTTGTCCAACTGCATATATCCTAACATGGTAAGTCTTCATATTAAATAAGAAGACCTAACTCTAATTACTGTAGGATTTGCTTCCTAATCTAATTTCTAATGGGCTTTGATCTCCTTCACCCTCACACCTAATGGATCTAAATTTAATTAATTAATTAGGTCTAAATTAATTGATCCAATTATTCCAATCGAGCTACCTAACAAAACTAAGTTAATTCATTAATCCAGTCAATTAGTTAAGCTCTATCAATAATCATATCAATCATTAAATCAAACTCTTTAATTATTTCTTAGGTAAAAAATCAATTTGGCCAAGTTAGTGTGTGATCCTTTATATTCACCCATAAGCTAATAGTGGACTCATAACTCTTGTGACTTAATTGAATAATTAATTATTCTATTTAATTAATCTAATTAATTAATTCTCTTGAAATTAATTCAATAATTTCAAGCTCTCACAAATCATGGGTAGTGTATAGCAATATGCCATAAAGACCTAGATATAGGTGAAACAACAAACCTTTCAAATTACAAATATCATGTAAGTACGGTCCTTTCGTCAACTAATCATCCGACTGAGGTTAGAGCAAGGATTATTAGTCGAAATCCTACTAGAGCATGGATTATTAGTTTATCTCAATGGGCGGCCAAAATGGGTTGGTTGAGGTTTCCTTGACTATTCGACAACAGACACTATACAAGAGAGACTGTGCTTGGTTTCTAACAGAGGCAGAAATTCAAACGCTAGCTGATCCTTTCAAGTTTACGCTTGTGGGGAAATTTTCTCATGGGTACCTGGAATTCACAAAAATTAAGAAGAGTTTTGCCATGCTAGGATTGAAAGGAAGGTATGAAATTAGACTTCTTAATACAATGTTGGTTTATATATAAATAAGGGGGTAAACGTAGTAAAAATTAAAATTTTTAAAACAAAACATGCAATAACATTTATCGTATTACCCCCGATTTTGCAGCAATTCTACCGATCGATGTTATTAATAGTTCAATAAATAGAATGTAAATATAATGATGATGTAATTCATTACCCTTTTCTGATTTTCTGATTCAGTGTATGACTTCAGGTAATCAATTGCTAGATTGTAACAAATCTCTCACCAAGGTGTCCATGTATCATCCCTCTAAAGAAGTCTACACCTTGGACTAGAATAACTAAAATAAAGAAGTTGCTAGTGTTCTTTATTTTCTTTTTCAAGGTTAAAAAAGAACAATAATCTTTAATCCAACCGATGGAATAAAAAATTAAATATGTTTGTTATTGTTCTTAATCCAACTAGTGGAAGAAGAACAGTACACTAGGATATTTGAAGAACAAAGGAGATAGAGAAGAGAGAAGAAGAATTTATTTTTTGTTATTTGCTTGTGGCCGATTTCTTGTATTAGAGGAATTATGGGATTTTTTCTTTAATTTGTATTTTTATATGGTGGCTATAAAAATTAGGTCAAACCTAATATTAGCCCCACATATTAATTTGATTGTTTGAAAAGTCTAACTTTCCTAACAAACCAAAACACATCAATCTAAATTCCCCTATTCCTTCTATCCTTTTGGCTGAAAATATGGCCTCTAATTGATCATCAATTTTTAGCCTTTCTCTCCTCCATATACATTGAACCTATTCCATAAATTCAATCTTGATATCTTATATCAATTAAATAATAAAAACCTTTTTTCCTATTTAATTTAATTCCTCTAACTTTCCAAGTGGACTTCTACTAATGAGCCATTTTCGAATTGGGCTTGGACTTCAGCAAGTATATTAATTAATCTAATTAATTAATTAACCAAAGTTTATTTATTTGATTTAATTAATTAATTAATTCACTCCAAATTAGATTCTCAATCTTATTGAGTCGAACTAAATAATTTTATTATTTAATTAGATAATTAACTTAACTAATTTGAATTAATTTAATCCTTAATTAATTAATCCAATTAATTAATTATATCTAACTCTTTGGATTAATTTTAGACTAAATATTATTCATTCTAAATTGTGTGTGACGCTTTAGGCTCACTGCTAAGCTAATAGTAGGCTTGCAATATTTGCAACTTATGAATAACAATTATTCTAATTAATTAATCTAATTAATTAATTCATTTAGAATTAACTCTTTAAAACCTAAAACCCCATTATCCGTGAAAACACCTAGCAAGTAATCATGGCAAACTAGTTTTAGGTAAAATAACAAGTAATCCTATTACAATTACGTATACCATGCATGTAAGATCATTCTATCGACTAATCTGCTAGTTGAGTCTAGGGTATGGATAAAAGTTGAAACCCTAATTGACTCAATTACTATGATTCCATTTCGAGTTCTAATGACTCTTGATGAATCATAAGAAACTTTTTTTTGACATTCATTATACCTTGGCCAAGGATTTTAGAGTCATAAATTACAAAAACATAGGAGATTCACTTGTTCTTCCAGACAAGTGATGGATTCTTTCGTTGACCACTCATTAACCTCCATATATGTAAATGCAATACCCAACGTAATCCCTTTGTTATTGTTATGCAATTAGAGAATACATTAAAATAAGATATGAGACGTGCAAGATTACTATGGTGCCTAAAGTCAAAAGACTATTCGCGCACTATCATAACGCAGAGATTCTTAATTTGATAAATAAAGTTTCCAATTAAGAAATTATTGTAGGTCTATTCAGTATACTTATTCTCTAACAAGCATCTGCATACATGTACTTGTGTCATTATGCTAATGTTTATGTAATGAAACATCTTTCTCATGCAGGCATGTATCTATGCACGAGTCTATTGGGCTATTTGTTGTCCTATCTCAAAAAGCCCTCAACTTATAACTTATTTAAGACCAAATCCTTAAAAGCATGTTCCATAATCGCCATCATATATGTGATCATGCCCTATAACTATATTTGGTCTAAGGATTTTATCTGATGTGCTGAAAGAAAATGCAAGATATAAGATAAAAAAAATATCTTTTTATATTAATATAATTCCCAATAAGATTGTTTTATAAAAGAGAATAGTACAGTACACCCAATCTAATTGTATAGCTCCATATTTTTTATATTCTAAAGTGATAATTTGCCTAAATATTTGCTTCAAATATGTTACATTTGGCTAAAAATTATATGTAGGCAAAATGGTGCAATTTGATTGGTAGATTGGCTAGGTTGCATAAAATCATTCTAAATCGTATTTCACTTAATTATAACACCAAAATATCAATTTTTGCCATCTCCCAAGCCTATAAACGTAGCTCTTTGCGTGAGAAGATAAGTTATTTTTGGCTATATTTTTTGTGGAAGCTCCTCAAAAAATGACCAGCCTTCTTCTTCAAAGTTTCTTCCAAATTTCTACACTCTACAAAAACTTGAATTCAATTCCTAGAAATCCATAGAACACAAATTAGAATAAGTTTCCACCATTTTAAGCTTGAAAATTGTTAATTTTGAAGCTTAATTCCAGTTTAATCAAGGTATATTATTTTACAATGTTTCTTATAATGAATTTGTAGTATCTTGGATGGTTACATGTTTTAATATGTTTTTGTATGAATAAAAACTCAAGTGGGATAGACTTGAGCCAAAACCAAACTAGTTAAGTTAGTTTCTAACAAAAATTGATAGCCCTATAAAATATGCTTAATTTACTTATTTCTATTGATCTTGTAATCTTATATTGTATTTGGAAGTGCTTATAAATGATTGTGAACAATAGTAATTAGGTTGCTTAATTGAAGGTTAGAATCAATTTAAGTTAGAACCGAGTTTACGTCATGTTAATTTAAATTGTGTTCAAGTTTTGTGGGTTGTCCTAATATTTATGTTTGAATTATTAGTGATTTAGCGGCTTCTCTAATGTTTTAAATTAGTAGTAAAATATGGAGTATGTTGTGTTTTTTAGGTCATGTAATTGATATGGAATTGTTTACAAAAGATTCGAAAGTGTATATGATTTTAATCAAAATATATTATGTGACTTATTAAAAGAATATTGAAGGTACATGATTTTATTATATTACGCCTTTAGTACATCCTATCTCCTAAAGAGACTGACTTTTCACTTTTACAAAGCAGACTTGAGGTAAGTTGAAACTTTCATTTGCTGTATTACAAGAATCATATAATGTTGTTCATATTTTAATGTTATTGTCATTATTTATTAAATAATGTAATGTTTGATGCATACATGGTTCATGATGCATGATACTATATTAAGAATATAATGATGTTTTTAAAAAGGAAGTATGGTACTTGATTAATAATTTGGTAGGCAAGGAATGTAGGAGGGACCGACTGACCTAATAAATACTGGGAAATACTTGAGGTTGAAAAATTGATATAGGAAAGCCACAATGAATGAATTAAAATACAGCTAATACCTAAAGTTGAAAGACCAAATATGAAAACCTGTATTATTTCTCTTATTGACCAATCATTATGAACAGTTTCCAAAAATTACAGTCTATCGCTATTAATTAGGTACCACACTTCAAAAGCCTTAGAGAATGATTTATGAAAGAAAGTTCTTGAATTGAATAATGCATTTAATGATTTATGAGATTTTCATATACTATATTTGTTATTGCATCAATTTTACCTTGCTGAGCCTTTAGCACATTAGATTCTTGTGATGTAGGTGAAAATGTATAGGTTTAGAGGTTGACTGAGTCTCTAGAGCGGCCAGACAGAGTTTTGTTCATATGTCATGCTTCGAGCTATTTTGTAGTCTATTTTGATAACTCTATTTTTGTTTTTAAATAAACTGCTTTGTTATGGTTTTGTAAACATATGAGTTAAATAGATATAATCAGCTTTGATTTATCTATATGGTATGTTTAAAATAAAATAAAATAATAAATGAATTCAAGTTTTTTTCTCTATCTAACCAAAATGGAACTTTTTATTAAAACCATAACTCTAATATTGATGAAAAATTAAAATTTCTTGACTTAACTATATCAACTTGTTTAGGTTCTGCAGTTAGGTTAAGAGGTGTTACACACATTATGAGAAGCATCCTAACAAGAGTACAATCAGTACTCATAATCAGATAAAGCATCAACAATGTGGAGGTATTGGAGATATGGCTCAATAATTTTCTAATTATGATTAAGTTCATTATTTAGAATATTCATGGAGTTAGAAGAAAGTTTACACATCATATTTTGAGAAATTTATCTCTAGAACATCGAACACATTTAGTTGTTATTTTCGAGCTTATGATTCCTTTAAATGTACAACTTGAGTTACATGCCTTTGGTTTTTCCAACGTTTTAGCAAATTTCTCCAACAAACTTTTATGTTTCTAGAAAGATACATGTGAATTGGAGGTTCTGGTTGATCATTACCAGTTTTTACATGTGCAGATTCTTCCAAAATGAATAACACTAGTCGTATGGAGTTTTGGAATAGTTTAGGATTGTTGCAATAACTAATCCATGGATTGTTGGTGGAGATTTCAACATTATTCAACATGTGCATGAAAGGCGAGGTAATATAGACCCTAATATGAGAGGTATGAATGATTTCAATAATGCAATTCTTGAGCTTTCTGATGCTAGTTTTCAAGGATTTGATTCCACACGGACTAATAATCATATTATGAAAGGCTTGCAGTGTTCTTTATTCTTCAAGTTGGAATGAGCACGTTTCACAAATTAAGGTATTGCATTTATCCCATATGTGTTCAGATCATCAAGCCTTGGTCATCCAATTGGAGAAACAGACTAATAGGATCCTTATTGTAGTTTGGTTTAGTATATGTGGACTAAACACAAACAAATTCTTGGAGACAATTTCCACTTTTTGGAATTTTCCATGCTCTAATAAATGTATGGTCTGATTTCAGCAAAAAATCTATTGTCTCAAGCAACATCTGCATTGGTGGAATAAGCATATTTCTGGGGATGTTTTTGTCACAACCTCCCCAAAATATGTATATAGAAACTACATGTGCAACATAGTTTGTGCATGCACGCATGTGTATAACTTTTTTTTTATTCAACTAGTTAGCTTGACACAACATTGAAAAAAGTAAAGTACTTTCACACCCTGTAACACTATATATACATAGATAGTTATTTGAACAATAACAAGGTCTATCAAAATCATCACAAACTCAGACACATTTACATTGGAGTTTTGAAAGTGATATACAAGATAAACTCACTAATGCAAAATCAAAAGCACAACCTACAAAATAGTCTAATAGGTCATCATCTATATACATTAATCTTTGAAAGCCTGTAGAAGCTCCACTACCAGCTCAATAAACCAGAGGTCTCAAGTCTCACCATGCTCACCTACAATGCATAAACTATATGAGCTAATACTTAATAAATAAAAATCATGCATGTCAAGAGTATGATATAAAATCTCATGCAACTCATCTCTAAGATATGGTGCTAAAACTATATCATATTTGAGTACTCATAAATCAAAGAGTTTGTTTTTTCAAAATCACTTCATTTTATACGTACCTACTATACACCGGAAAGTGCTCTGCATAATATCAATAATTAAATGGCCAATAACAAATTGATACAGTCGAGTGGACTACCCTTCCGTGACCCCCAAAGGTACGCCCCCTATCTTTCCACATGATCATCGAAGAAGTATCCAACCCGCAACATCAATCATAACAAAGGCACAGTTAAGTGGATTATCCTCTCGCGATCCCCAAATATCCACCCCCTGTCTTCCCTTGTGATCCATCAAAAAGTGTCCCACTTGTGGTACCTAAAATATCACATAAGCATGCCTTGCATGCCTCAGTGCACTAGTAGTGGTCATTAAACATCTTTATATATGAAAATCATTTCTCAAATCCTATTGTGCATGCAAAAACCTCAACTATACCGGTATGCCATGCATGCACATGTAAATGCACATGAATAGTATATTCAATATGAAATGTAAGTCATCTTGCTCTCAATATGTTTCAAGAATCATAAGCCTCTTAAGGTACATAATATTCTTGTCATTCAATCAATATAAATATCATGAACACATTAAGTATAAATACTTCAAGATGTACTATGCTCACGCATTGTAGTTGCAAATGGATCTTTACTTACCTTTTACTTATTTGGTGGCTAGATTTGTTTAGTGTTCTTCTCCAACATTCGATAAAAAATAGCATGTAATATTACCCAACATCAAGCACCATTCCCAATTTGGCAAGTTGAAAGCACCAAATCACATACTAAGACCTTAAACACCAAACTATCTAGGTATCAATAAGGCTTTTACAAACTAGAATCCAATATAGTCTCTCAAATACCTTAATTTCTCATCTTATACATATGTAAACATCATGTAATTGAAGTATTATAACTCTAGTAACGTATACGTAGTTGTTAGAACTATATAGTAATATGTTTAGTTCGAAACATGCTAAGTTATCAAATAGGACAAATTCAAATTTTCACATTTTCTTGTTGTCCAATTTAGTTGCATGATAATTTTGACATCTTTAAGCATATTCAATCACTGACAAATTTTTACCACACTTAGTTAACATGTAGAGAAATATAACCATATTATATAATTTTGAAAATTAACTAATTTATCTCAGAAAAACCAGCCCCCTTAACACAACAGAAAAACTTCAAGTTCTATCATGACAAGTTTGAGTGTCTCTTCAAATATCAAACCATATTTCAATTTCTAACATCTCCAAACTTACATACATCACCTAAAATCATATATAAACACATATATGGTGAAATATATCAGTTGTAATCAAGTTATTATATGTATATAAAGCTTTAAAGACTAAAAAATCAGCAAGTATACACTTTCTATCCCTAGTGGTTTCTATTATGATTTTGCCATTAAAAATCCTTGTTTTGTGAATTATAAGATCATAAATGACATCCTAACATGATTATAAGCAATAATAAAAGCTTCAGATATCATAAACCCTCAAAACATTCAAGAACGGAAATAAAAAACATGAGTTAAACTCACCTATGCACAATTTTAAACTTCTACTTGGTCCTCCCTACTTCCCTTTGCTTCCTTCACTCTTTCTTTACTTGGAATCACTTGAGAGAAAATTTTAAAATTCAATATGGAGGTTTCAAAGGTTAAATAGGTCAAGAAATGGTTTTTAACCGTGGTTCAATGCTTAAAAATGAAGAAAACTTGAGGTGGTAGCTTGATGTGTTATCACTTGAGGTGTCAAGCATAAGATGACAACACTTGTGATTTCAATACATAAGATAGAAACACTTGTGATATCAAAGCATGAGGTGTTAAGTACGAGGTGTTCAACCATGAGGTGTCAAGCATGAGGTGTTCAACCATGAGGTGTCAAGCATAAGATTTTAAGTACAAGGTGTTCAACTATGAGGTGTCAAGCATGAGGTGTTCAAATATGATATCATAGACACCTTATACAGCTGTAATCAAGTGTTTCTCAATATTTACTTATCTATTTACAACCAATTTTAATTTTTATATGATCGGATAATAAATTCTATAATAGTTTCTTTACCGTTGATTTGATCTTTAAACTAATTGACATCCTATTCTTAAATGATTGTCTAGTTTACATTTCTAAAATTATATGCACATATGGACCTTGTAATTTGACGCTTCAATCACATTATATCATGTCTAATATCCCAAGTATGTTAATTTATGGATGTATACTTTTAAAACATCTTGATCTAATTGAATCGAATCATATAAGCTTACTAATAACACCTTAACACTTCCAAAATTATAACATATAACCTATGAGTATCCAATATATTGATCAATTTATTCTTTTTCTTATCTAAATGTAGAATTACTTAATTAGGTTATAAGATGTCAACCACTAACATCATGTGATAGCATTAGAGGTCTAACGATTAAGAATATTATATAAGGTACCATGTAAATGTTAATGAAAATTAGTATATAAGTAGCATGAAATGCATGAATCATATTGGTGAAGTGAATAATGTGAGACTTGGGTATCACATCTTTCTCTCCTTATTAAAATTTCATCCATCCTCAAAACTTACTTACCAAAATAGTTCTGGATACTTAATTTCATATCATCTTTCATTTCCCAAGTAGCTCCTTTTGTTGAATCATTTATCCATAATACTTTAACCAATAGGATCTTTTTATTTATGAGTTGTTTTACTTATCGTAGAAGAATCTCTATAGATCTTTCTTCATAACTCAAATCTACTTTCAACTCTATAGGTTCATTCTTCAGGATATGAGATGGACTTGCAATATATTTCCTCAACATGGATACGTAAAATACATTGTGCGCTTGAGACATTGATACAGGTAGGTCGAGTTTGTAAGCAACATCCCTAATTCGTTTAATAATATGAAATGGACTAATATATCTAAGACTGTGCTTTCCTTTCTTTCCAAACTATATAGTCCCCTTCATTGGAGATTGTAATGTCC
This sequence comes from Paulownia fortunei, assembly GCA_019321725.1. Classification (NCBI taxonomy): domain Eukaryota; kingdom Viridiplantae; phylum Streptophyta; class Magnoliopsida; order Lamiales; family Paulowniaceae; genus Paulownia; species Paulownia fortunei. The sequence goes on along the minus strand of CM033113.1, from coordinate 13,361,758 downwards.
AATTCTCAATTCTCTCCAACATAGCCAATAATAAGTATTTTTCATCAATATGCATCTAATCAATACACATTATCGGATTATGGTGTATAAATAGCATTATTGCACAAACATGAATAATTGTTACTATATGCTCCAGTTGTACTTTAACTTGAATTAGTACACGAAATATGAGATCAAACTTTTGTAACACATTCCTTAAGTGCCTTTTTGCAGTGAAAAGTTTGGTATTTCGGTTAAGAAAGATTGATGTACTGAATGGCCATGAAATGAATTATTTGTATTGCTCCATACTAGTTATATGCTAAAGTGATTAATTGCCTAAATATTTACTTGAAATATGTTACATTTGGCTAAGAAATAAAAGTATGCAAAATGGTGCAATTTGATTAGTTGGTTGACTAGGTTGCATGGAATCATTCTAAATCGTATTGCACTTGATTATAACACCAAAGTATCAATTTTTGTCATCTCCCTAGCCCATAAACATGGCTTTTGGAATGAGAAGACACCAAGTATGATGCAACCAATCATAGCCCTCCACTTACCTCTATTTGAAAGGTCAAATAAATCATTTTCATCCATATTTCTTGTGAAAGCACCAAAAAAATGACCAGTCCTTATTCTCCTAAGTTTCTCCTAAATTTCTACACTCTCATACTCATAAAAATTAAATTCAATCCATAGAAATTCATAGAACACATACTAGAACAAGTTTCCACCCTTTTTAAGCTTAAAAACCGTTGATTTTGAAGTTTAATTCCAACTTAATCAAGGTATATTATTTTTCAATGTTTCTTATGATGCATTTGTAGTATCTTGGATGGTTACATGTTTTAGTATGTTTTTGTATGATTGAAAATCTAAGTAAGTTATACTTGAAGCAAAACCAAGTTAGTTAAGCTAGTTTTTAGCAAAATTGATAGTCTAGTAAAATTATTTAATTTACTTGTTTTCATTGATTTTGTAATCCTTATATTGTGTTTAAAGGTGCCTACAAATGATTGTGAACAATAGTAATTAGGTTGCTTAATTGAAGGTTAGAATCAATTTAAGTTAGAATCAAGTTTATGTCATTTTAATTCAGATTATGTTCATATTTTGTGGACTGCCCTAATAATTATGTTTGAATTATTAGTTATTTAATGGCTTCCCTAATGTTTAATATTTTGAATTAGTAGTAAAATATGGAGTATGCATTGTTTTTAAGGTTATGTAATTGATATGAAATTATTTACAAAAAGATTGAAAAGTGTAATTGATTTTAATTAGAATATACTAAATAATTTATAAAAAGGATATTAAATGGTACATGATTTGATTATGTTAGGCCTTTAACATATCCTATATTCCAAATAAATTGACCTTTTCTCTTATTACAAAGTGGATTTGAGGTAAGTTGAAACTTTCATTTGTTGTATCACAAGAATCATATAATGTTGTTCATATTTTAATATGATTGTTATTATTTGTAAAATGATGTGATGTTTGATGCATTTATGATTTATGAAGTATGATACTATTAAGGATATAATGAAGTTTTTGAAAAGAAAGTATGGTACTTGATTGATGGTCGGGTAGACAAGAGACGTGGGAGGGACCGGCGGACCAAACAAATGGTGGCAAATACTTGAGGTTGAAAATTCGACATAGGAAAGCCACAATGAATGAGATAGAATATGGCTAATACCTGAGGTTGAAAGACCAAGTATGAAAACTCCATATTAGTTCTCTTATTGGCCAATCATTAGGAACAAGTTTCGAAAACCATAGTCTATCCCTATTAGTTAGGTACCACACTTCAAGGGCCCTAGATAATGATTTATGAATAAAAGTTATTAAATAGAATAATGCATTTAATGATTTATGAGATGTGCATATATGTTATTTGTTATTGTATTAGTTTCACTTTATTGAGCCTTTAGCTCATTATATTTATGTGATGCAGGTGGAAATGCACAGGTTTAGAGGTTGACTGAGTCTTTAGAGCGATCGGACAGAGATTTGTTCATATGCCATGGTTCGAACTGTTTTGTAGTTTATTTTGAAAACTTTGTTTTGTTTTTAAATAAGCCACTCTATTATGGTTTTGTAAACAGATGTACTCAGTTTTGATATATGTATATGGTGTGTTTAAAATAATTCAAGTTCTTTCTCTTATAGCTAAAAATGAAAAGTTTTAATAAAATTATAACTCTAATATTGATGAAAAATTAACATTTCTTGACTTGCCTATATCAGCTTGTTTAGGCTCTGCAGTTAGGTTAAGAGGTGTTACAGTATATGGTATCAGAGCGGAGGTTTAGTCATTCCTGTAGATAGAAGAATGCATATGAACACATCCTGGCTGGGAAACTTAGTCAACTATTTGTTTATCTACTTTTATATTTACTTGATTAGATTTCATTTTATGTTATTGTTATGATTATGTATTTATTATTGGCTAATGAATGGAATGAGATTGGGCAATGCATATCAGGTCATGGCACTAAAAAGGAAGACAATAGATGATCATGAGGGTAATCATAGTGTGGTGAACAGTTTGGCTGATCTCATTCAACAACTGACTAGAATGCATGATGAACAGATAGAACAATTGCTAGATATGCAACAAGGAAACCAAGAACAAAATCAGTGACTTCCTCCACCACAAGCTCGACAGAATAATCCATAGGCTGTATATGAAATGTTTAGGAAAATGGAACCTGTTGATTTTACTGGTGGGTATGATCCTATGGTTGCAGAGGAATGAGTTAAATCATTGGATACTATCTTTAACTACATGCGAATTGATGATGCTGAAAAGGTACTCTGTGCAATTTTCTTGTTGAAGAAGGATGCTAGCACCTGGTGGGAAGGAGCTAAACTTGTAGTGAATATAGAAGAGCTAACTTGTGAGAGGTTTAAAATAATTTTTTATGATAAGTATTTCACAAGGGATGCTAAGTCACTCAAAGTAAAAGAATTCGTGGAGTTAAAATAAAGAGGGATGTCTGTATGTGATTATGTGAGAAAATTTGAACAGGGTTGCAAGTATGTACCATACATCACCAGAAGATGGATCATTTCTTGAGGGGCCTTAATCTTGAAATTAGAAGAGATGTGAGAATGTCTTCAGTAATAGAGTTTAGAGAGCTGGTGGACAAGGCTTTGATGGCTGACTTAGATGAGAAAGAGAATGAGAAATTTCATCAACAAAAGAAGCAAGTATTCACTCTAAAAAATCTAAACCAGTGGAAGAAAGGAGAGCAAAAATCAAACCAAGGGGATGAAAAGCATCCTAAAGTTGGACAGACTTCTACTACAGTTGAAATGCCTAAATGTACTAAGTATGGGAAGAATCATTTTGGAGAATGTTGTAGTGGTACGAATTGTGCTTTAAGTGTAAAAAGCTTGGACATATAGCAAAGGATTGCCCAATAGTGCAGGGAAAAGTTCAAGGAAGAGTGTATGTAATGACACAAGAACAAGCTGATGCAGATGCTTTTGTAGTCACATGTACTATTTTAATTTCTGGGATACCTACAATTGCATTGATAGATTCTAGTTGTACGCATTCATTTACATCACGTGCATTTATGAGAAAATTGGGCATTACACCAGATTTATTAAAAGTAAGGTAAGTGTGACTGTTCTATCCGGGGAAGAAATAGATTCCAACTAAATGTTAAGGGCTTGTTCTATTCAGATTAGTGATAGGACTCTCTATGCAGATTTTGTTATTTTATGTATGCCAAATTTTGAGGTTATTCTGGGTATAGATTGGCTTACCAAATATCATGCAACAATTGATTGTAACAAGAAAATTGTGATTTTTCAGCCATCTGGAAAAGAATAGTTTGTGTTTAGTGGTACCTTATTCTCACGGTCCTTACCAATTATATCTGATTTGAAAGCTCAAAAGATGTGGAATAAAGGTTGTGTTGGATATTTGGCAAGTGTTCTGGACACCTCAGTTGAAGCTAGAAAATGTAGATGTGGTTCAAGAATTTCTTGAGGTATTTCCAAATGATTTACCGAGACTACCACTGAATCGAGAGATTGAATTTATGATTGATGTTATGCCAGGAACTACTCCTATTTCTAAAGCACCATACCGAATGGCATCAACAGAATTGAAAGAGTTAAAAGTTCAATTGCAAGAATTACTTGATAAGGGTTTTATTCACCCTAGTTATTCTCCTTGGGGAGCACCTGTATTGTTCGTGAAAAAGAAGGATGGTACATTGTGGTTGTGCATTGATTATAGAGAGTTGAATAAAGTAACAGTCAAGAATAAGTATCCACTCCCAAGAATAGATGATTTGTTTGATCAATTTCAGGGAGCATCTGTATTTTCTAAAATTGATTTGCGCTCTGGGTGTTATCAATTGAAGATCAAGGAAGAATACATACCAAAGACTGCATTCCGAATAAGGTATGGAAATTATGAATTTCTAGTGATGTCTTTTGGTTTAACCAATGTCCCTGTAGCTTTTATAGATCTAATGAATAGGGTGTTCAAGCAATATCTTGATAAATTTGTGATTGTGTTTATTGATGATATCCTAATTTATTCACGGGATAAAGAAGAGCACAAAGAACATTTGAAGATTGTGCTGCAAGTTCTTAAGGAAAAATAGTTGTATGCTAAATTCAAGAAGTATGAATTTTGACTTGAACAAGTGGTATTCCTAGGTCATGTAGTATCTAAGGATGGTATTTCTGTTGATCCGGGCATGATAGAAGTTGTCATTAAGTGGCCAACACCAACAAATGTATTAGAAGTAAGGAGTTTCTTGGGATTAGCAAGGTACTATCGATGATTTGTTCAGGGGTTTTCAAAGATAGCAACTCTAATGACAATGTTGACAAGAAAGAATGTGAAGTTCTTGTGGACCGATGCTTGTGAAAAAAGTTTTCAAGAACTGAAACATAAATTGACTATAACTTCTGTTCTTACCATTCCAACTGGAATTGGTGGATTCGTGGTGTATAACAACACTTCAAAAAATGGTTTAGGTGTTGTTTTGATGCAAAATGGGAAGGTTATTGCCTATGCTTCAAGGTAATTAAAGGAATATGAAAAGAATTATCTATGGTGAGAAGTGTGAGATATACACAGATCATAAGAGTTTAAAGTACTTTTGTACCCAAAAAGAGTTGAATATGAGACAAAGAAGATGGTTAGAACTTGTGAAGGATTATGATTGTGTGATCAACTATCATCGTGGTAAAGCAAATGTGGTTGTAGATGCATTGAGCAGAAAATTCGCGTCTTCTCTTTTTGTTATACAAAAGTCAATATTACTAGATTTGTAGAGATTAGAGTTTGAAATTGTACCTAAAGGGGAAAAGTGTTCGTTGTCAGCTTTAGTGTTGAGACCTGCACTTCAAGATAGAATCAGAGAAGGTCAAAACATAGGCATACATTTGTGTAGATTGAAAAGAATGATTGAGGCTGGAAAGAGGCAAGACTTCTCTGTTACTGATGATGGGATTATTTGATATAAAGGGAGACTGTGTGTGTCATTTGACAAGGCCATGAAAGTAGATATTTTAGAAGAAGCTCATACTACTACTTACTCAGTACACCAAGGTAGCACAAAAATGTATAAGGACTTACAACAACATTATTGGTGGCCTAAAATGAAGAGAGATATAGAAAAATTTGTGGCTGAATGTCTAACTTGTCAACAAGTTAAGATTGAACATCAAAGACCATCACGATTGTTGAAGCTTTTGTTGATTCCATAGTGGAAATGGGAGCACATTATAATGGACTTTGTGCTTGGATTACCTAGAACACAAAAAGGGTATAATTCCATATGGGTGATTGTTGATAGATTAACTAAATCATCCCATTTTCTTCCAGTGAAATCCACATACAATATAGACTAGTACACTCAATAATATATTAAAGAGATAGTCAGGTTACATGGGGTGCCAGTTTCAATAGTGTCCGATAGAGATCCTAAGTTTACATCTACATTTTGGAAAAACTTACACAGTGCCATGGGAACAAAACTTGCATTTAGTACAGCATTTCATCCACAAAGTGATGGACAATCAGAGAGGGTTATTCAGATATTAGAGGATATGTTAAGAGCTTGTGTGCTAGATTTTCAAGGGAGTTGGGATGCTAAGCTTTCATTAGTGGAGTTTACTTATAATAATAACTACCAATCAATAATTGGAATGACACCTTATGAAGCATTGTATTGAAGAAAATGTAGATCTCTAGTTCATTGGGATAAAGTTAGAGAACAAAGACTACTTGGTCCAGAAATAGTTCAACATACCACTACGGTAGTGAGAATATACGAGAGAGAATGAAGATCGTGCAAAGTAGATAGAAAAGTTATGCAGATAAACGAATAAAAGATCTAGAGTTTTTTGTTGGGGATCATGTGTGCTTAAAAGTAGCTCCAATGAAAGGTTTCATGAGATTTGGAAAGAAAGAAAAACTAAGCCCAAGGTATGTTGGCCCATTCGAGATTCTCGAAAGAGTTGGTAATAAAGCTTATAGAGTGGCTTTACCTCTGTCATTATCTAGTGTTCACAATATGTTCTATATGTCTATGTTGAGGAAGTACATTTCAAACCCCTCTCATGTGTTGAGTCATAAACTATTGGAATTGACTTCTGATTTAGCTTATGAAGAAAAACCGGTGCAAATTCTAGATGAGATGGAAAAAAAGTTGAGAACAAAAAAGATTCGACTTGTTAAAGTATAGTGAGGAAACATTTTGTAGAAGAGGCCACATGGGAAAGAGAAGAAGAAATGCAGAGCAAGTATCTGAAATTATTTGGTACATCAAATTTCGAGGATGAAATTTTTATAAGGAAGGAAGGATTGTAATGCCCAATTCTCAATTCTCTCCTACATAACAAATAATAAGCATTTTTCATCACTATGCATCTAATCAATACACATTATCAGATTATGGCATACAAATAGAATTATTGCACAAATATAAATAATTGTTACTATATGCTCCAGTTATACTTTAACGTGCATTAGTATATAAAATATGAGATCAAATTTTTGTAATATATTCCTTAAGTGCCTTTTTACAGTGAATAGCTCGGTATCTCGGTTAAGGAAGAATGATGTGTTGAATGACCATGAAATGAATTACTTGTATTACTCCATACTAGTTATATGCTAAAGTGATTAATTGCCTAAATATTTACTTGAAATATGTTACATTTGGCTAAGAACTAAAAGTATGCAAAATGGTGCAATTTGATTGGTTGGTTGACTAGTTTGCATACAATCATTCTAAACCATATTGCACTTGATTATAACATAAAAGCATCAATTTTTGTCATCTCCCTAGCCTATAAACATGGTTTTTGGCATAAGAAGACACCAAGCATGATGCAACCAATCACAGCCCTCCACTTACCTCTGTTTGAAAGGTCAAAGAAATATTTTTCATCCATATTTATTGTGGAAGCACCTCAAAAATGACCAGTCCTTATTCTCCTAAGTTTCTCCCAAATTTCTACACTCTCATATTCACAAAAATTGAATTTAATCCATAGGAATCCATAGAACACAAACTAAAATAAGTTTCCACCCTTTTTAAGTTTGAAAACTATTAATTTTGAAGTTTAATTTCAACTTAATCAAGGTATGTTCTTTTTCAATGTTTCTTATGATGAATTTATAGTATCTTGGATGGTTACATGTTTTAGTATATTTTTGTATGATTGAAAACCTAAGTAAGTTACACTTGAATCCAAAACCAAACTAGTTAAGTTAGTTTTTAGCAAAATTGATAGTCTAGTGAAATTATTTAATTTACTTGTTTTTATTGATTTTGTAATTCTTATATTGTGTTTGAAGGTGCCTACAAATGATTGTGAACAATAGCAATTAGTTTGCTTAATTGAAGGTTAGAATCCATTTAAGTTAGAACCAAGTTTATGTCATTTTAATTCGGATTGTGTTCATGGTTTGTGGGTTGCCCTACTAATTATGTTTGAATTATTAGTTATTTAATGGCTGCCCTAATGTTTAATGTCTTGAATTAATAGTAAAATATGGAGTATGCATTGTTTTTAAGGTTATGAAATTGATATGAAATTGTTTACAAAAAGATTGAAAAGCGTATATGATTTTAATTAGAATAGACTAAATGATTTAAAAAAGGATATTAAATGGTACATGATTTGATTATGTTAGGCCTTTAACACATCCTATCTTCCAAAGAGATTGACCTTTTCACTTAGCACAAAGTGAACTTGAGGTAAGTTGAAACTTTCATTTGCTGTATCACAAGAATCATGTAATGTTGTTCATATTTTAATGTGATTGTTATTATTTTTGAAATGATGTGATGTTTGATGCATTTATGGTTTATGAAGCATGATACTATTAAGGATATAATGAGGTTTTTGAAAAGGAAGTATGGTACTTGATTGATGGTCGGGTAGACAAGAGATGCAGGAGGGACTGACGAACCCAACAAATGGTGGCAAATACTTGAGGTTGAAAAACTGGCATAGGAAAGCCACAATGAATGAGATAGAATATGGCTAATACCTGAGGTTGAAAGACCAAGTATGGAAACTCTGTATTAGTTCTCTTATTGGCCAATTATTATGAACAGGTTCTAAAAACCATGGTCCATCGCTATTAGTTAGGTACCACACTTCAAAGGCCTTAAAGAATGATTTATAAATGAAAGTTATTAAATAGAATAATGCATTTAATGATTTATGAGATGTGCAAATATGTTATTTGTTATTATATTAGTTTCACCTTACTGAACTTTTAGCTCATTAGATTCATGTGATGCAGGTGGAAATGTACAGGTTTAGAGGTTACTGAGTCTTTAGAGCGGCCGGATAGAGATTTGTTCATATGCGATGCTTTGAACTGTTTTGTAGTTTATTTTGAAAACTTTGTTTTGTTTTTAAATAAGCCGCTCTGTTATGATTTTGTAAACAAATGTACTCAGTTTCGATATATGTATATGGTGTGTTTAAAATGATTCAAGTTCTTTCTTTTATAGCTAAAAATGAGAACTTTTATTAAAACCATAACTCTAATATTGATGAAAAATTAACATTTCTTTACTTAACTGTATTAGCTTGTTTAGGCTATGCAGTTAGGTTAAGTGGTGTTAAAAAGATACTTTCATAAATACTTGATCTCCTACTGCAAATTTTAACATTTTTCTTCTTTGGTCTGCATAACGTTTCTGTCAGCTTTAGGAAGTCTACATTCATTGAGGAATTTATGCCACTTCTTTTCATCAACCTCACCTAGTGAACTGGAGGTCTACATTTTCTACCATATAATGATTCATAGGGGGCATTCCAATAGTGGACTGATAATTGTTATTATAGATGAATTTCACTAAAGGTAAAAATTTGCTCAATTGACCGTGAAAATCTAATACACAATCTTTAAGCATATCTTCTATTATTTGTATTATTCGTTCTAATTGTCCATCAGTCTAGGGATGACATGCAATACTAAAAGATAATTATGTTCCCAATGTATTGTATAAACTCTACCAGAATATAGATAAAAATGTTGAATCTCTATAAAAAATAATAGATAGTGGTAAACTATGAAGTCTAACCACTTCATGTGTATATATTTGTTTATAATGATCCATGGAATAGGTGGAATAAATTGGAAGAAAGTGAGCAGATTTAGTTAACTTGTCAATGATAACCCAAATAATATCACAATCTTTAACTATTTTGGATAATCTTGATACAAAATCCATAGTAATTCTTTCCCATTTCCATTCTAGAATAAATAAAGGCTGCAAGGTTCTTGCTGGTCTTTGATGTTCAACCTTTATTTATTGGCATGTTAGACATTGTTCTACAAATTGAGCAACATCTCTTTTCATAATTGGCCACCAGAAATGCGTTTCAAATCCCTATACAGTTTAGTAGCTCCTGGATGTACTGAATATGTCGTTGAATGTGTCTCTACCAAAATATATTCTCGAATGTTGTCTACATTAGGTACATATAGTTTTTTTTAGAATCATAGAATACCATTCTCTAACATCTGAAAATTAGAAGACTTTCCTAAAGTAGTATATTTCATCATTTTGGTAAAATATTCATCAACTTGTTGTCTGTGTTGAATTCAATCAATCAAAGTCTATTGGAGTGTCAAAACTGTAAATTTAGCATTCACTGATCCCTATTGTACAATCTCTATATGTATTTTCTATAGCTGCAGTGTTTTGTGTTGATTTTTTGCTCAATGCATCAGCCATAATATTAGCCTTACCAGGATGATATTTGATAACACAGTCATAATCTTTCACCAACTCCAACCATTTTTGTTGTCACATATTTAACTTTTTTTGGGTGAAGAAATATTTTAAACTCTTGTGATCAGTATATATCTCACATTGTTCACCATACAAATAATGTCTCCATATCTTAAGTGCAAACACCACTGCAGCAAGCTCTAAATCATGTGTAAGGTAATTCATTTCAGACTCTTTAAGCTCTCTGCATGCATATACAACTACTTTACCATTTTGTATTAATACACATCCTAACCCATTTTTCAAAGCATAACTATAAATCACAAAGTCTCCAGTACCTAATGGAATATAAAGAATAGGAATTGAAGTTAACCTCTTCGTCAATTCCTAAAAGCTTTTCTCACAAGCATCAATCCATCTAAATGTCGCACATTTTCTAATTAATTATGTCAAATGAGAAGCTATCTTGGAGAATCCCTCCACAAATCTATGGTAATATCCAGCTAAACCCAGAAAACTTCATACTTCTAAAGGATTAGTAGGTTGTGACCAGTTATTAGTAGTTTATACTTTACTTGGATCTACAGATATTCATGCTCTTGATATTATATGTCCTAGAAATACTATTCGATGTAACTAAAATTCACATTTCTTAAATTTAGCATATAGTTGTTTCTTTTTTATAACCTTTAAAACCATTCTCAGATGTTCACCATACTTTTCTTCTATGTTAGAGTAAATTAGGATATCATCAATAAACACAATAACAAATCTATCAAAGAAAAAATTTAAATACCAAGTTCATGAAATCCAAAAAGCTATTAGAACATTTGTTAATCCAAACGGCATCAACGAAATTCATAATGTCCATATCTCATTTGTATGTTGTTTTGGCGATATCATCCTCTTTTATTTTCAGTTGATAGTACTCAAATCGCAGTTCAATTTTTGAAAATATAGATGTACCTTAGAGCTGATCAAATAAATCTTTTATTCTAGGTAGAGGATACTTATTCTTGATTGTAATTTTATTTAACTTTTGATAGCCTATACACAGTCGCATTGTATCATCCTTCTTATGTATAAATAGAATTGGTGCACCCCATAGTGAAAAGCTAGGTCTGATAAAACCTTTATCCAATAATTCTTGTATTTGTATCTTCAATTCTTTCAACTCAGCTAGTGCCATTTGGTGTGGAGCTTTAGATATTGAAGGTGTTCTTAGATTTAGTTTAATGACAAACTCTATCTCACTGTCCGGCAGTAATCTAAGAAGATCATCAGGAAATAGCTCTAGATACTCCCAAACAATTGGCACTTCATTAAGGATCGGTTGGTATTGTTCTTCAATGTATAACACTCACCAAATATCCCTCACAGCTACTATCCAATAATCTTTATGCTTTCAATCTTGATATATTTGGGAATTTGAAGCATTTTACAATTCCAATAAAGGTGAATGGTTCATCTCTGGGAGGTTGAAAAATCACCGTCTTTCTCTAACAATCCATAGTAGCATGATACTTTAACGACCAATTAATCATGAAATATTTTGCAAACCGCAAGTGCACGGTGTCAAATTTTAATACAATGGTGGGTTTAGTATCGTATCTATAAGGATTGTAATAAAAAATTACAAGTATTATAATTTAAATAGTCCTAATTTTATCTAGAAAATTAAGTGATGATTGGTAAACAAAGTAGAATAAGATAACAATTACAAAAAGACAAGAGTGGAGTTCTTAGAAGTAATACAACAAACACCTTATGAACAAGAAATTTTACAAGAATGACTCACCTAATTATCACCTATGTTATTTCTTCCAAAATATACCAATTCAAGTCAACAATGCATGTAAGTTAAGAATTCGTAAACTCATCAATTTCCTCTCACTAGTGTCAAATTGATTGTGAGTTCCAATATGAATTTCAATATCTCTATTAAAATTCAATGATAAAACTCTACAAAAGTTCAATGAGTTCTTCTTCAAAACTTCAAAGGTGTCGTAAGCTTTTTAACTCTATGATTCATAGGTTTTGTTATCCTTATGATCATGTGTAATCTTCTCTCTCTCGAGTATTAAATTTCATACATCAAACAATCTCAATTAATGGCCAAATAATCAAGTTGCATTACTAAGCAAGATAACACAAACAAGATGAATAATTTGAACTAATATTGTTTGGAATTCAAAACATAGGATCAAATAAGGTTCCATCATCCTCTAAAAAAAATGTTTAGTTCATCATGTATGAATATAACTTCAAGAAATACATAAGAAAGAACATGGAAATTGTTCACCAATTTGTGAAGTAGGAGGAATGGTTGAAACTCTCATTGTCTCCAAGAATGGTTCATTCTCTCCAAGAATCTTCTCCTTCTGTCCAGCAGCGCTCCTTCTGTTAAGAACAACTTCTCACATCCAAGAATAACTTTGGAGGCTCTTTCAGGTCCTTAAAATCATATGGGAGATGCACTGAGGAGGCCTAAAAACCTATTTTTGCCCTTTTATCCATGTGGCAATGTGTAGATGCCGACTAGACAGTTAGGCACAACTAGGCACTGAATATTGTGTCTAAAACTTATTTCTCCAGCGTATACAGCCTCTTGAAACCATGTGTTCAGTATATTATAGGCCAAACAGGCTTTTAGTGTCTTCATCCAATTTGTATTCCTGTCTCTTAGATTTCTATATCATTATGCATTATCTGAATAGGACATCTATGGAGAGAGTTATGCCTAAAATATCGAGATGTGTCATACAAGAAATCTTAAGTCCAATATTGACTCTTGAACTTGATGTTTCTCATTAAAATCGTAGGACCTGGTTTTTGTGGTAAGCACAAAAGTTGTAGATTTATGTCTTGGATTTCCAATGGATTATGAATCAAGTCAATGTGATATTTGAGTAAAGCATTATGACTAAAATACTAAAACTACCATCAGTCGCACTACAATTCAGATATTTCAACATCTCAACCTAGTTTTTGGTTTCATTCCATTTTCTTCTCCTTTTATCATTACCTACAAGATTTCAAACTAAACGCACAAAAAGTAACAAAAACACTTGAAATAAAGCCAAATATTAATCATAAGGCATATGAATTGTTGGTATAAAACTAACTTATCAAATAATACCAAACTTACCTTTTGCTCGTCCTCGAGAAAAACTCAAAATCAAACAATCATTGGCTCATATTGTGATCATGAATTACTTAATTCAAAGAACCAATTCAAGTGCCTAATCAATCTGTATTGCACATGCATCCAAAGGTTAGTCACAGAGCTAGTCGAATGGCACTACAAAACTTGTGCTTTATCAATCTAGTCATGAATTCAAAATGTGTGTGTGATTGTTTAGCTCAAGTTTCATGCATGCATTTTAGGTATGAATTTCACAACCAATTATTCTCATGATCTAAGAAAAGGACTTTCAGGTATTCCATAGGCTTGTTTTTCATATAAATTCTCCACTAATATAGACACTTACAAATTTGGATCAAAATGACTTCAATAAGCTTGTAACGTAAGGCCTAAATATTGGCTTACAAAGAAAGATAGGGATGCACAATATAATAGAGCATAAAGCGTTGCATATAAAATGTCACTCTCCTCATTTCTTTTCTCTTTCCCAATTTGTTTTTTCTTTAGGATTCATGCTTTTCTTTTATTTTCTTTTTCACAATTTTTTCTTTTTTTTTTTCCTTATTTTTTTTCATGAATCCCAAGACTTCATTTCTTATTCTTTTGCTTTCACAACCCCCAAACTTGTTTCGTTTCATCAACATGAGTTGTCATTTATTTATTTGCATATTTTTCTTGCTCATACCCCTAAATTCATTCATCTACGCCCTCAACATGTCTCCATATGATCCCTTCATAAAATTGTGCACAAAATGTCATACCTTAAGCTTTTTTAAGGATAATTTTTGGTTTTTCGGGATATAAAAGGTATGTATAGTGAGCTTCAAGAAATGAAGTCGAATGGTGGTCATTTATATTTCTTGCATATACTATTCTTTGAAAAACAGCTCAAAGGGGTAACTAGTGAATAAAAGTGTGATCATGGTAGGCTTGAAAGGCAAAACGAGACAAAAATGACCTAAATCATTTCCAAGTTTGCTAGTTATCTAGAATTTCACCTCAAAGAGTAATCAAGCAAGTTTTAGAACACCATAAAATGACCAATACAACTCATTGAAAGCAAAATCCAACACCAAGTAGCATGTAATTCACAAAATTTTGATACAACGTGCTCAATGAAAATTCATCATTTATAACAAGGATCAAACACATACAAGAATCAACATGTCACAAGACTAGCAATCATTTTTCCCTATAGACTTTATACAATATCAATTAGGTATCATCATAGGCAATCGGTAATTAAGTTATTCATTCAATCACAAAACACGAACTCAACTAAGTTTGTCAACAAAGCATGCTTACTCTTGGACTCTCATCACACAACATAGGTAATTCAAATTGAAAAAATTAGCTCAATTTTTCATATAAAGTTCAAACACACAAAATACTAATTCCAATAAATACCTCCAAACTTTAAAATTAACATTGTCCTCAATGTTTAAAGAATTAAAGCATAAGAGGTTGAAATAAGAAACTCCCCTTTCCAATATATAATGCATTTGGAGTTCATGAGAGATCCACGCATATCACCAAGGCAACATCTATCTACATAAGAAAAGAAAGCATGAAAGTATATGTGCTAAAGCAACAAAAGTGAGAACACAAACATAAATAAAGAAATGTAATAACTAAATATTCCTAAATCTAGAAAACAAACATATTTCAAAAACTAACTAAGAAATTATTAAAAAGCAAAGGAAAAAGGACTTGGGTTGTCTCCCAAGAAGTGCTTGGTTTATAAGTGTTTATCATGCCACAACTTTGTGTGCTCAAAGAGTGTAGGTGATTCTTTTGGATAGGCAAGTCGAGGATGATCCAAAGTAGCATCAATAACCTTTTGGACATCAACAAGTATATCCCCTATTACCGTGAATAGTCTTCCAAACATGGTAAAGATGTACCTATCTTTCTCCATATTAAAAATAAAAAAATCTGTAGAACACAAGAATTGATCACTATTCCCAAGCATATCTTGAGTCACCTTAGTAGGCCTTGCTTCATCTAGTGCATGCTTTTAGAAATGAAATATTAAAATTGAATTAGTACATTCATCTAGATCACATAATTTTATTTCACAATTAGAGTCTTTAATTGAATAAGGGATAATGAAACTCCTTGAATTAGTAATCACTTGAGGTGGCTTCTCTTGCAAGATGGTATTGCACTTTTAAATAGCTTCGCTCTCTTCTATTTGTTGTTGTTGTATGGCTTTGTAATGCTTCCTTGGATTGATTTTTATATCTATTAAAAAGAAACTTTTATATTTTTTAGTATTAATTTTAGTAGGAAGCTGTCCAATTTGAGTTTTCATTGATTTCATTTGAGCTCCTAAACTTGAAGCTAGCTGCCCCAATTGAGTCTTAATGTTGTATATCTTTGCTTCATTATTATTCAATTGGGCTCTTGTTTTGTCAATGAAAGTGCTTAGCAAATTCTCAAATGATACCTTTTTCTCAACTTTGTTTTCCATAAATGAAATGCTAGTGGATTCCATGGAATCCATTCCTTGATAAGCTCCATTAGAAGTCTAAGCTGCAAATTGGTTAGAAAGAGAAGAAATTATTCAACTAATTGAATAAATGAATCTACCTCAAGAGCACCGTTAACCTTTCTAATGGAAGACCTTTTGGAAGGCCATTGATAGCTATTAGTAGCCATCGCCTCAAGACTCCTAGCCTTATGCATACAAATACATTTAACCCACTGTAATGCAAGACCTCATCAACATATGGGAAGAAAGTAAAAATAATCTAAACTAAAATCAAGAATAAATCATTACAATATTAATGCAATAATGATCAAACTATCCCCGGCAATAGCGTCAAAAACTTATTTGTGGAATATTTTGCAAACCGCAAATGTGCGGTATCAAGTTTTAATACAGCAGTGAGTTGAGTATCATATTCACAAGAATTGTAATAAAAAAATGCAGCAAGTTTTTTAGTTCAAATAGTCCTAATTTTATCTAGAAAATTAAGTGATGGTTGGTAAATGATGAATGGAATTTATACCAATTAATTGAGTATCATTTGCTTAACTTTTTTATTAGTTTTCAAGATTTTTGTGAGTTTTATTGTCGTTTTTAGTATTTGTTTTGCAGATTTGAAGATAAAGGAAGAATGTTACTTTGATGTATTAAAATCTACATTTATCTTACATTATCCAAAAAAAAAAAAAAAAAACCAATGGATTATTACTTACCTTTCATTTGGTTGGTGGCTTAATCTAGATTTGTTTAGTGTTCCTTTCCAACCTTAGATGAAAAATAGCCTCTAATATTACCCAACATAAAGCACCATTCCCAATTTAGCAAGTTGAAAGCACAAAATCTCATACTAAGCCCTTAAAACCCAAACTATTTATGTAACAATCAAACCTTTACAAACTAAAATATAATATAGTCCCTCAAATACCTTAATTTCTCAACTTAGATACATGTAAATATCATGTAATTGAATAATTATAACTCTAATAGCATGTACTTGATTTTTAGAACTCAATAACAACATGTTTAGGTTGAAACATGCTAAATTATCAAATATGACAAATTCACATTTTCATATTTTCTTGTTGTCTAATTTAGTTGGATGATAATTTTGACATCCTTAAGTATATCCAAACACTCCCAAATTTTTACCACACTTATCTAATATGTAGAGAAATATAACCATATTATAGAATTTCCAAAACTCACTGATTTATCTCAGCAAAACCAGCCCCCTTAACACAACACAAAAACCATATTATGACAAGTTCTGTCATGACAGTTTTGAGTGTCTCTTCAAATATCAAACCATATTTCAATTTCTATCATCTCCAAACTTACATACATTACCTAAAATCATATATAAACACATATAAGGTGCAATATATAGGTTTTAATCAAGTTATTATATACATATAAAGCTTTTAAGACTAAAAAATCAGCAAGTATACAATTTATGTTCCCAGTGATTTCTATTATGATTTGCAATTAAAAATCCTTCTTTTGTGAATTATAAGGTCATAAATAAAATTCTAACATGATTATAAGCAATAAACAAAGCTCTAGAAATCATAAAGCCTCAAATAATTCAAGAACTGAAATAAAAAATATTAGTTAAGCTCACCTGTGCATAATTCTAAGATTCTACTTGCTCTTCTTTACTTCCCTTTACTTTTTTTTCACTTGAAATCACTTGAGAGAAACTTATAAAATTCAATATGGAGGTTTGAAAGTGAAATAGCTCAAGAAATGGTTTTTGGTCGTGGTTCAATGCTTAGAAATAATGAAAACTTAAGGTAGTAGCTTGATGTGTCATCACTTGAGGTGTCAAAGCATAAGATGGCAACACTTGTGATTTCGAAGCATAAGATGACAAAAATTGTGATATCAAAGCATGAGGTGTTAAGTACGAGGTGTTCAACCGTGAGGTGTTAAGCATGAGGTGTTCAACTATGAGGTGTCAAGCATAGGGTGTTAAGTACGAGGTGTTCAACCATGAGGTGTCAAGTATGAGGTGTTCAAATATGATATTATACATACCTTATACAACTCTAATCAAGTATTTCTCAATATTTATTTATTAATTTACAAATTAGTTTAATTTTTATACGATCGAATAATAAATTCTACTATAATTTTTTAAGTGTTCATTCGATCTCTAAACCAATTGACATCTGATTCTTAAATAATTGTCTAGTTTAAATTTTAAAATCATATGTATATATGGACCTTGTAATATGACACTTAAATCGTATTATATCATGGTCAATATCCCAAGTATGTTAATTTATAGATATATACTTTTAAAACACCTTGATATAATTGAATCGAATCATATAAGATTACTAGTAGCACCTTTAACACTTTCAAAATTATAACATATAACCTATGAATATCAGTATATTAACCAATCTATTCTTTTTCTTATCTAAATGTAGAATTACTTAATTAGATTATAAGATTTTAACCACTAACATCATGTGATAACATTAGAGGTCTAACAATTAACGCAAGATACTGAAAGGCACCAACAACAGAATGATAGTCAGATAGATGGGCAAGTGGTTCCCTTTCATGAAGAGCAGGGACATGTGTGGTTTGCATAGAACTGGATACCGGTCGGGAATTATGCATACTTGTTTTATCAAGAAGATCAAGAACATACTTACATTGAGATAAGAATAAGCCGTGTGTACTCAAAATTACTTCCATACCCAAGAAGTAAGATGGATCACCCAAATCCTTAATGGAAAAACAGAACAAAAGCTGAGCCAAGAGACTTTGCAGGTCAGAGAAAGAGTTGTCAGTAATAATGATGTCATCAACATAGACAAGTAAGAAAAGCACTATCGATTTCTGGCAAAGAAAGAATAGCAAAGAGTCAGCTCGAGAGTTCTGAAAACCAAGTCCCAATAAGAACTCTTGTAGAGTAGAGTACCATGCGCGATGAGATTGTTTGAGGCCATAAAGAGACTTTTGCAGAGAGCACACATAGTTAGGGAACTATTTATCAATAAATCCAGGCATTTGTTGCATATACACAAGCTCAGAAAGAGTCCCATGCAGAAAAGCATTATAGACATCATGTTGACGAAGGGGCCAGCCATGCATAATAGAAAGATAAAGAATAAGACGAACAGTTGTGGGTATAACTACAAGACTAAAGGTGCCATGATAGTCTAACCCAGGATGCTAATGGAAGCGCTTGGTAACCAGGCGGGCCTTATATTTTTCAACTGAGCCATTAGGTTTGCGTTTGATACGAAAAACCCATTTGCAACCAATAATATTGTGGGTGGAATCAGGGGGAACAAGAATCCAAGTGCCATTTTTCAGTAAAGCATTAAACTCATCAGACATAGCTTGATGCCACTGGGGATCTTTCATAGCTTGTGCAATAGTGGTGCGTTCTCGTAAAGGGTGATTAGGAATGGAGAGAGAATAAGATGGTTTGGTGGAGACAACATGAGCGGCCCGACTTTAAGTTATCATAGGGTAAACAGAGATAGATGGGGGCTATCCACAGGTGCTGTCGGCCAAGGATGAGGGCTGACTGAGAGATGGTGCCGGCGGGTGGTCATGACCAGGGATAGTAGTAGGACAATTGCTCTGTGGAGAAGGGCTCATTTGGGACAAAGCTTGGATGGGATGAGAAGTAGTAGGGGAGGTATTAAGGAGTTGGAAGAG
This sequence comes from Paulownia fortunei, assembly GCA_019321725.1. NCBI lineage: Eukaryota > Viridiplantae > Streptophyta > Magnoliopsida > Lamiales > Paulowniaceae > Paulownia > Paulownia fortunei. Next base: position 13,342,206 of record CM033113.1, on the reverse strand, counting down.
ATGGTGTGTATGGCACAAGTGGTGAGGGGAATTGGGAGAGGGAGTGAGTACGGTGGTATGCATAGGAGTAAGGAGTGGGGGGTCTAAAGGCGAGATAGAAATGGCATGAGGGGTAGGGCCAAGTGGAAAAAGTGGGTCTGGCTCGGTGACAGACTGGATAAAGCCGTGGAATGGGCAAGGGCGAGAGTAGGTAGATCCGTACTTGTGTGGACAGTTGGAAATAGAGTAGTATGCACAATGGAAGGATGCACCAACGGGCCTATAATCGGTTGCTTAAGGGAAGGGGATGGAGATGAATGTGAGGGTGGTTCTAGTGAAATGGGTGTAGCAAACGGGAAGATATCTTCAACAGATTTTACATGTCTACTTGTGTAGATTCGACCAATTGAAGGATCAAGACAGAAATAGGCACTTTGAGAAGGACTATACCCAAAGAAAATGCAAGGTTTGGAGCGATTATCAAGTTTATGGTGTGTGTAAGGTCATAACCAAGGGTAACACAAACATCCGAATACTCGAAGTTTTTGGAGATTTGGAGAAGTTTGAAAGAGTTTTTCATATGAGAAGATGTAGCGAAGGTTGACCTTGGGGAGTCTATTGATAAGGTAGACAGCAGTAGTGAAGGCATAAGGCCAAAAGGATTTTAGAATTTAGGCGTGTTGGAGTAGGGAAAGCCCGATTTCCACAATGTAACAATGATGCCTCTCAGCATAGCCATTGTGTTCTCGTGTGTGAGGCGAAGAGGTTAAATGTGTAATACCATTGGCCGAGAGATAAGTAGACAAAGCTAAGAATTCACCACCATTATCTGTAAATAAAGTGATAATTTTCCATTGAAAGAACTTTATGACTAGAGAGCGAAAATGAATAAAAGTATTATGAACGTCAAATTTTTGTTTGAGTGGGTAGAGCCAAATGTATTTTGTGAAATGGTCAATGAAGACAACATAGTATTTATAATTATCAGTGGATATGATTGGTGAAGTCCAAACATAAAAAAATACTGTCTGTAGAGGTAAAGATCTTGTTATTGAAGAGCTAGAAAAGGAAAGCTTGTGACTTTTATTGCAATCACAAGAATTACAATTAGACAATTTGCTAGAAGATGACAAGGGTAAAACTTTATTCGAAACAAGATACTAGAAAATGGGTTCAGACGGATGTCCTAATCTAAGGTGCCAAGTGTCAGAGTTGGTGGAGATGGACGAAAAGACAATGACCGGTCTAGGGTTCTTGGATGGTAGGGCGTAAGCTCCATCTCTAACTGTTCCTTGTAGGATTGGGACGACGCTCTTCAAATGTTTAATAAGATAAGACAAGGGTGAGAATTCCACACTAACATTATTTTGAGCGCAAAATTTAGAGACAACAATGAGATTGCGTGCTATATCAGGAACACATATTACATCATACAAAGTAAAGGAAGAATTTTTAGAGTGAAGATGGGCTTGTACAGTATGATAAAAATTTTAAACCTGTACCATTACTAATCTGGACATCATCAGGACCATAGTAGTTGGAGTGAAGAGATAAATACCCAAGATCAGTAGTGATGTGGTGTGATGGTCCGGAGTGAAGGAGCCAGTCATTATCGGAGTCAGTAGAAGGAGTAGTAGCTAGATTGGCTTGGGAGGAAAACCCAGAAGGCCATGAGGGTTGAAAGGACCCTGGTGCCGAGAAGATAGGCATATGTCGATAGTTAGTGCAATGTTTGGCTGAATGACCATGTTCTCCACACAGCTAACACTTGTCGAGGTACGGATGGAGAGTGTAAGAGTTATTGGAATTACGGTTGTGGTTGGAGTTGCGCTACTAATTTGTGTTCGGTCGAGGAGCGCTCAGTGGAGGACTAGGTGGCTGAGAGTAGTTGGTGGCCCGAGTGACATGGTTGGCTGAGACCAGCAACAAAAAGGGTGGCGAAGGGGCAGATTGAAGTTGAGGCTCTTGAGTGATGAGTTTCTCATGTAGCTTATCAAAGTAATAGAAGTTTCATGAGCGCGAACGGCGTCAGATAAGCAATTATATTTAAACCCAAGTGTCTAGCATAGGTGTTGCTAATTGTTTGCCATGCCTCCCTGGATGTTTTGGCCGCGGCAATGAAAGACACGAGACTTGGAGAGAGTGAACTAACAATAGCATTAAGAAAAAGTTTGTCCTGTCGAATCCAAAGGGCGTAGTTGGGGTTAATGGTGGTGGTATTTTAGTTCGTGGTGTAGGGAGCCGGGCAGGGTAGCGTGCCGTCAACAAAGCAGAAGAGATCCAGGCCGGTGAGAAGGCTATGGACCTGGACGTACCACACTGGATAATTGGTGGGGTTAAGTTTGATTGGGAGTTATGCTTGGGAGGTGATGGCGATGGGAGGGTTGGGTATTGTGGGCGGCAAAATTGGTAGTGGGAGGAGATTGTTGGTGGTCGCAGCAGTTTCATCGGCCATTTGGGAAGAGGTATCATCCACATTTGACATGTCATCGGGTTATGGAGAGAGGAATTCCACAAGGGTTGAAGCAGGAGCCAAGAATTGATGTTGGTTGCCGCAAGGGCTGGAGACGGGACAGACTACCGGCTGGCTGAGACAGAGAGGATAGGCTCATTAGAGTGTGAAGAGCTTTGATACCATATAGAAATAGGAGAATTGTAAGTTGTATTTCTTTGATAAGATACAACACATATATATACATAAAAGAGGGCTAATCTAGAAGGTAATAAGTAAAGAATAATCTAAAAGGTAGCTTAACTAATTACAATATACATGGTAAGAATAAACTACAAATAAGGAAATAGAATAAACTATAAAGAAGAAAAGATTATGTTCCAATAATAGTAATGGATTGCTATTTGTAATATCCTAGATGATGGAATTGAACTTAATGATCTTGTTGCTGCTATTCAACAATCGGTAACAACATTTTATCCAAAATTTGTTGACAGGCATGGGAGGGTCAACTAATTCGGCTCCTTTGTATTTGGAGAATTATTTCTAATGAGAAGAACATGGAGCACCTTTGGTCCTACATGTTCTAAACTTAAAGATGCAGTCTTCAGTCTTTGTCTAAATAGTTTTGTGGGTCCAGATGGTTTCTCAGCATTTTTTTATCAACAATGATGGTACATTATTTTTGGAGATTTATTTTATACAAGTACGGGATTTTATAGCAGGGTTTCAATGCTAAGAAGTTTCACTACCACTACAATTATATTAATCCCGAAGAGAGAGTCTCATAAGGTTTGGAGTGACTTTTGTCCCATATGTTTGTATAATGTTTTGAATAATTTATTTTTCAAAAATCATTACTGGAGAGCTTGATGCATGTTGTTGAAACTGATTTCATCTTCACAAAGTGGTTTTGTATTGGGTAGACTGATTAGTGATACTATAATCTTTGCCCAATAGTTGGTGCATTCAATTGATAATCCTTGCAAGATTGAAAAAGTTATTTTAAGTTGGATATGGCCAAGGCATATGATCGTGTACAGATGGAGTTCTTGTACGCTGTTCTTCGATGGTTTGGTTTCTCAGACTAGTGGATTTCTTTGAGCAAAGCTTGCATTGAGAACACATGGTTTTCCATCCTTATTAATTGGCCGAGTGCTATTTTTCTAAATCTACTAGAGGTCTTCATTGGGGGATCCTCTATCGCCTTTATTGGTCATTCTCACTTCTGAGGTATTTTCAAGAGGTCTCCAGAATCTATTTGCCATGAACAGTTTACTTGTATATCATTTTGCTAGCGGCTTCCTAGTTTCGCACCTTGCATATTCGGATGACATTTTAATCTTCTCCAAGGCTTTTGATAAAGGTTTGTCAACTATTATGAATTTTCTATATGAGTAAGAAAGAATTTTGATATAATTGTTTAATCTAGCGAAATGTTCTTTTATGCGTATTTCATAGTCTAATTATGGTTGTTAAACAGATAACTAGTTTCACCTTCAAACAGTTGCCATTCACATACTTGGGAGCTCTAATTTTCAAAGGTAGAAATAAAAGTCCTTTGTTTGAAGACTTGATTTCTAGAGTGTAAGGTACTTAACAAGGTTTGATTTCTAGAGAGTGAGGTACTTAACAAGGTTTGATTTCTAGAGTGCGAGGTACTTAACAAGGTTGGGAAAAGCAATGTTTATCCCATGGTGGATGACTTCTTCTAATTAAACCTATTTTACAAGTAATCTAACTTACTAAAGTTGTTTTGCAATGCATAGGACAACTTTTGGGGCTTGTCAGCTGCAAATCAGAGAATTCATTGGTGCTCCTGGAATAGGATATGTTACTCAATGGAGGAAGGTGGTTTAGGTGTTTGGGCTTTGCTTGATGTTGCCAAGCCTTTTAATAATAAAATATGGTAAAGGTTTCACACTAACAACTTTCTCTGGGCATCTTTTATGTAACATGATTATTGTTCAACTAAGGTGCCTCTCATTACAAAAGTAACAGTGAATCATTCAATGGTTTGGAAAAAAATTGGCAAAGAGTAAATAAGTTGCTGAAGGATGTATCTTTTGGAGCATTGGTGTAGGAAATATTTCTCTTTGGTATGATAATTGGTTCTCTGATAGTACTTCATCTAATTCTTATTATGTGCATAATCATTATCTCAAGATGCAGGATCTTTGGTCGGATGGTAAATCAGACATTCCCAAGCTGGAAACACTCTTATCATTTAATGTTGCTACTAAAATTAGATGCGTACCTTTTCATAGGGAAGAGCCTGTAGAGCTTGGTGGAAGCTCTCTTTGGATGGGAAATTCTCGATTAACCTATATAGTTATAAATGAGAGACTAAAACCTATTCAATATATTTTTAAATATTTTTGGTAACATTGCATTATGCCTACTATATCCGTATTTGGGTTGAGAGTCCTTCATGATTAGATCCTAATTGATGGGAAAATGACAGAACGTGTGTTGTTGCATCCAAGAAACCACCGCACATTTTTTCAGAAGTGAATGCTTAGCATGTTTGGGATTTCTTGGACAATTATTCAACATTTCTAGGCTAGACATAAATAATATACTGAATTGGCTTCATTATTAACAATTTTTGCCAATAGGGTGCATCACATTAGGGTCCTTTTGCCTATTATTATTTTTTGGTTCATATGGTCTTAAAGGAATGATTCCCAGCATAGATAATTTTTTGTTTAGGCAAAATAGGATTATTTAGTGTATGATTTCTAATTTGCATACCATCCATTGTGCTAATTTAGATTTTAAACATTTTTTGAAAGGTGATATTACAACTGTTTCTGGCCTTGGTTGGGGAGTACATATCAACCAAGTCATAATAGGATTATAATTGTACGAAGGGAAGAGCCTTCATCTGGGTGGTTTAAATTAAATACAGATGGCACTTCTAAGGGCAATCCAGGTGTGGCTGGAGCAGAAGGCCTTATTTGAGATTGTTCAGGTAACTTGATCTTTGTTTTCTCTTCCTTCTTGCAAGAAACCACATTCATGATGGCAGAATTAGTTGCGGTTGTCAAAGACTACAAATATGTCACTAGCATAGGGTGCAAAACCTTTAGATTGAGGTGGAATCTCAAGTCCTTCTCCATCTTCTTCAAGGCTCACGACATCGTAGATGGACTTTAAAAGTACATATTACACAAGGTCGCATAATTTTGAAGATAATGAGAGTTCATTTCAGCCATATCATTAGAGAAGGAAAGTTAGCAACCTATCACTTAGCAATTCGGGCGTGTGCTGGCATCACTAGTGTAGTTTTTTATCCTCAAAATTCCAAAAGATATGATTGGCATTCATACACAAGATAAGTATAGATTTTTAAATGTTCCTTTTTTTAATTTTGAAAATTTGCTTTGGTTCTTTGTAAAGAGAGTTAGTACTCCTTATTTACGGCTTTCAAGCATTCTTATACTCCTTTCTAGATATTTCTAATAAATTGGTAGGAGTCCATACCAAATCCCTGCCTAGGCACAAATGGCTTTAACTAAAAAATAAATAAATTCCTAGTCACTTGACTCGATGTTGAAATTATAACTCTTTTTTCTACTTTTCATTTGCTAATTATATTAACTCGAAAGATGATACATGTGTCTAGTTCTATGTGTAAAAAATTATAAATTACATGTAAGATATGAATATACTTATATGGTTTGTGTAGTCATGTTTGATATCCATAGAACCTAATAAATCGTTAATTGTTGTAATTCACATAGGAATATAGTGGGTTAGCAATTGATGATATTTTTGTTAGACCTTAGATGCGGATTGTGGATAATTTAGGGATTCTCAACTATCACTTGAAAAATAAATTAAGATCAATGATATAAAATTATTCAATTTGGACTAATTATGGTAAAATCATAACTCTAGGTCTTTAATTCATTGAAGTTCATCTTTATTTGTTTTTTGCACATTATTCTTATAGTAGTTTAAGTTTATTTATATTAATCGCCACCTACTTTCATTTGTTCAAATAAAATTAGAGTTAACATAATTTTGGTACTAGTATTCCAACAATCATCGTGGGAACGAAACTCACTCATCATTTTATTACTTGTCTACGATAACGTGCATTGCGTTCACAAAAATCTGCAACAAGTTTTTGGTACCATTGTTGGGGATTGTTTGTTTTTATTAATATCAATACTAAGTAGCTCTGATTTTAATTTGAATTTTTTTCTTGCATTTTGATTTTTTTATTGGTTGAGTGTGTCCTTGTTTTATCATCATATATGTTTTCTTGTGTGTGCGATATGAGCAGAAAGTGGTAGACTAGATGGCATATATTAATGCGTTGACTGCTCAAGTAGAAGTCCTTTCTAAGCAGTTGGATAAATTTGCAACAAATTCTAGTCATTCACCATTTAAGGTACATGAGTCATATAGTGGTTGCCATACAAGAATAGAATACCAAGAGAGCAATTAATTTTCACCACCACATGTCGAGCATGTTGAATATGAGTGAAATTATAACTAGTTGCAAAATTATCCTTTCTCCAACACTTATAATCAAGGATGACCAAATCATTTGAATGCTTCATGAAAAATGATCAAAATGTGATATGACATAAACCTTGTTACCCACCATTAGAGAAGAAGCTAAGCCTTAAAAAAGCATTAGCTCAATTGCAAAGTACTACTAACCAATTCATGTTGCGAACTGAACCTAGTATTCCATCACAAGAGAAGAAGTTGAGTCTTGAAGAAGCAATGGCTCAACTCGCAAACACTCAGAGCCAATTCATGTTGGAAGCTACAACTAATGTACAAAATCCATCATCACAATTTTAAAAATTAGAGATCTAAATTAGTGAATTGGATAATATGTTTCCAACAAGACAACGAGATAATTTACCTTACACACCTGAGGCAAACTGAGTGGGCGAAGAACATTGTGATGTTATTTTGAGAAGCGGTGAAAGTTTGAAAGTTTCTTGTTGGTTGAAAAACTCATCAAGGATGAACAAAAGAGGTATCAACATAAATACCTCTAATGGTGAAGGGAGAAAACCAAGAAAATATTCAACCAAGCCTATCTCAAGAGCCGACATTGGGAGTTTCTTATCTTCATCTTCTATAGAATAACAAGCTCATATCAAATGTTGTGGAGGATAATACGAGCATCTCATTGCACAAGCATGAATTGGAGGATCACAAATTAAGTGCACTCACTGATGAGTGCAATGCCATCTTGTAAAAGGAACTACTTCCAAATCTGATTGATCCAGGGATTTTCTCATTGCAGTTGGAAGATTGCTCATTAAAGCATTTCTGTGGGAAAAATTAAAGGTGTACTTGAAGATGTTGACAAGTTTATTCTTCCTATAGATTTCATCATCCCTAACATTAAAAAGATAAGGAAGTCTCTTCCAGACAATAAAACTATTTTTTGTCAATGGGCATGAATTCATTAATGTGCAAAAGGCCCTTAATACCATGCCAGATCATGCTCATTATGCTTATTTTTGGAGATCACCTACACTTTTGGAGCACAAAAAGGCATGGCATGAGAAACACTTATTTTTCAACCCAAGTTGCACAAAGAAGAAGTTCGGCTAAAAACTATAAATTAAGTTCTTCTAGAGAGGCAACCTAAGTATTTTACATTTTCTTTTATTTTTATTACGTAGGTTTATTAAGTTGTTAAATTTATTTTTTCCTTTGGTTTGATGAAATTTTTTTGTTCTCATTTAAGGATCCAAATCAAGTTTAGGGGAGAATTTGTAAAATAAGGAGTGATATGTCACCAACGAATAAATACATGTTCCTCAATCTTCTTGAAGAAGATGATATGAAGTTGATGAGAACTGACACTACTCTTATTCAGGAAAGTCTTCTATGCCTTATATTGTTTTACTTAACATTGAGGACAATGTTAATTCTAAGTTTTGGGGTGGATGTATGTGCTTCATTTGATCTTGTTTGTTTATAACTTATGGAAATTGTTGAATGTTGTGTTTATATATGTGCTTGACTCTTGTGGCATTTTTCTTTCTTGTAATTTTTTGACATATTGAGCACATAGCTTTAAAACATTCGATTTTTTTGCTTGCTTAGAGAAAATTTATGTGAACTCGATACTTTTAGTGATCTCATTTAATTCTAAAACTTATTTGATTGTCATTCGAGGTGAAATCCTAGGCTACATAACATTAAGGAAGTGATTCAAGCTATTTTTGAATTGTTTGAGCCTTTTCAAGCCATCATATTTATGATGTATAATTTCTAGTGTCCCTCGTTGAGCCTGTTGAGCCATTTTCTTTGTCACCTCAAAAATTAACTTCAGCCAAAGAATTTAAATAAACTTTTTATCTTACATATAACCCCACACTCAACTAATAGCTATTCTAGTGACATCAATTTAAGAATTAAAAGTGGTTTGAAGAAAAAAAATGGTAAAAGAGATATGGTGATTTGTTCAAAACTCCCGAAAAAAATTAATTGTAAAGAAAGATAAGAAAAAAAAAGTGCAACACCCATTGTTTATAAAAACAAATGAGTTTGGGGGTGTAGCACTTAAAAAAATGTGAAAGAAAAAAGAAGGGAGTTTAATTAATAATGTGACAAATCAAAAGATAAAATGTTCGTGAAGGTATGAGACGAAGATGTGGTGGTACTCGTCAACAAGTTTCTAGAATGATTTGAACTACTATATTATCTTTTATCATACCATCACCCTAGCCACAAGTTACAAGCTATTAAAGTTCTAATGATCCTTGATGTTGTGTTAGTCTATATTAGTATAGAGTGACATGAAAAGCAAGCCTATAGAGTTCAAAATTACATAAATAAGAGATCAATAATTTGGTTGTGATTTTGCATAAACCAATCCGAGTGGCGAAGAGTTAGATGCAAGAAGCTATAAAGATGGATGAATTTGACACTTGAGTTGAAATCGTGTATTTTAATAATATTTTGAGATTTTCTTGAGTTATAAACTCACAATGATTTTTTAGGCCCATTTAGTTAGTTGGCTCGATTATCAGTTGGTATTTTACTTATTTTATTTCTTTCTTTTGCTCGAGGAGTAGCAAAATGTCAAGTTTGGGAGTATTTGATGAGTGATTTTATACTTATTAATTTAGTATAATTTGCTTAACTTTTTGATTACTTTTCAAAATTTTTGTGAATTTTATTATCGTTTTAATGTTATTTTATAGATTTGAGTATGAAGAAAAAAATTTGACTTGGATGTACAAAAATCTACATTCATCTTCTATTTTTCTAAACAAAAACAAAATTCGATAGCTCCAGCACTAGGCACTACAGTTATTGAAAAATGATCGTATTCCAATAAGGGCAGCGCCTAGGCGATGAGTGGAGGAAGGCAGAAAAAATTGGTAAAATGGGCATTTTGCCCTCTTTAGGGTATCTTTCATTTAATTTGAAGTATCCCAAAAGCCTCCAAGAGATCAAGGGAATGAGGGAGTGAAGAGAAAACAAGACAAGAAAGAAAGGAAGAAGAGAAGAAGATAAGAGAAAGAGGAGAGTTTTCTTTCAAGATTGAAGAAGAAGACATCCACGAGGGAAAAAACACATCCTCTTTCAAGTTCTATTTATATTTTCCTCTTTGTCTCTTTAATTATATTCATGAATATTGTTAGGTTATATTTTATTTTCACCATGAACTAATTTCTTTTTCTGGTGTTGTGACGTAATCTAATTAAGATGTTTTAAATATTTTTAACAATTCAATTCTTGATTTATTTTTTAAGTTGAGTTTTCTACACGAATCTTAATACTTTCAATTACTTGGCCACTAATTGAATGATTTGCTAATTATATTGACTCAGGATGTGATACATGTCTCTAGGTTTAAGTGTAGAAAATCATAAATTACATATGAGATAGGAATATACTTGCATGGTTTGTATAATCTTGTTTGAAATTCATAGAACCTAATAAATTATTAATTGTTGTAATTCACGTAGGAATATAATGGGTTGGCAATTGATGATATTTTCATTAGACCTCGGGAGAGGCTAATAGATAATTTAGGGATTTTCGACTATCACTTGAGAAATAAATTGAGATCAATGAAATAAATTATTCAATTCGGACTAATTATGATGAAATCATAGTCCTAGATCTTTATTTTATTGAAGCTCAACTTTATTGGATTTTTGCACATTATTCTATTAGTAGATTAAGTTTATCTGCATTAATCGCCACACCCATGAACAAGGCATCCTCCTTATGAGGCTACATCATATTGCAAGTCTTACTGGATTCGTTAATGTCCTATCTTAATAATCCTCGACTGGGAGCACTTTAGGACCAAAGCAATAGAGACATACTTTATGATCATCAATCTACATACGACCATACCCCATAGTTGTATGTGGTCTAGAGCCTTCATCTAAATTAAGCAACATAGAAATAAAGATGAAGAATTTCTATTTTATTGATGTTAATTGAATAAGAGTGTTTATTACAAAAGTACAAATGCAACCAATCTAATTAGCTTACCGGGTACTACTCTAACAATATAGTCTATCGAATTGATTGCCAAAGTGCAGTTCAACTTGAAAGCTGAAAGACGTCCAACATAAGAGTGGCCCAAATGATGAGAACATTCCTACGATGGATGTGATTGCTATCATTTTTAGAAGCCCTAACAAATGAGACTTAGTAAATGTACGAAGCGCTCTCTTGAGAATAGCTAAGAGATTCTCTACTAATAGAGTCCACGTTTAAATAAGATTACTAGATGTGGAGGAAGATTTTACTTTCAACAACTGAGACTAGATACTCAAATGACACCTTGTGATGATGCATTGGTTCAACTAGGGATAGATGATGACTAACTCCAAATGATGAACACTATGCTTATATGGCTTAGTAGAAAGATCATGGAAGCCGTAGAGGGAGTCACTCTCCCTACCTCTATGATCTTCCTCCAAAGAGCGGCCAAGATGGTCAAATTCATAATGGTCGAGACCTCGTTAACTTAAAATGTATTCTCGAGAAGGCCCAAGCTAAAAAAAATTTGGGAGACCACTTCCACCTATCACATAAAGGTAAAGTTTCCTACGTCAAGAAAAGTAGGTAGTGAATATCAAATGATAGTATGGTAGTGCTACGAGAAACTCTAAGGAGAACTTAGGAAAGAATAGAAGGCTATTGCAAGTGCTATCACCCGTAAGGCAAATGAGAGTCTAAGCAATGGAACCACTAAATATGGTTGAGCTCATCCAAAAGATGAGAAGGGAAACATAAAGATTGGTGAAGATTGCAAGCTAGATGACCATGATCAGACAAATAGATGTCAAGCTTGATGACCATGGTCCCATATATAGATAGCCTTACCTCCACCATACTAAGATAGAGAAATGAGGGTTGGAGATACTATATAGAGAAAGCGAAGCCTTAGTTAGAATGAAGAAATTACCAAGTACTTTATGTAAAAGGCCCTATCTGCAAATCAGTAAAGGATAGATTATGGAAGCTTGAAGAAATCTAGGTCGCGATGATTTATGGAGAGTTGTATAAGAGGTTTTTGGTATCCACACCTCAAAATTTAGCCTCGAAAAAGATAAGTGATGTCTTGAGAAAAAATCAAGAACGATGTTGCGAAGGTCACCAGCAATAATGAGCTAAAACAAATGATCTTTTGGCCTACCATAATCAAGGACCCTCTTAGGTTAATCGGGTAATGCCATAGGTTCCAACATAGCCAAAGATGACATACCAACCAATGATTGCTTTCAACAAGTGAAAAGTTATGTCTTTTTTTCAGGTACTATAATGGATACTGTCGTATCATCATTATCTCTTGGAAACCAGGTAGAAGCCATAAGTGAATGAGTAAATTGAAGACCAAATCATATTACAACATTTGAAGACTCAGCACAGAGAGACTAAAGAACTTGGAACAAAAAACTCTCGAGGATACCATATGCATATGAAGCTACAACAAAAGTTAAGATATTAGAATCACCATCCATCCCCACTTGCAGATCTTAAACCATCATCTTAACTGAATTGAGAAAAGCTAATTAGAGAATAAAGCACTAGATTGCATTTCCAATAAGTATGGACTGAGAGCAAATATGGCACTGGAAGTGAAGCGCAACTTCTATGAGGCTACATAGCTAAGTTAGCTCTAGAAGTCAAAAGTGACTTTCCCAAGGCTACAAAACTAAGTTAGACCTAAAAGTTAAAAGAAAAATTCTTGAGGCTACAAAGATAAGTTAGCTTTAGAAGTTGAAAGCAACTTTGCCAAGGCTACAAAGCTAAGTTATTTGTGGAAGTTAGAAGTGTCTTCCTTCAAGCTACTTAAGGTAAGTTAGCTCCAAAAGTTAGAAGTGATGTCCTTAAGGCTATAAAAGAAAAGTTACCCTTGAAAGCTAGAAGATACTTTTTGAGGCTGTAAAAGCTAAAGTTAGCCTCGAAAGTCAGGATAACTTCCCCAATTCTAAAAAAAAAGTAAGCTAGCATCAAAAGTTAGAAGCAATGTCCTCGAGGCTACAAAGTTATGTTAGCTCTGAAACTTAAAAGTACCTACCTCGAGATTATAAAGCTAAGTTATCCTCAAAAGTGAGCGCCTTCCTTGAGGATACAAAATAGTAAGTTGGTCGTAGAAGTCTCAAGTAATTTCTCTAAGGCTTTTTAGCTAAATTTGTTCTAAAAGTAAAAAGTATCTTGCTTGAGGATATAGAAGCTATGTTAGCCTTAGAAGTCAGAAGTGACTTCCTCAGGGCTACAAAGCTAAGTTAGCCCTCGAATTTTGGAGCAATATCCTTGAGGTTACAAAGATAATGTAACCCCTAAAGTCAGAAGCAACTTTGTAAGATAAGTTAGCTCCAAAAGTCGCAAATATCTTTCTTGAGGTCACAAAAGTAAGCCTAAGAAGTCAGAAGTGACTTTCTTGAGTCTAGAAAAGCTAAATTAACCCAAGAAGATAGAAGCTACTTACTTGAGATGAGAGAAGCTAAGTTAACTCCAGAAGTCATAAGCGACTTCCTTGATGTTACAAAAGATAAGTTGGCCTTGAAAGTCTAATACGACTTTCTTGAAGATAGAAAAAGCTAAGTCAGCTCCAAAGGTCAAAAACAACTTGAAGCTATAAAAGGAATATTTTTTTGTGGAAATCATAAAAGACTTCCTTGGAGTAGAAGAACAAAGGCTAGGCTTGGAGGTCATGAACAACTCATTTAAACCAAGTAATAAATGTTGGCTCTAGAGACCAAAATGACCTCCCTAAGGCTATGAAGCAAAATGTACCTTTGGATGTTAAGAAAAACCTTTAAAGCTAAAAGAGCAAAAAATATGACGAAGGATACATGGAGCAAAAAACTATGATACATTTCAAATAGATGCGGACAATGAAAAACCCAATGGGAGTACAAACTCATGTCAAGAGAGAAAATGCATATTTTTCCTCAAAAATTCAAAGTCCTCAGGGGAAAGTTGCAATTGCAAAGTCCATGACCTTACTATGGACCTTACAATTAGGTTAGACATACGACTCTATTACCTTATACAAGAAGTCATTCCATAAAAGTAGCAGGTCATAAGACCCATATGAATTAATCCCACTAGATGGGATGTCATTGGTTGAGACCTCATCAACTCGATTGGCTCTAGTTGAGATAAAAGAGCCTCGACCATCATCGAGAGCCTCAATTGATGACTAGTAGCTTCTATTGACGCTAAACGAGCTCCATTATAGCTGGCTAAAGCTGGTGTGCTTCAACCTCTTCTGATCGAGGCATGCCCACCTCAACCCATCCTCGAGCCCTTTAGCTCAGGTTTGATGTCCTTCCCTATTAATCCCTACCTCCAAGTTGGGTTCCTTCCATTCCTTATTAGCTCTCTCACTTACTTATTCTAGAAACTGTTTTAAACCACATGCCAAGAGTATGCGCCACAAATATAAGCTAAGTAAACTCTGGTTGACATAGGTCCTCACAAAGAAGACAAGGCTTTCTTATTTTAGACAAGCTCTATTCCCAGTGGTATTCCTTGATGTACATACACTCAAGGGTGGAGGGCTAATATAATTGGCCCTATTTTAACAACATGCTCAAACCAGTAATTCCCACCATCATTTAAAAAATTAAATGAACAAAAGTAAAAAGGACATAAAAGTAAAAAAAGAATAGAAACAAAACTTATTACACAAGCCCCTAGAATACATATAAATGAAATATATAGTACAACCTATTCTAGTAATTCATGCCCTTAGAGGGTAGTAAAGCTTATCCCCACCCTTGAGTTCAATTATAATTGCCCCCTCCAATCTATAAACTATTTTGATGATATTCATTATGGAAGCTCTCTATCCTGGCTTGAGATTGATTTGAACATTGGAGAGATTTAGTTGGGATTCCTCCCAGCTCCATCTAAGTAATTATTCTTGTTGCAAGTCGAACCACTCTACACATTAGGCCTTCAAGAAGAGCTGATTGTTTCACCCGAACTCTAATGCTTGCCCATATAAAAAATATTGCAAAAAAAATTATTTGTTTCCCAACCAAATCAGGCGCAACAGAAAAATATGGTACTAGACACCACAAAAATTTTCCTAAAATTAATACAGTTGTATGAATATATAATTATAATAAGTTCTAAATTATATAATAGTTATATAGATGGATTTCATAAAGCGTAACCAGATAACACAAAGGAAGATTATTTTCTTCTTTATACTTTGTGAAACTACAAACCCTCTACTCCAAGTTTCAATCTAATTGATTTAAGCATCAAGGCCTTCCAATCCAAGCCTCCACTTTAATTAGAATGAGTGGGTGTTCACAATATCAAATAAAATCTTACTATATAATTTTTCTTATGATGTTTTCAACTTATAAAATTACAAGAATGGGCTTAGAAAAGGGATAGGAAAAATTTCAGCACAATCTTAAGATCTATTTATAGGCTCAAAATGTGTAGCGTAGAAAGACAATAAGAAATTTCTCTTTTTATTCTTGTTGAATCCCTAATTTTCTGTTCCTCATCTAACTCTAACAAATAGAAAAGTTATCTTTATCTTTCTTTTGTAAATTCTAGATAATACATATAAATATCAAAATAAATATCTCATATTCATTTATTAGCACATATTCCTGGTGATTTTGATATTAATAATAAACACTCAGTCTAGGAAATAATTTCCTACAAATATAAGTACAATTTAATTAGTTGCGTTAAATCCATTACCAAGATGGATTGGGGACATATGGACCTATAATTACAAGCCTTAATAAATTTGAATGATTTATAAACTCTTTAATTAATTCATTCAATTTATTAATTCCATGATTGCTCCACTAAAAATCTAAAATTGCACTCTTATAACTATAGAATAATTTACTATAATCAATATTGAGTAGTCCATCGATATAATTATTACATAGAGTTTAACATTCCATAGACCATTCACAATTAGAGCTAGATTTTTTGCTCACCTCTCTAATATATCATTTATTCATTGTCTATCGTTAGTTCAATAGAAATAATAAATGTATAATTAAGTTATAAATTGAGCATCCAAACTATTTAATTCTAGAATTAACTAATCAAGAGAACCATCTTTTCAGCAGGAAGGTATGCATTCCATATTTGTAAGTTACATTCTCAGCTATCCATCCTCATATGATCAGGAATGTTAATTGACAAAACTTTAACCAGCAAATCAAAGATCACACTCAATAAATAGGAGTCTATAACCATTCAAGATTAAAATCAATCCTTATATGATCATCTATTGATGTTATTAATTTTTTTTGAAAATGATGAAAATTATATAAAAGTTCAAATTATATCTGGTTCAGTCTTATATAGCCACATTATGCAAAGTGCCTCCATTTAGATATCACTACATCAATAGCCTTATAAGACCATTACATTCTTAATACTAAGGACTGCACTAGTAATGATTTAATTAAAAATTTCAACTTTAATTAATTTCATTATGGACTAATTTAGTTTATTATCTATAATCTTAATCTTTTTGTATATAACATTTATATATTAAGAGTATAATCACATTAATAAATAATAATTTATTTATATTCATAAGCATAATAATATGCGCAAATATAAGTATAAAATATTATTTTATTAATTCAAAAATAAGATACTAATACATATTTTTAAGTCACTAACTCTAACAAACAATAAATGTAATACACTTATACTAGAACACTTGACCTATGTAATAAAAGGTTTGCATAATTTGGAGATCGATCGAGTAATTTATTTCTTGAAGTTTCTTTGATATGCGGTGAAATTAAATGGAGAAAATTCGAACATTCATACCTACAAGTAGATTTCTGTCCTTAGGGACTCTCATGAAGTCAAAGATAAGGCTTATCAGTTAAGCTATCTATCATACAATTAATAGAACGAACAATAACCCATGGTAAGTAGTGCAGAGGAAAATGCTTAGAGTACAAATAAGAGTGCCAGTAGTTCGAATTCCTAGGAGGTCTAATAAGGCTGCAGGGGTTTTTAGGGCCTCTATGTGTTGCTGCTGCTGAAGGAAATAGAACTGCATGTCAGAGCTAAGTGCGAGTACGCTGTGGACACCATACGACCAGCATTACCTTGGGGGTGGGCATTTCTCTCTCAGAACTTAGTTGAGATGTAAGTTTTAGATACCTTAATATAAAAAAAAAAGACAAATAATAAAAGAAAAGGAAAGGAAATGAAAACTGCATTTAATCATTTGAATTTGTTTTAGAAGCACGCAATATTTAATCATTTTCAGTATATTTGTATCTATATATTTTGATTATCAGCCAATGCTAGCCTTGGGGTTTTTGACTTTGAAAGTTTACTTGCCGCAGTTATCAACCACATAATCACTTATGTATAGATTAACAATTAAGCGACTAGTGCCCATTAAGTTGACCCTTCAACAATTAACCAATATTATATATTTCTTGCCTTGTTTTCTTGTGCATATGGGTGGAGTGTAATCTTTGCCAAAATATATTATTGGAAACTCTGCTTTAAGGGTCCTTTAAATATATTTATTCATGTTTTCCCATTAAGAGATAAGAGTTTTTTATGTATGTTGTTTCATAAAAAATAGATAAATAAATTCCCCATGCACAAGAATAATGGAATGAAATTGAATGCCTATTAAATGCATTTGAAGACGTTTGTAAGTTGGCTTCAGACTCTTGACTTTCAGCACCTTGAAATCTTCAAAGGAATGTTGTGTGCGCGTCAAACCAACATTAAGGGGATAGGTCTATTTTAAAAAATTTTACTTCAATTTGAATTTCTTGACTTAAGCTTTTTTTTAATTCACTGGTTTTGATTCAGGGTCTTTAAACTTTAGACTGGTTTTCTCTGCTTGAATTATTTAAGCTCCTGTTCACATTTGGATTGTCAAGTCTACAATCTTTCCGAATGTAGTATGATATCAAGAATAAATTAATGAAATCAAATTTAGAAATTAATAAATTTTTGTTGTAATATTTTTTTGAAGAGTTTTCTTAAAACTAATTAAGGACTATAGTTTCAATAAATTTTTTTAGCCAAACAAAAAACCCAATTGACTGTTGTATTTTAGCAACAAGGGCAAATTAGTAAACCCCCCTCCACAAAAAGATGAATGACTAATCGGGGAAAAGGCAGTAATGGCAAAATGAGAGTTTAAACAAGGCTTATTAACATAATGCCCTCTGCCATACTAGGAATATGTAGTACATTATATTTTGGTAACTTCACGCTATTAGAGGATGTAGTACAACTTACATGTACTTTGAGCTCAACTATAAATCCCTCCTTCAGTCAATGAGAAAAACTACGCTCACTGATATTCATTGTGTAAGCTCTTTGTCTTTCTTACTTCTTAAGGTGTGAGATTGACTTGAGTAATGGAGGGATTTGATTGAAAAAAATTTCGATTCTCTTAATGACTTGTTTATTTGTAGGTCGGAATTACGCTATACCTCAATCTTTTAGGATGAGCTAGCTGTCTCACCCCAATCCAATGCTCGTCCTTAGCATTCTAGTGCTATATGGAAAACCAACCTAAGCATGGAAAAAATGCCACCACCAAGAATAGAATAGAGAGGCTAATACAAAAAGGACACCAATTTTTTCTGATAAATTAAAAGCGTATTCAATAACCCAGTAGTTAGAATGAGCAAAAATCCTTTCCTACTATTAAGATGAATAAGATTAAAAATTTAAAAAACTTGATACCCATTTCACTCTTACGAATTCAAATTATAATTTAACTGGATTATTTTTTTTTCTTTTTACTGTATAATTTCAGGAAAACTTATAATATATTCATTGAAAGAAACAATATATTTCCTACTTTTATTTTTAATTATAGCTATAAATTAAAAATGCGACTCAGAATGTTGGTACGTATTTTGGACTTTTTTATTAAAATTTTATTTTAATTGATTTTTTTCTTTTTAAAAGTTTACATTCTAAAAAATTTATTTTTTCTAATAAATTAAAAGCGTATTCAATTACCCAGCAGTTAGAATGAGGAAAAATACTTTCCTACTATTAATGTGAATAAGATTAAAAATTTAAAAAACTTGATACCCATTTCACTCTTACGAATTCAAATTATAGTTTAATTGGATTAATTTTCTTTTTTGCTGTATAATATCAAGAAAAACTTATAATATATTCATTGAAAGAAACAATATATTTTCTACTTTTATTTTTAATTATGGCTAAAAATTAAAAATGCGACTCAGAATATTGGTATGTATTCCGGGCTTTTTTGTTAAATTTTCATTTTAATTGATTTTTTTCTTTTTAAAAGTTTACATTTTAAAAAATTTATTTTTTTTAATAAATTAAAAGCGTATTCTATAACCCAACAGTTACAAGGAGGAAAAATACTTTCCTACTATTAAGGTAAATAAGATTAAAATTTTAAAAACTTGATACCCATTTCACTCTTACGAATTCAAGTTATAGTTTAATTGGATTTTTTTTTTGTTACTGTATAATTTTAAGGAAAACTTGTAATATATTCATTTAAAGAAACAATATAGTTCCTACTTTTATTTTTAAGTATGGCTAAAAATTGAAAATGCGACTCAGAAACTTGATATGTATTTCGGGCTTTTTTATTAAATTTTTATTTTAAGTGATTTTTTTTTTTGAAGTTTACGTTCTAATAACTAATTGAGCCTCTCAAATGAACACTAATCACGAGCAGGACTATTCTTGGAGTACAGTTCAACGACATCTAACAAAAGAGCGGCCTAAATGATGAGAACCTCCTTATGGTTGACATGATCATTGTCATTTTTAGAAGACTTGATAAAGGGGACTTAATAACCTCATAAAAGTCTATCCTTAGAATAGCCAAAGCGGTTCTCTCCCAATAAAGTCCTGGCTTAAATAGAATTATAGGTGAAATATGTGGAGAATCATTTCAATTACAACAACAAAGACTAGATACTCAAATGATGCCTTGTGATGACGCATTTGTCTAGTTGGGGCAGGTAATGACTAAGTCCAAATGATGAACATGCTCATATAGTTTCGTAGAGAGATCATAAAAGACTAGAGGGAGTCACTCTCCCCTACCACTATGATCTTTCTCCGAAAGAGCTGCCAAGATGATCAAATTCTCAATGGTCAACGATGGCATAGCTGTAACACCCCTTAACCTAACTGCAGAGCCTAAACAAACTGATACAGTTAAGTCAAGAAATGTTAATTTTTTTTCATCTATACTAGAGTTTTGTTTTTTTTTTTTTTTTAAGTTCTCATTTTTAGCTATAAGAGAAAGAAGTTGAATCATTTTAAACACACCATATACATATATCAAAATTGAGTACATCTGTTTACAAAATCATAATAGAGCGGTTTATTTAAAAACAAAACAGAGTTTTCAAAATAAACTACAAAATAGGTTGAAGCATAGCATATGAACAAATCTCTGTCCGGCCGCTCTAGAGACTCAGTCAACCTCTAAACCTGTACATTTCCACCTGCATCACATGAATCTAATGAGCTAAAGGCTCAGTAAGATGAAACTGATGCAATAACAAATAACATATATGCAAATCTCATAAATTATTAAATGCAATATTCTATTTAATAACTTTCATTCATAAATCATTCTTTAGGGCCCTTGAAGTATGGTACCTAACTAATAGTGATAGACCATAGTTTTTGGAACCTGTTCATAATGATTGGCCAATAAGAGAACTAATACGAGGTTTCCATACTTGGTCTTTCAACCTCAGGTATTAACCGTATTCTATCTCATTCATTGTGGCTTTCCTATACCGATTTTTCAACCTCAAGTATTTGCCACCATTTGTTGGGTCCGCCGGTCCCTTCCGCGTCCCTTGTTTACCCGACCATCAATCAAGTACCATACTTCCTTTTCAAAAACCTCATTATACTCTTAATAGTGTCATGCTTCATAAACCATAAATGCATCAAACATTACATCATTTGACAAACAACAAAAATCACATTAAAATATGAACAAACATTATATGATTCTTGTGATACACCAAATGAAAGTTTCAACTTAACTCAAGTCCACTTTGTGCAAGGTGAAAAGGCCAATCTTTTTGGAAGATAGGATGTGTTAAAGGCTAACATAATCAAATCATGTACTATTTAATATCCTTTTTATAAATCATTTAGTCTATTCTAGTTAAAGTTTATATACACTTTTCAATCTTTTGTAGAGAATTACATATCAATTACATAACCTTAAAAACAATGCATACTCCATATTTTACTACTAATTCAAGACATTAAACATTAGGGCAGCCATTAAATAACTAATAATTCAAACATAATTATTAGGGCAGCCCCTAAAACATGAACACAATCCGAATTAAAATGACGTAAACTTGATTCTAACTTAAATTGATTCTAACCTACAATTAAGCAAACTAATTGCTATTGTTTTCAATCATTCAAAGAAACTTCCAAACACAATATAATCATTACAAAATCAATAGAAACAAGTAAATTAAACAATTTCACAAGACTATCAATTTTGCTAAAAATTAGCTTAACTAGCTTTGTTTTGGCTTCAAGTGTAACTTACTTAAGTTTTCAATCATACAAAAGTATACTAAAACATGTAACCATCCAAGATACTACAAATTCATCATAAGAAACATTAGAAAAGAATATACCTTGATTAAGTTGGATTTAAACTTCAAAATCAACGATTTTCAAGCTTAAAAGGATGGAAACTTGTTCTAGTTTGTGTTCTATGGATTCCTATGGATTGAATTCAACTTTTGTGAGTATGAGAGTGTAGAAATTTGGGAAAAACTTAGGAGAATAAGGGCTGGTCGTTTTTGAGGTGCTTCCACAAGAAATATGGATGAAAATAATTTCTTTGACCTTTTAAAGAGAGGTAAGTGGAGGGTGATGATTGGTTGCATCATGCTTGGTGTCTTCTCATGCCAAAAGCTACGTTCATAGGCTAAGGAGATGACAAAAATTGATGCTTTGGTGTTATAATCAAGTGTAATGCAGTTTAGAATGGTTTTATGCAACCTAGTCAATCAACCAATCAAATTGCACCATTGTGCATACTTTTAGTTCTTAGCCAATGTAACATATTTCAAGTAAATATTTAGACAATTAATCACTTTAGCATATAACTTTTATGGAGCAATACAAATAATTCATTTTATGGGCATTCAACACATCAATCTTCCTTAACCGAGATACCGAGCTTTTCACTGCAAAAAGGGCACTTAAGGAATATGTCAAATCAAGAAATGAAAGTTTGATCTCATATTTCATGTACTAATGCATGCTAAATCATAACTGAAGCATATAATAACAATTATTCATATTCGTGCAATCATGCTATTTGTATGCCATAATTCAATAATATACATTGATTAGATGCATATTCATACAAAATGCTTATTATTGGCTATGTAGGAGAGAATTGAGAATTGGGCATTACAATAGCAATGTTATGTGACACTCTAAGTAAAACTTAGAAAATAATATAAGTCGATAGAAGGCAATTGTAAGCGCTATCACCCTTAAAGTGAATGAGAGTCAAAGATGTGACGAGAAACATATTAGTAAGGATGGCAAGCTTGATGACCATGATTGGAGGTGTTATATGAAGAAAGCGAAACCTCACTTTGGAATGAAGAAATCATCAAGTACTTTATGGTAAAGGCCTTATCATAAGATTAAAAAAGGCTGGATTGCAGAAGCTTAAAGCAACCAAGGTAGCGATGATTAATGAAGAGTTGTACAAGAGAGGTTTTTTGCCAACCACACTTTAAATTTCTAGCCTTGGAAAAAGGCAAGTTACATCATGAGAAGAATAAAAAAGAATGTTGAGGAGGTCACCTAGCAAGAAAGGCACTGAGATAAAGGATATTTTGGTCCATCATACTCAAGAACCCCCTTGGCTTAGTTGGTGATATCCTAGGTGCCAACATTGAATAAAGGTGAACACCAGCCAATAACTCTTTTATAGCCAGTGAAGAGCTTATGCTATTTTTCAAGCAATAGAGATGGTGATTATGGGGTCATAATTCTCTTAGCAACGATATGAAGCCATGGGCCAATGGCCAGATTGAAGTGACTTACCAAATCAAATTATAGCACCTAAAAACTCAATTGGTAGAGACTAGAAGAATGGGCCAAAAGTTTTGGGGATACTATAGGTATAATAAGCTAGAAGGAAAGTTAGTACAAGAGAATCATCATCCATCCCCACTTGTGGATCTGAAACCATCATATCGGTTGAAGTGGGAGAAGCTAATTAGAGAATGAGCACCATATCCCAATTCCAATAAGTAGGGACTAAGAGAAAAATTAGCCTTAGAAGTCAAAAGCAACTTCCTCGAGGCTACATTGCTAAGTTAGTTGTAGAAGTTAGAAGTGACTTTCTTACGGCCAGAAAGTAAGTTAGCTCAAAAATTCAGAAGCAACATTCCTAAGGAAACAAAGCTAAGTTAGCTCTAAAAGCCAAAAGCAACTTCTAAAGGCTATAATGCTAAGTTAGCTCAAGAAGCCAAAAACATCTTTGTTGAGGCTCTTAAAACTAAGTTAGCCCTGAAAGTTAGAAGTGATTTCCTTGAGGCTACAAAAGTTAAGTTAGCCTTAAAATCCAGAAGCAACTTCTTAAGGTTACAAAAGCTAAGTTGGCCTCCAGAGTTAGAATGACTTCCTTGATTCTAAAAAAAGCTAAGTTGGCTTCAAAAGTCAAAAACAGC
Organism: Paulownia fortunei; assembly: GCA_019321725.1. Taxonomy (NCBI): domain Eukaryota; kingdom Viridiplantae; phylum Streptophyta; class Magnoliopsida; order Lamiales; family Paulowniaceae; genus Paulownia; species Paulownia fortunei. Next base: position 13,318,572 of record CM033113.1, on the reverse strand, counting down.
TTTCCTGAGACTACAAAGCTAACTACAAAACTCTGACACCACTTTTGTGAGACTATAAACCTAAGTTAGCCTCGAAAGTCACAAGCGACTTCCTTGTGGCTATAAAATGCTAAGTTGGCCCTAAAAATCACAAATGACTTCCTTGAGGCTATAGAAGCTAAGTTAGCACTGGAAGTCAGAAGGGATTTTCTCGAGGCTACAAAGCTAAGTTAGCACCAAAAGATAAAAACGACTTTATTAAGGCTACAAAGAGAATTTAACCCCAAAAGTTAGACGTCTTTAAACTATAAAGCTAAGTCACCTTTAAAAGTTGTAAACATCTTCCTTAAGGCTACAAAAGCGAAGTAATCCTATAAAGTTAGAAGTAGCTTCCCTGAGTCTACAAAAGCTAAGTTGGCCAAGAAAGACAGAAGTGACTTACATGTGGCTAGAGAAGCTAAGTTATGCTACGAAAGATAAGTTAGCCCTAGAAGTCGAATGTATTCTTGAAGATACAAAAAGTTAAGTTAGCTCATAAGGTCAGAAGCATCTTGAAGAGACAATAAAAATATTATCTTTGGAAGTCAGAACCAACTTCCTTGGAGTAAAAAAAATAGAAGTTATCCATGGAGGTGATGAACAACTTACTTGTACGAAGTAAAAAAGGTTGTTTTTAGAGACCAAAAAACCTCCTGGAGGTGCGAATAAAAATTGAGCTTCAGATGTTAAGAAAGACATTTTGAAGCTAAAAGAGCAAAAAATATCCCAAAGGACACAAGGAGCAAAAATAGTAATACATTTCAAATTAATGTTGTTGACAATAAGATCCTCGAAGAGAGTACAAACTCTTGACAAGAGGGAAAATGCATCTTTTCCTCAAAAAGTCTAAGTCCTAGTGGGAAAATTGCAATTGCAAAGTCTATCACCCTACTATAAACCTTCCAACTAAGCTTGATAGAAGACTCGATTACCTTATGCAATAAAGGTTGGGTTCACAAGTCATAGGAAACATAACACAACAGATAAAACTTTTTAACAATTAAAATAAAAAATATCATATGTGAGTGAAAATGTAACACCCCCGTTACTACACAACTAGATATATATTATAATTCGACATGATAGAAGCTGTGTGCATGCATGGAATATTTTTTTTTTGTAACACTATAAGAAAAGATAAATCACTTCTTACATGTACAACCTTGTTTAAATACTTTATAACATATGTCATGTATATAACAGGATCGGTATTTATATAAAAGTTCAACACCCACAACGACGTAATATTTATATACTTATTTACAGTAAAGTTTTAAAAGCAAAATATAGTACCAGTCTAAAAACATAATACAACAGACTCAAAATATAACAAGCCAACAAAATAGCCCAATAGGTCGTCATCCATGTACACACCCTCTTAGACACCTGTAGGAGCTCCAACCGCTTCAGGTATAAAAGATACCTGCCCAGCCAATAAAAGATGCTTCAGGTATCATCGTACTCACCTACAATGCATAAACTATATGAGCTAACGCTCAGCAAGTAAAGATTATGCATGTCAAAGAATAATCCACAATATCAAGTCATGTAACTCAAAATGCTATACTCACAATGCATTTTATGCATCAAAATATTTATCTCAAAATTATTTCTTTCTTGGGCCCCTGACCAACGCTACTATCCCATGCACCGGAAAAAAGCTCTGTACACCGTCATAATCCAATGGCCAATAATTATATAAGCATGCAAATCCATGCACGCGAACCTGCAAATCCATGCATAAAACCATGCAAATCCATTCATGCTTCGGTGCACTAGTAGTGGTCAGCAAAATATTTTCCTTTCTCTGAATCATGCCATGCAAATGCAAGATTTATCACAATGCTTGTATATAATGCATGCACGTGCTAATGACAATGCCCATGTATGTATACTCAATTGAGAGCCCTCTACTATGCACATATGATTTATGATATTACATATAATTCACACATCTACTATGTCTATGCATCGTAGTTGCAAATGAATCTTTACTTATCTTTCACTTGGTTGGTGGCTTAGTCTAAATTTGTTTAGTATTCCTCTCCAACCTTAGATGTAAAATAGCCTGTAATATTACCCAAACATCAAGCACCATTCCCAATTTGGCAAGTTGAAAGCACAAAATCTCATACTAGACCTTAAACACCAAGTTATAAGCTAACAATCAAGCTTTCACAAACTAGAACCCAATATAGCCCCTCAAATACCTCAATTTCTCATCTTAAATACATGCAAACATCATGTAATTGAAGTATTATAACTCTAATAGCATGTGCCTAATTGTTAACACTCAATAGCAACATGTTTAGGTTGAAACATGCTAAGTGATCAAATGTGGCAGATTCACATTTTCATATTTTCTTGCTGTCAAGTTTAGTTGCATGATAATTTTAACATCCCTAAGCATATCCAATCACTCCCAAATTTTTACCACACTTAGATAAAATGTATATGAATATAACCATATCATATAATTGCTAAAAATCAATGATATATCTTTCCAAGTTCAGCTCTCTTCACGACATACTGAAACAGATTATTTCCTACCGTGACAGTTTTGCACACTTCATGAGATTAATGGTTTTGGAACCATTAAGTATATTCAATCACTCCAAAATTTTCACCATACTTAGATAACATATATAAGGATACAACCAGATCATATTATTACCAAAAACAATGGATTTAGCTCCCTTAATTCAGTTTCCTTCACAGCACACCAAAACAGATTTTGCTATTTTGGCAGTTTGAGTGTTTCTCCAATATCATTCTCTATTTCAATTTCCAACTGATAAAACTTCATTCCAATACTCTTAAATCATATATGGTCATGTAAATGGTAATAATTATAGGTTTTATTCAATATACCATACACTTTTGAAGCCTAAAACACAAGAAAACAGTAAGATGACAGTTTCTGCCACAAGTATTTCCTATTAAGTGTTTGTTATCAAAAACCCTTTCTTTGTGCACCAAAGTCTAACTAAAAACTTCCTAAAAGTTTTATAAGAGATATTGAAAGCTTAATAAACAATAAAACCATTCATAATAATCTGAAAACCAAAGGCAAAACCATAGATAAGTGTTACCTATGCAGATTTTGAGGTTAACTTGATGGTAATCACTTCTCCTTTGCTTTTCTTGCTTTTATTTCAACTTGGAATCAATTTGGATCACTTGGAGACCTTAAGGTGTGTGTTTGGAAGATGAAAATGGCTGAAATGAGGGTCTGGTCATTGCTTAAGGGTGAAGGGGTTGAGGTGTTAGCTTGAGATGTTAGCTTAAGCTTAATAAGAAAGCATGAGGTGGCAATTGAATAGCAAATCTGATTTTCTCCCTTATCTTGCAGCCCTAATCTTGTGTGTCTCATCTATTTTTATTTTGTTGCAACCTATCTTAATCACCATTCATTCCCATAGGTAATTCCTATGTCCGTTCATTCGATCCCCAAGCCGATTCGCATCCGATTCTTAAAGAATTATCTAGTTTGCATTTCTAAAATCATATGCATATATGGGCCTTGTAATAGGACACTTAAATCACATTATATCATGTTTAATATCCCAAGTATATTAATTTACAAATATATACTTTTGAAATAACTTGATCAAATCAAATTAAACCGTATAAGCTTACTAGTAACACTTTTAACACTTCCAAAATTATAACCTATATATCCCATCTATATCTAATATTGATCCACCTCATTTTCTTCTTATTTCAATATAAAATCAACTACTTAGATTAGAAAATTCGATAACTAATACCGTGCAAGAACTTCAGAATTTAGTTTAATATTCAAGAATGTCGTATAAAATGAAATAAATTATGTAATGTCAATAGAAATGCAAATAGCATATAAAATTAACACGTAATGCATGAATCATATTTGACCATGTGAGTAGTAAGAGACTCGGGTATCACAGAAAATAAATCCCAAAATTGTGGCAATTTGATTAATTGTGCTTATTAGTACATAGTGTGGGTTAAAGTTCAAACCTTTATACTTGAATTGCTTTTAATTGATGATGATGAGTGTAACGATCCAAATCATTATCTCTCTGCATTCGTATTGAAAAGATCAAAACTCTAAACTCCTCTTTTGGATTGATTTGCTTATAGTCCTAGTTCTTATCCTTTAAGTGTGTCTATACCTCATATGCCTACTTGCAATTGTACCTACGCTAATAAGTAGCAATTTGATGATTCACACCTAAGAAAGGGTCTATGGGTTTGGAACAAGACACAACAATTGTGTTAGGTATGTAATTGATTATTAACTCAACTTGTGAAAGAAAGAATAAAAAATACTTGTAATAGGGAAACAAAAAGTGGACGACTAGGGGAGGAGAAGGTGGTGGATTATTGGTGATTTTTCCTCATAAAATTAGGCCACTAGGAAGATCACTTGAACCCTAGTAGCCGGCCACCTTATACCTTTTTAAGTCTCATAATTTGCATTTTCATGGATTTTTCCTTGTGAATTCTACCTCAATCGTCACACTTACATAAAGTAAACATCACATGTGAATTCTTCAACACTGTTACTCTTAGAAACTGGATTTCAAATTCAATTACTAATAGGCTCCTGCATACCTACGCTTATTAGATCTAGGTCTAATTAATTAATTAGGTCTTATTTTATTAATCCACTTAATTAAATTGATTCATTATATAAATCAGATAAGTCCAACATAATTTGGGTTCCCTAATCTAATTAAATAAATTAAAAAAATTAATCAATAATTGAATTAATTTAAGCCCCATTAATTAATCATATTAATTTATCCAACAATGAATTATTTATTAGGTAAGAAATGGACTTTTTTAAGTTAGTGTTTGACCTGTTAGGTTTACCCATAAGCAAGTGGTGGACTCGTAAACTCTTGTGACTTAATTGAATAATTAATTATTCTAATTAATCAATTAATCATCTTTAAATTAACCCATTAATTTCAAGAACCACAAATCATGAATGGCTTCTAGCAACATGCCATGAAGACCTAGATATAGGAAGAAAAATGAACCTTTCTGATTATGAACATCGTGCAAGTATGGTCCCTTCATCAACTAATCTTCCCATTAAGTGTTGGTATAGATTATTAGTCCAAACTCTTTTAGCTCAATAACTATGTATTCATACTATATATTCATTTCCTAGTAAATTAATTCAATTATGAAATTTGAAAACTCTTTTTCTAGTTTCCATCTAACCTTGGCGAAGGATTTCTAAATTCAAGTATTGTTGAAAATATAGAAGATTCACCTATTCATCTAGATAAATGATGGATTCTTTGTTGGCCACTCATAAAGCTTCTTATATGAAGATATTACACCTAAAATATTTCTTTGGAATACGTCATGCACATTATAATGCTACCTGAAATCTAGGGACTAATTCGAGCACTATTATATTGATGAAATTTCCATTCGACAATATTTTATCCAATTAGGAATTTTTAGATACAGTTGTTTATTGTACTTATTCCACAACAAGCATCTACATACATGCCCTAATATCACAATATAGATACCCATAGAACAAGGGATCCTCCTTGCGAACTTGCATCGTATGTGCAAAGTTTTGTTGGATTCAATGATATCCATTTCATTGATACTCAACTTAGAACTTTGTAAGACCAAAACCACAAATGCATACTCTGTGATTATCATCATATACGCGATTATATCTTATAGCTATATATGGTCTATGGACTTTATCTAAATTTAACAATATGGAAATAAAGGTGAAAATTTATCATTTTATTGAAGTTAATCAAATAATAATTTATTTTACTGTAGTATAAATACGACCAATCTAATTGGCACATTGGTCACGACACTAACAATAAGTCATTCCATAGAAGCAGCTCGTCATAGGGACCTATAAGACTAATGCCGCTAAATGGCCTATGGTTGATTCAATGCCTCATTATCTTGATCGATTCCAGCAAATGAGCTTCACCACTAGTTAGCCTTAATCGATGGTGACCAACTTTAACTAAGGCTAAACAAACTCAACTAAAGCTGGCCAAGGTTGTTGTGCCTCAACTTCTTCTACTCGAGGCTTGTCGCTTCAAACCATCCTCAAGCCCTCTTGCTCAAGGTCGATGTCCTTCTCTATGTAATTTGCTTATCCAAGGCATAGTGCCTCAATACCTCATTGGGCCTCTCACCTCACTTATTCTCCAAAACTTTTTACACCACATGCAAAGTGCATGTGCTATATACACATGTTTGTTCTAAGTAGAAGGAGATTTGAATTTATATCTAAAAATTCAGTTGAAGTGAGGTAAGCACAAAGTTAATCTCCTTAAGACAGATTTTGCCCCATACTCGGTGCTATAGGATTGTGGATGTTACCTCCCAAGATACAATACTTTGCCACAAGAATAAGATATTGTTATACTAATCGTGTTAGTCAAACCAAAACTCAATTACGTTCTTATTTAAAGAATAATCAAAGAAATGTTAAAATAATCAAAATTATTTAGCAAAAAGGAGAAAGAGAAAATTAATTGAATTTTGAATTGATTGGTGTGAAGAAAATGGAATGAGATAGGCCATATTTATAGAATTTCTAATATCCAATAATGATTGGCCATGTCCTTTAGCCCGAATCAATCTGGATTATTAGATCGTATCTCTTGAGATCTGGCTGTGATACAGTAGCCTATGATGTATCCCTACATGATGATCCACAACCTTACCATGCATCTCTGCCAATCGAATGGGTGTGTTCACTCACTCACACCCCATCAGTGTTGAGGACTAATCACAGCCTTTCGGTCATACCTCGTCAGTACCACTTGTATGCTCATATCCACTAAGCACTCAACTGTCGATGTCATGCTATAGGAACACCACTTGGATGAGCCCATCATATAACTTCCATGTTGAGCTACCCTGCCCCGTCACTGAGCCATAAATTCAATCCCAAATTTTATTTCTAAAAAAATTAAGGCTCCTCAGGATGATGCGTACGTGCCTAGTGCAAAGTGTGCCGAATACGACCTTTGCAATGTTCGTGCACATGCTAGTGTAGGCTGGGGTGGTACTTTACACTATATCGAGTTTGGTTCTCTATTGTGTTCATTATTCTGCCATGCACTCTCTTGGGTTTTACAAGTGTTTTAGAGAATTAACCTATCAAAATTCTCGTAGAACCGGCCATGTTCACAATCACATAGATGATGTCCTATAAAGAGTATCCTATTGTACTTTAATTGTACTTTTACAAGATATAAGCATCATTGAAAGCAATGTTTGTCCTTAACTGCTTTGTAGGTAGCACTTATTGCATCCTAAAAATGGGAAGGAATTAAATTCCTAAATACTCCCAATTGAGCCTTTCATAACTTAGTTTTCCTATTGAACTTAGTTTGTGGGATCTCCAGCCGCTAGGTTAGGTTTCTATTAAGGTGACTCGTTTATTCTTTAGGCTTTAAACCCATTTTCATTTATGTGCAGTCTATACGCTCTCTTCATAACCTCTTATTAAACGAATCTATTAGGTTATCCTTTGATTTTACAAAATCAATTGATATAGTTCTACTAGAGAGCAACTGACTAATGGTATTATGTCTTTGATGAATATGTCTTGACTTACTGTTATATACAATATTTTGTGCCTTAAATATAGCTACTTGGCTATCACAATGAACGCATATTGCTGGCACCGTTTTTGGCCATATTGGAATATTTTCTATGAAATATCTTAACTATTCTTCTTCTTCTCCAGCTTTATATATATATCTATAAACTCAGATTCCATAATGAAAAGAGCCATACATGTTTGCTTAGAAGATTTCCATGATATAGCACCACCACTAAGAGTAAATACATAGTCACAAGTTGAATTGGATTTATCAGTATCTAAAATCCAATTCATATCACTATATCTTTGAATAATTGGAGGATATTTTCCATAGTGTAACTCATTGATTTTTTTCAAGTATCACAATATTCAAAGTAATGCACTCCAATGGTCATTACTTAGATTACTTGTAAATCTAAATAGCTTACTTATAGATTAGTTATATCCGGCCTTGTATAATTTATTTAGTATATTAGGCTTTCAATGATTTGGGAAATTCTAACTGTAGTTTTTCATTTTCAGTATTGTGAAGAATAATATATGGTAGAAATAATTTATTTGTCTCTTTAATACTATGGGACTTAAATCCCTCAACCACTTTATCAACATAACGTGATTGAGATAAAGATATCCTATTAGGTGTTATAGAAATCTTCATTCCCAAGATAACATTAGCTTTCACCCATATATTTCATATCAAAGTTATTGGTGAACATTTTCTTTGTCTTATTGATGATGTCCATATTAGTTCCTATTATGAGCATGACATAAAGATATGAAAGTACATGTGCTTCTCCAAATTTCTTGGAGTAGACATATTTATCACAATCATTTATAGTGCACCCGTTTCTTATCATGACACTATCAAACTTTTCAAGCCATTGTTTATAGGTCTGCTTCAAACCATAAAGAGATTTAACAAGTCTATATAGTTTATATTATTGTCCTTTTACTTTGAAGCCATTAGGTTGCTCCATGTAATTTCTTCATCCAAATCACCATTTAAAAGTACAGTTTTTACATCTATCTCATATATGTGCAAATCATACAAGGCTTCTATGGCTATTAAGATTTGAATTGATTACCGATGTATAAGTGTCAAAATAGTCAACACCCTCATTTTGATGATATTTCTTTGCAACAAGTCTAACTTTTTCTTAAAAATCAATTTACATCTAATTTGTTTAGTTCCCAAGAGAAGATCAACCAATTGTTAAGTATTATTCCCTAGAATAGATTCTATTTCACTATTTATAGCTTCCTTCAAAGCAGAGCTTCTAAACTAACCATAGCCTCATTAAAGGTTTGAGGTTCATTTTCTCAATTATCTATGTCATAAAATCTAGACCAAAAGATTTAGCCACTTTAGCTCTCTCACTCCATCTAGGTTTAGATTCTCTGTCATTCTTAAATATTGCTTCATGTATTCTCTTTTGAGTATTCTCTTGAATATTTTCTTTAGAAGGGAACACATCTTCAAACAATTCAGCATCTCTAGATTCAGTGATTGTGTTCACATGAATATCACTTGTTCATTGCATATCCAATAAAAGTGAAATCAATAGTTTTAGGACCTAACTTAACCTTTTTAGGTTGTGGTATAGCTACTTTAGCTAGACAACCCTACACTTTCAAGTATTTGTAGGAGGGCATTCTATTTTTCCACATTTCATAAGGTATTAATCCAGTTTTCTTGTAAGGAACTCTATTTAAAATAAAGTTAGCTATAACAACAACTTCCCCCCACAAGTTTTGAGGTAATCTAGAATTGATAAGTATAGCATTGACCATGTCCTGAAAAGTTTTATTCTTTTTCTCAGCAATTCTATTCAGCTGAGGTGTATATGGAGTTGTAGTTTGGTGAATAATTCCAAACTTAGCACATAATTCATCAAATGATGATGAATCATATTCTCCATCTCTGTCGAATCTCAATACCTTAATCATCCCACCAAGTTGATTTTCAACTTCATTTTTGTAAGTGATGAAAGCGTCCAAAGCCTCATCTTTACTACTTAGTAAATATAAATAGCAGTATCTAGTGTGATCATCAATGAAGATAATAAAATACTTTTTACCACCTCAACTTTGAACAAACTTTAGATACATATATCACTATGTATCCTTCCAGCTGAACTAAAAGGTTTCTTAGCAAACTTAGTTTCAACATAAATTTCACATTTGTGTTTCTCGTCAGTATCAAGTTTAGGTATAAGGCCTAAACTTGCCAGCTTTCTTAGAGAAGCTCGGTTAACATGACCTAATCTACAGTGCCATAAAGAAGAAGACACAAGTAAGTAAACAAAAGGTAAACTTTTATTGCTTTTAAAATTTTTGAGTATAACCATTACATTTAGTTTAAATAACCTTTTAACTATATATCCCTTCCTTACAAATGGACTATTTTTGGTCAGTACAAATTTATCAAATTCAAATACTAGTCTAAACCCACTCTTGGCAAGTAGTGAACCAGATACTAAATTTTTTTGGATACTAGAACATACAGTACATCAATGAGTGTTAGCTCCTTATTTGATGTCATCTTCAATACCACTTTGCTCAATCCGACTGTGTTGGAAGTTGATGAGTTACCCATGGACAACTTTTGTCTGTTGATCAAAATATATATAGAGAACATCTCCTTGTTCGAGCACATATGGTGTGTAGCTCTTGTGTCAACATACCATTCTATCGGATTATCTACTAAGTTGGCTTCACACATAATAGATGAGAGCATAAGGTCCGACATGTCTACCAACATTGTCTTCTCTTCGATCACATTAGCCTGGTTTTGATTGCCTTTTTTTGGAAGTTGGCAATCCTTCACCTTGTGGTTCAGTTTGCTATAATTGTAGCAATTTCCTTGAACATCTTTGCATCCTTATCGTTGCATGAGCCAGGATGCTTAATTTTCTTACCCTTTTTTACTTTGGAGTCCTTTACCATGTTAGTTTTGGCATCATCCAATTAGTATAATTTTTTTTTTCTACAACCTTATTTCTTCCTCAATTCGAAGACGTACTATTAAATCCTCCATTATCATCTCCTTGCATTAATGCTTGAGATAGTTCTTGAAGTCTTTTGATAGTGGAGGCAAAGAGCAGCAACTAGAAAGATTCACTTAACACCATCCTCTTGGCTGTAATATCATACAGGATGGTATGTCGCTCCTAGACTTTGCTTATCACTATCTTGGAATCAACAATCTTGATATCCTAAAACTTGCCAACTACGAATTTCTTCAAGCTGGTATCCTCAGTTCTGTACTTTATTTCAAGCGATACGTATAATGCCTTTGCCATTTTTGACCGAACAATACGCATTGAGGATATTATTCCTGCATAGGAATTCGCTATGACTCCATGCATCAAAGGCAGCTCATTTTTGGAGATCTCTTTCTTCCTCCAAAATAATAGGGGCATCTTCCGTTAGTAATCTCGCTAGGTTCATGATGGCGAGATAGAACATCTTTTGTTGCCATCTCTTGAAATTAGCTTCAGTAAATTTCTTTAGTTTCTCATACTGGGAAGTTGGAGACATGATGGCTAGATCGGAGCTAGTAGCCGCTCCATTCCTACTCTAGTTTGCATTTTCATACTAGCTATGAATTTTAATATTAAGATTATTGGTTTTAAGTCGAAAGGATATTTGAATTTACATTTGATACTTCAGCTGAAGTAAGGTAAGTACAAAACTAATCTCCTTAAGATATATTTTGCCCCCTGCTCAATGCTATAAAATAGTATATGTCTGTCTTCCAAGATACAACACTTTGTCACAAGATTAGTACAATACTATACTAATCTTATTGGTCAAACCAAAACTCAATTTTATTCTTATTCAAAGAATAATAAAAAAATGCTAAAATAATCAAATTATTTAGTTGAAGGGATAAAGAGAAAATCAATTGAATATTCAAATTGATTGGTGTGAAGAAAATGGAATGGTAGGGGCACTATTTATAGAATTTTGGATGTTTATTCATGATTGGTCATGTTCTTTAGCCTGAATCAATCTGGACCATTAGATTGCATCTCTTAAGATATGACTACGATCTAGTAGGGTTGCATCGTGAAGGTCCACAACCTTACTATGTACCTCTGCTAAGTGGACGAGTGTGTGCACTCACCCATGCCTCGTCAGTGTTAAGGATGAATTGCAGCCCTTTCAATCATGCCTCGTCAATGTACGGTCATGCTTACTCGACACTCAACAACACGGTGTCACACTATGTAGATGCCACTTGAACGAAGCTGCCATATCACTGCCACATTAAGCTACCCTACTATGTTATTGAGCCATAAAATCGAACCCTGATTCTATTTCTAAAAAATTTAAGACACCTTGCGATGTGCTAAGTGCTCGAAAGTACCTAGTGCAACCTTTGTCACGTGCATGCGCGCATGCTTTTGTGGGTTTAAGTGGTGCTTCGCACTACCCTCATAGCTCCTTGAACTAGCTAAAGCTAGTCAAAAGTCCACTTGGTCCACTAGGGTAAACCATAAGGAGAGCAACATTTTTACTCTTCTCTTATTTTGAAATTATATATAAGCAAGTCAAACTTGCTTTATTTTTTCAATGTGGAATGCATACCCATACTAAATGAGACAATTTTAAAGCTTGAAATTATATATATGCATTATATATATATATATATGCATTCCAAGCTTCCAATATGAGATAACTTCATAATTCCAACACCACGTGCTAAGGAAACCCTAGTTAGGGCTGGCCCTCTAAAGATAAGGCTTTCTTATTTTAGATAAACTCTATCTAGTTGCATTAATTCTATAATGCGCATAAACCTAGCTGTCGGGAGCAATATAATGGGCCCAATTTTGTAATAAGGGAAAACTAGTAATTCCCCCCAAAATTAAATAAACAAAACTAAAAATTACAGGAATGATAGAAAGGGAATAAACAAGCCTTATTACCACAATGCCCCCAACTACACTTAGAAAACACATAAGTGAAATATGTAGTACAACCTATTATGGTAAATTCATGCCTTTAGAAGATGCAGTAGAGCTCATACCCTATCCTTGAGCTCAACTCTAAGTGCCCTCTTTGATCTATGGAAATATATACTCTTTCCAAGATATTTATTATGCAAGCTTTCTATCTTTCCTTCTTTTCAAGGCTTGAGATTAATTCAGGGGTTTAGTTGGGATACCTTTAACTCCATCTAACTACTTGTTCACATTGCAAGTTAAACCACTCTATACTCTTTCAGAGAAATAGATTATCTCCCACTCGAATTTCGATGCTTTTCTGTATCAACAATAGATGCAATACACTGGTACCAGAACACTTGACAAATGTGTTGGGAAAATTTTAATTAATATATGCTATAACAATTATAACAATACCCCAGTTTAGTGTGATTTTATCGATTTTGCATTCCAATTTGGTTTTAAGCATAACATAAAATAATTCGATTTATACCTTTCAACGCACTGCGATTGATGTAGGATTTGAAGCAATCAATTGCTAGTTCCATTCTGAATTCTGATTTACAAGGATTCAAGTGTCTCCTCTCTAAAGTAGTCTACATTTTGAGCAAGAACATGAAATCAAAATTATGCTAGTAATTCTTTTACAAGCCTAGTTTTTGGAGTATGTATGATAAGTATTAAGTTTTAATATCAACTTGTCATAAAGAGAATTAAATACTTTTGATAAAAAGATAGAAGTCTTTTTGGGTTCGAGGAACAAGATAAAGAAGAAAATATTTTCTTTTGGGATGATGGCCGAAATTTGGAGATTGTAACTCTCAAATTTTCGACTCTTGTGTATGTATACTAGGGGGAAAAAATTCCAAAAGTCCAACTTTTGGAATTTTCGGCATCTTTTTTATTGTTTTGAGGATTTTTGGTTGATCACAAGATTTTCCAAAAATCTCTAACTTTATCTCTTCTTATCTTCCCAAGATATGAAGAAATAATTATTATCTAATCCAATTAGATAGTTCTATGAACCTTCCATTCTTAGATCTCCATCTTTTATTTCAACAACTCTTGTAGGTTTCTATTAATGCGCATCTATGAATTGGACTTGGACTGTTAATTAAATTCCATAATTACTTCAATTAATTGATTAAACTCAAATTCAATTAATTACTTCCATATAGCCCACCTAATCAAATTAGGCCTAATTAAATAATTTAATTATTTAATTAAGTAGATTAATTTAACAATTAAATTAGTTTATGGTTTACATAATTAATTGATCAAATCAATTAATCGCTCCACTCCAATTGGACTTTCTAATATTTTTAGGTCCAATTAAATAATCTATTTTTTTAATTAATTTAAGCTCTAATTAATTAATCTTCATAAATTAATTAGATCCAACTCTTTGGATTAATTCATTAAGTTAGAAATATTACATTCCAAATTGTGTGTAACCCTTTAGGTTCACAACTAAACTAGCAGTGAGTTTTCAATATTTGCAACTTATGAATAATAATTATTTTTATTAATTAATTTAATTAATTAATCCACTTGAAATTAACTCATTAATCCAAGAACCTGACAAGTTATGAAAAATACCTAACAAGTGTATCATGACTACCTAGTCTTATGCAAATTAGTGAGTGAACCTATTTCAATTACAAGTACTATACACGTAAGATCATTTCGTAAATATTCTCCCAATTGAATTTAGAGCATAGATTATAAGTCGAAACCATAAATAACTTAATAATTATGTTTCTATTTTAAGTTGCAGTGACTCATTATAAATTGTTAGAAAATCCTTCTAACATTCATTCTGCCTTGCCCAAGAACTTCTAACTCATGAACTATGAAAATATAGAAAATTCACTTGTTTTGTCAAACAAGTGATTGATCATTTATTGGTTACTTATTAACCTCCATACATATTAATGCAACATCCAATCCCTTTTATGATTGTCAGTCAATCAAAAGATATATCAAGATGAAATATGACGTTCATAAGGCTGCTATGGTGCTTCAAGTCTAATGACTAATTTTGTACTATTGTAGCATAGAAATTCTTATCTCAACAAACAATATCTCCAACTAACAATTTCCAACGGGTTTGTTCAGTATACTTATTCTTTAACAAACACCTGCATACATGCAATAGCATTACTATGTTGATATCTATGGAGCGAAACATCCTCCTCATGCGAGCATGCATCGTTTGAGCGAATCTATAGGTCTATTCGATGTTCCATCTAAAAAAGGCCTCAATTCTAAACTAATTTAAAAATAAAGTCATAGAGGCATGTTTATGATCACCATCAAATGTGCAACCATACTCCATACCTAAATTTAATTTAGGGATTTTATGTAATTAACTTAAGTAATTAAAGATAATGAAAAATGTCTATTTTTAGTTTAATTTAAAAAAGTTTGTTTTATAAATAGAAAAATATAATAAATGTCAAATTTGATTGACGTGAAGCACTACTTTTAACACAATGTAGAAATTGGTTTGCAAAATTTGCATGATAGATCGAGCAGTTAATTTCTTGAAGTTTCTTTGCTATGGGGTGAAGTTGAATGGCAAAAATTCAAACATTCATACTTGAAGGTAGATATCTTTCCGAAGGGACTTGGTATTATTATCTCTCACGAAGTCGAGGATAAGGCTTATTAATTAAGGTCTCAATCATCAGACTACTAAAACGGTGAACAATAAAAGAACAAGAAAGGAAATGTAAACTGCATTTAATCATTTCGCGATTCATTTAATTTGCTCACACTGAAATCACTCTTTTTTCCCCTATTTTGGTTGGCATTATTTCACCCTTGGAAAGTCGTTGCAGCCCTTTTCAGTTCAATCAATAATAATTCTAAAATTGCGAGTGTGTCAAAGAATTCGTCAGTCCATAAACATTCACCTCAAGTATGTTCCTTGTTTAAAAAGACAATCAAAACGCGTAGCACCATATGATTAAGTGACAACTTTAATTAAATGAGCACTCACAGACTGAAATGTCACCATCACTAGCACCTTGTTCTCTTCATGTAATTTTCTGTCAAATTCACAGACTTATTCGAAACCAAGCGGTGGCCGGCAACTTGACAAATTCTCTATCTATTTATTGGTTGTAGTATGATGTCAGAGTCAACTATAGGTAGAGATATATATCTTTCGAAATTAAAAAGACGGCCGTATGACTTTTGGGTATACTCCATCAATACTATTTTGGTGGGTTCAACTTTGAGTGAGACAAAATTTGAGATTACTAATAAAACAATTATTTCTTGTATTTTTGTATCATAATTTTGGTAGTAATTTAAAATTAATAGTGTCATACTATACTTTATATGAAATAGTATTTATAAAAAAAAAATTACAATAGAAAAATAAATCTTATTTTAAATTGTCTTGAAAAATTTGTTAATAAAATTGTGATGATTTCACAATAGAGATACTTATAATACTTTCTTGATAAGAAAAGTTACTAATGAAGTAGCTGATTTCGACTAATCAAAATTCTAATTCATACTCATGTACTTTAAAAAAACTAATTATGCATCAAGTGTCATGCAGGTTAAGTCATACTTATGTGCAATCGCTTCTCCCAAAAAATTACTAGAGGTGGATCACTTCTCCATAGAAAATGCGCTTACTCTAGGTAAGCTTCCTCCATGGAATAATCTTGTAAGCTGTTCCTTGAGATAGGGCTCCAAATCTGTAACATAAACAAATAGTTAGGAGGGCGCTAGGATTGTCACAGGGAACCCCCTCTCATGTCTAAATTAACAATTATTTTAAATAGAATAATTATTAATAGAAAGTAATAAAGTAAACAACGTACCTCATAAATGGGAATGAGAAGGTAATTATATCTATTTAAATGGGACATGATCCTCATGGGCTCTAATGTGATTTGGGCTTTACTGGCCTATAAACATGATTGGATTTGAATTATACTTTTATTTGACATAAATAAAAGATGTCAATCATATAACCCCCACCTCCCAAGCGTACTAATGGAGCAGGAGTTAGTTGGGAGTTAAGAGCTTTGTTAGGAACACGAGGTACATGAGGAGGTGATAATGAAGTATATTACCTTGCATGGGAGGTAACACGTTGACAACAGCGATGGGATATCTCTGCCTTGCTAGCAATGGTGACGAGGCTTACATGCTCGCAATGAGCAATGGTGGTGAGGCTTTTGTGCCTTGCCAGGAGTAGTCGTCACCTTGTTCATAGGAAAAGTGTTAGGTAGATTTCCTTAATCTATGCTTTTCGCATGTGTGGTGTTTTGCACTTGTGATAGCTTAGCTTGCGTTGTTATTGTTACCACTCAAAGTTCTCATCATGAGAGTTGTGCTTGGTAATTTTGGCTTTTAGCTTTTAGAGGGTTGTAATATTTCCCCCAAAGTTATGTGTGTGGCCCCTCATAGAAGGGAAATCCATTTAGGGATGTTTCCGTGGACTACTGGAGCAGCCTCTTATAGGTTTATTTACTGGAGAACTCATTATGGACTATGCAGAGCAACCTCTTACTAACTACCATTCTTGGAGTGTGCACTACAAACTGTGTCGCACAACCTCTTATTGATTGTTGATTATGTTGTATTATTTATAGATTGTGTAGTGCTATCTCTTATAGATTGGTTCTTGGGATTTATGCCAAGGACTGCATTGAGCAGCCTTTTATAAGTTGGAACAGTATTCTTATGATGAAGACTTCAAAGCCCTAACCCATTAGGCTCCTTTCAGGCCTAAAAGAGGGTTACCGCATAACATATGCAGCGTATAATAGTCGGTAATTGGTACAAGTATATGAAGTATTCAATTGAATGAGTATATGATTGAATTAAAGTATTCTTCTCGTGAAAAGAGAGCAATGAGTAGAGAGCAGTAAATAGTGAGCATGGAGTAGGGAGTTGTGAGTAGTGAGTAGAGAGCTACTAGTGTTTCTGCATTTTATGTTAACATTCTATGATCAGTACTTAATGCTCTCATAAACGCTTAGTAACTACTCCTGAGCGAGCTATGAAAATTTCTAGGGTGGCCTTCATGATATTTCTAGGGGAAAAAGAGCCCCTTAAGGTATTGCCGCCTAAGAACTTTTAGTGCTCCTACTTAATATTTAGTTATTCAGAAGGATTGATCATTTCCAGCCTTTTCGCTTTGAGCTCATTATTTTTTTGTTTGTGAGAGGTATTATCTGATGAGACAACGACTATAAATGAGAAATCGTAGCATGTAGAGCGCATGGAGGGCACCTCCATGTGGAGATGTATATTAGTAGCATAAGAGATAGGCGAGTGTAGGCCTTATTGGTGATACTTGGTCGAGCCGCAGTTGCTTTAGCTAGGCGCCTCACCCTGTTGAGACAATACTACCTCAGTTGGCCTGCCTAGCAATGCTACCTCGACAGGGGTCCCTGTCAAGGCAACTTTCCATCTTTTGCCTATATTAGTGGGAAAATTAAATTGAGGAGTTAACATCAAATGATCATTCAACTATAGTATCTCTTGGTCAATCGGGGCTTGGCCTTGCAAATGCTCTTATTATAGCTAGCTGGGCACCTTTTTTGTGGCTTGGCATAGGTTGGAGCCCCTGAAGAGGCTTCCATATACGGAGTATTTGGAGCATTTTCTAAGGCTGCTTGGTGCTTTTCATAGTCAGGAATGGTGTTAGATCATCTTTTCTTAGTTTTGTTTAAAAGATGTTTACATTTGTGAGAGCAAAGTTTGCTATAACTATGATTCTTGATTTCTTTGAGAGTTGTAAATCTTCACCAAAGGCTACATGCAACAACCTCTTATAGTTGGATGTTTTGTTTAAGACTTTAGCCATGGACTACATGGATCAGCCTCTTGCAAATTGGTTACAAATTTTTGTCAAGGACTGTGCTGAGCAGCCACTTATAGGCTATCTTACTAGAGTACTTGCCATGGGTTCCATTGAGCAATGTTTGCTAGCTATATATATTTTGTCGAGGATTTCACTAAGCAACCTTATGGGCCTTAGAGATTTGCTAAGGATGGCGCGGAGCCACTATTCACAAGACTTAGAAATGTGCCAGGTACGGCGTGGAGCCACTCCTTACAGGATGTATAAATAAGCTAGGGATGGCATGGAGCCACCGTTTATAGGACTTAAAGATGCACCAGGGATGATGAGGAGTCAACACTTATAAGACTTAGTAGTTGGCCAGGGATGACTCAAAGCCACTTCTTAGAGGACTTAGTTATTGGCCTAGGATGGTGTAGAACCACCGCTTATGGGACTTAATAGTTGGAATGGGATGGTGCGGAGCCACCACTTATAGGACTTAGTAGTTGGCCAGGTGTAATACCCAAACCTTACACTACTCACTTGGTCAATATGATTCATGCATTATATGCTAATTTGCATTAACATCTACATCGCATCTTTTATAGCATTCTTAATCATTATACCTCCAGTGCTATCACTTGATGTTAGTGATTGAGATTCTACAACCTAATTAAGTGATTCTATATTTAGATAAGATAAATAATAGATTGATCAATATAATGGATATTCATAGGTTGTATGTTATAATTTTAGAAGTGTTAAAAGTGTCATTAGTAAGCTTATATGATTCGATTCGATTTGATATACATCTATAGATTAACATACTTGGGATATCGAACATGATATAATGTGATTTAAGTGTCATATTATAAGGTTCATATGTGAATGTGATTTTAGAAAATGAAAACTAGACAATTATTTAAGAATCGAATGTCGATCGGTTTGGAGATCGAATGAATGGTTAAGAAATTAGGACATAATGTATTATCCGATCATGTGGAGATTAAAGTAGGTTGTACATAGATAAATAAGTGATGAAAAACACTATATTAGGGATGTATAGGGTGTGAAAAATATCAGATTTGAACCACAACTTGACACCTCAACCTTGCCACCTCAAGTTTTGCCACCTCAACCTTTCTTCATTTCTACCCTTAAGCCACGACCAAAAACTATTTTCTGATCTATTTAACTTCCAAAACCTTCATATTGAATGTTAGAAATCGCTCTCAAGTAATTCCAAGTAAAGAAAAAAAGTGAAGAAAGCAAAGGGAAGTAAGGAGGAGCAAGTTGAATAAAAAATCTGTGCATAGGTGAGCTTTAATTCATGTTTTGATTTAAGTTCTTGAATTGTCTGAGGGTTTATGATTTTTAAAGCTTCTATTATTGATTATAATCATATTAGGATGTTATTTGTGGTCTTTTAGTTCACAAAAGAAGGATTTTTAGTTGCAAAATCACAATAAAAATCACTAGGGATAGAAACTGTATACTTGCTGATTTTTTATATTTATGCTTTATATATGTATAATAACTTGATTAAAACCTGTGTAATTTACCATATATGTGTTTATATATGAGTCTAGGTGATGTATGTAAGTTTAGAGAGGTTATAAATTGTCATATAGTGTGATAATTAAAGAGGTGCTCAAAACTATCTTCTTTGAAATTCAGATTCTGTCCTATGTGAATGGTGCTGGTTTTACATCAATAAATCCATTAGGTTTAGTATAAATTTGACCTGGTTGTCTCTTTATATGTGTTATCTAAGTATGGTGAAAATTTAGGAGTGATTGAATGTACTTAAGGGTGCCAAAACCATTAATGTCATGAAGTGTGCAAAACTGTCATGGTAGGAAAATAATCTGTTTTAGTATGTTATGAAAAGAGCTGAACTTGGGAAGCTATATCCATGACTTTTAGCAATTATATGAGATGGTTACATTTATATGCATGTTATATAAGTGTGATAAAAATTTGGGAGTGATTGGATATGCTTAGGGATGTCAAAATTATCATGAAACTAAATTGGACAGCAAGAAAATATGAAAATGTGAATTTATCCCGTTTGATAACTTAGCATATTTCAACCTAGACATGTTGCTATTGAGTGTTAAAAATTAGGTACATGATATTAGAGTTATAATACTTCAATTATATGATGTTTACATGTATCTAAGATGAGAAATTAAGGTATTGGAGATTGGGTTCTAGTTTGTAAATCCTAGATAGCTTGGGGTTTAAGGTCTTAGTAATGATATTTTATGCTTTCAACTTGCCAAATTGGGAATGGTGCTTGATGTTGGGTAATATTACAGGCTATTTTACATCTAAGATTGGAGGGGAACAATAAACAAATCTAGACTATGTCACCAACCAAGTGCAAGGTAAGTAAAGATCCATTTATAACTACAATGCAAGAACATAGTATGTCTTGAAGCATGTATACCTAATGTGTTGATGATTTTAAATTTGACTGAGAGTCTTATGATTGTTGAAACATGTTGAGAGCAAGATGATTTGCATTTCATATTGAACATACTATTCATGAGCATTTATATGTGCATGCACAGCAAGGTAAGATGATTGCTTTTTTTTCTTCTCTCATGAGTCTTCCAAAAACACCCAAAAATCGTCCCTAGTCTTCTTGGTTTTTTGTCCATTTTTATCTCTACCAAACTCCCTATCCCAAGCAAGTTATAGCCCCCAACTCCTTAGCCATCTTGTCTCATCCTTCTTAGCCATCATTTCTCTTCTTTTAGCCTCATTTTTATTCCTTTTTTAATACACTTTTTATCCCACAAAATCTTCTTCAAGTATGTCCCATCATATCTCATTTATCCCCTTAAAATTAGGTGATAAGAAAAATAGACCATGTGCATGACATGTGAATATACCGCGGCATGCTCTTCTTGTGCCGTGCTACAGCTTTAAAGTTACAAACTCATATATAGGTTGTGTCTAGTAATAAATTTCTAGAAATCCGAGGTCGATTCATATGACAGTTTTTTGAAGTTTAAAGATTATATTTCTTAAAAAATGGGTTTTATATAGTTTAAAATATAAAACAAATTATACTATAACTAAGAAATTAAAATAATAAAAGTACAGAGGATTAGGGATCCACTCTTGGTTTTGGATAGAGAAATGATTATTTATTATTTTTACCTCTTATAAATACCACTATTGGAATCCATACATAACAGAAGTTTCAATGGAAAGGTGTTATCAAATAATTCATGCATTAAAATAATCATGATATTATCTTACTGTTTGCAAATTTTCTTTTAACACCAATAATTGTTTATGGGATCAAGTATTTATGAATACCTTTGTCAATAAAAAATCAAGGTTTTATGTTAGCAGTCGGTGTAGTATAATCGTACAATAAGCTAAATGAACCCAGATATTTATTATGTCATTGGTGATACAAAAATCAAGAATCGTCACTAAACAAGAAGGGTTTTAAAGCCAACACTTATTTATGAAATTAAGTATTTATATATACCTTTGTCGACAATAAATCAAGGTTGCACGTTAGCAATCAGTAGAATAGAACCATACAATAAGTTAAATGAACCCAAGTATTTGTTTTGTCATTGGTGATACATAAATCAAGAATCACTACAAAATAATAAGGGTTTCAATTGAAAACTAAAATAATAATACAACACACCTGCACATTATGCACCTTTATAATCATTCATCTTCCTCCATCAAGAGTTTACCCTTTCTCCTCAGCAAAATAAAATTTAGAAAAATATAATGAAAGTACAAAAGACAAAAAATAGAAGAAAAACACATTTTTATTATTACTGGAGAACTTAAATTACTACTAGAAAATTTAGCCTAAAGAAAGACAACAATAAAACTTTTTTTCTCCCTCTAAAGGTTTTGTGTGTGTCTTGAATACCATCCAAGAGATCCTATTTACAATGGAAGAGTGCCTAAATTAACATCTCCAAATTCACTCCAAATTTACTTTAAATATACTCTAAATTCACATGTCCTTTCCAGATCTGATTCTTGTCATGCATTTGTTTCCATGAGATCAATTGATTTTGGAAACGTGATCAACATGAAAGCTGTAGATTTGTTTATTAGCTTCATTTTTCAACTTGAATCACCCAATTCCAACCATTACAAAGAAAGTTATGCTTGATTTGAGGATATTTATCAGCATAGATAGATTTTTTCCAATATACACACTTGGACAAATGTTTTGCTATAATCAAGGCTAAAATAGGTTGAGTTTCTAATAACAAAGTTGTAGCTCTATCTCTTGCTTTTCAAATAAAGTAAGATTCAGATTTATAAGGCTTTTGAACATGGAATTATGTACAAAATACAAAAACTGTTTGAAAATATGCTTATTTTGAGCTCAATAATCACTTGTAAAGTTCAATTAATTTTTTCCATATATTTTGATATACACATGATGGACTTAAATAAAAATGGACCTTTTTTGCTAATTATGATGCTTTTTTGATCCAATAAAATATTATCTCCCAATTTGCTCACGAAGCATGTTGTCTTTTTCAGATTTATTTTAGCTCTTTTTTATCTTGTTTTGTTCGTTGATTCCCCAACACAAAATATTAATAAAATCATAACATTAACAAGAATAAAGTAAGAAAATTATAAAGGATTTGATACAAAAATATGTCAAAATATGCACTTATCAAATTCACACACACTTAACCCTTGCTCGTTCTTGAGCAAGCCAAAACAAACCTAAACTAATCCACTTTCGTAGAAAAACACGATTCTATTTATCATATGCAAGAAGCCTTTAAACCCCTAGGTGGCCCATAGAGAACAAGCTATAGCTTTGTCAAGGTTTTTAGTAGTGATACCCACAAACACCTATGATAACTAACTTCCAATCATTATTTTCAGGAAGCAACAAAGTTGTACAAAAATGAAATCAAACAACTATGGAGCTTAACCCTTAGTCATTTAAAAGTCAATAAATTTCCATAATAAGAATACTTAAGTGTGTGTGTGTGTGTGAATAGTTAATGTCAACAACGACGAAACCATGCATACTTTAAACTAGTGAAATCTCCTAGAACCTCACAAAAATCATCACCCAATCTCTAATGGAAGAGTTAAACATCATGGCTCTTCTTTTGGTACAAATCTCCACTACACCGAAGACTCCACACGAAATCAAAAGGTCTTCAACAAAGATTTTAATGGGGCCAAAGGGTAGTGATGTGGCTAACAAATAAAAGGATAAGATGCAACAAAGTGGCTAGGTAAGAAGATATGCTTACCACAGAAAAAGACTTCTTTATTGAAATGTTCAAAGCGGTTCACTATAGGGGATGCTCTCTTGGAACATCACATGGGGAACAAACTGATTTGGTCATGATGCTAGAAAGCCTAATGTCTTATTCTTTTTTCAAGTGATTCTCAATCAGTCGTTCGCCTCGATAGACCAAAAAAAAAAGTTTTAATACTTAACCTGTACATGTCGAAAATCCAAGTGATGAATAAAGTGAGGGCATAAAAACTACCTATTTTGACATGCTTGTCCCCATACAGAATAACATAACTATTTGTTCAAAAATTATTTGAGTATAATTATCAAAAAATATATTAAACAAAGAAAAATATCAAAGCCCAAAATGACAACCATCATCAATCAAACCACATTATTTATATTTAATTTTAATTATTAAAGTTGGAAGAACATTCAAAAAAAATTTTAACAATTCACAAACTTTTGTTAAAAACTTCATAAACTTACTATGTTATGAAAAACAAATATAGGGATACGTCTCAAGAGTGTTAAAGTTTTCTTTTATTTTGCCACCCCCTTTTTCATGATTTCAATAGACCCAAAAGAAAATACGCTTGAATTTAAGAAAAAAATTAAAAAAACACACATTAAATACATAAGGCATGACATCAATTATCCCCTCCCCCAATCTAATTGAGACATTATCACTAATGTCAAAAATAGATAGGAAAGTAGAGTTTAGAAGATATTACCTAAAATGTGACTTATTGAAAATTAAAGTTGAAACAACACAATATATACACTATTAGTTGAAACCATTAAAGATAAATTTTCACAGGCTGAGAGTCAAATTCATTTTTCATTTTTGACCATTGTCCCTATTGGACCAATCTATACGAACCAAGACTAGATCAAGTTCTAGCACATATGCCAGAAGCGAACAATGAGTTGGTCAGGTGTTGGAGCAGAAATAAGAATTCCTTTCGCAGATGATGAACTGAAACCTATTTCTACAACATGATCAACAAAATATAGCAAACCATCAAAGTAACCATTAACATTAAGAATACTTATAGGTTTGTGGTTTATGTTGAGTTGTGCTTAAGAGACAACTTGGAATAATTCCTCCAGTATACTGATAAGTTGGTTTTATACCAATAATTCATATGTCTTTTGATTAATATTTAGTTTATTTTCAAGTGTTTTTGTTACTTTTTATGCATTTAGTTTGAAATCTTATAGGTAATGACAATAAGAGAAGAAAATGGAAAGAAATCAAAAACTTGGTTGGAATGTTGAAGAATTCGAGTTGTGGTGCTACTAATGGCATTTTTGTATTTCAATCATAACTCTCGGTCCCAATTTCATATCATATTGATTCTTAATCCAATGGAAATATAAGAGATATATCTACAACTTATATGTTTACCATAAAATCTAATTCAGTTTATTTCAATGAGAAAAACTGAGTTCAAGAGTCAGTACTGGGCTGTAATTTTCTAGGATGACACATCTTAGTATTACAGGAATAACTCAGTCCACCGATGTCATATTTAGTTGATTTAAGTGCCTATGGATCGAAAAGACATAGATCTACAATTAATTAGAAGACATCAAAAGCCAGTTCATTTTTTTAGATAAGTCAAAAACCAGTTTCAAGGGGCTAAATAATGTAAGAGTACTGAAGTGGAGTAGGGACAAACAGCAGCAAAGGCGCCTAGGCGCCATCTGAGGCCAGTAAAATAGAATGGAAGGTGCCTAAGCACCAAAATAGGGTGCCTAAGCACCACCTTACTAACTAAAAAGACTCTGATGCATTATTGTGGCGACAAGTGGCAATAGATCACGAATTTTGGTATTTTTATGAGATATACACATTAGATGCACCTATACATTATTAGCCATGTGATGCTCTAGTGGATACACTACATTGGTGGAGAGAAAAAGGAGAAAAAGCCAAGAAAAGGGGAAGAATTTTAGGTTCCTTTTGAAAAGCCAAGAAAAGTGGGAGGATTTTTAGGTTTCTTTTGAAGAAAAGCCAAGAAAAGTGGAAGAATTTTAGGATTTCTTTTGGAACACTCTTGGAGAGAGAATCATTGGGGAGAAGTTTAAAAAGGTAAGATCAACATCAACCAAAAGGGAGGAGGATTAGTTCTTGGAACCAAAGAAGGCCATTGGGTGCTTGGAGACAAGACTCATTCCATTTTCTGCAATTGAAGACAAGAAGTTATTATTAGAGACAAGGAGAGCTTCAATCATTCTTTCCACTTCACAAATTGGTAAACAATTTCCATGTTCTTTCTTATTTATTTCTTGAAGTTGTATTTATCTATGGTGACCTAAAAATTTATTTCTAGAGGATGATGTAACCTTATTTGTCCTATGTTTTGAATTCCAAATAATATTAGTTCAAGTTATTCATTTTGTTTGTATTATCTTGTTTAGTATTTCATATTGATTAATTGATCAGTAATTGAGATTGTTTGACATATGATATTCGGCACTCGAGAGAGAGAATTTTATACATGATCATAGGGATAACACAACCTAAGAATCATAGAGTTGAGAAGCTTATGAAACCTTTTGAAGAAGAATTCATTGAACTTTTGTAGAGTTTTATTCTTGAATTTTCATAGAGATATCAAAATTTATGTTGGAACTCATAGTCAATTCGGCACTCGAGAGAGGGAATTGATGAGCTTAGGAATTCTTAACTTACATGTGTTGTTGATTTGAATTGATATATTTAACATAAGTGATAATTAGGTGAGTCATTCCTCTAGAATATATTTTGCTCATAAGGTGTTTGTTATATTCTTTTTAAAAACTCCATTCTTATCTATGCATTTTTGTTTTATTTTTCTTTATTTACTAATCATCACTCGATTTTCTAGATAAAATTAGGATTATTTAAACTATGGTACTTAATGTAATTTTTTATTACAATCCCTATAGATACTCAACTCAACTCACTGTTGTATTAAAACTTGACACCGTACACTTGCGGTTTGCAAAATATTTCACGAACATATACCAAAATCACCAGGTAGAGTGATGAATGCATCTGTATTATTTAATATGTTAGGCATTTTGTCCTGAATATGTGATATTTCTAGCTCATTTTCGATGGTCATACCTGTGATATTTTGTATTGTTAAAGGTTTTGGGATAGCTTTTAAAATTTTGACTCTTCCTACGTGAGCAAATGTGGAAACTCCCATTAATCCCAGACTGCCTCCCCCATACACTAAATGAATTTTTCTTTTTGTTAAAATTTTACCAAAGTTATTGGTTACCCCTATAAACTCACCATTTTTTCTTAGTTTGGTTCCACAAATGACACAAATATAGTTGAACTTGCGAGTGGAAGAGACTTCTATTTTGTTTCTTTTTTTTAATGTAAGTTGTACAAAAATGGAGTAAGTACGGTGCTATTTATTGAAGTATGAATAGGGAATGCATTTATTGCACGTCTTTTTTTGTTAGAAATATTGAAAATAATGACATAAAGTTTTGAAAAATTAACTACTACACATGAATGTACACGTAGTTGTGATTGTTGCTCACATCGTTTTCTGGTTTTACATCCAGTAATAGCTTAAACGCTCTCTATGGGTCAAAGATATGCATCCCATCCAGTTTTCTTAAAAACTATCAAATAAGGTCTTTTAATGTCAGATTCCTAAGACTATAACGCTCATATTCATCTCGAAAGTGATTCCATAAATCAACAATTACATGATGCACGAAGAAAGAAAACTGTACAAGTCTGGAAACATGCTTATTTTGAGCCAACAATCACTTGCAAAGTACAAGTGATTTCTTGCATATATTTTGATCTACACATGATGGACTTAGGTAAAAAATGATCATTTTTTTCTAATTGTGATGCTTCTTTGATCCAATGAAATATTATCTACTTGCTCACGAAATGTGTTATCTTCTTTGGTTTTATTTTTGCTTTTTTTGAATTTTTTTTGTTCATTAATTCCCTAACACAAAACCTTAATAAAACTATAATATTAACAAAAATAAAGTAAGGAAAGTAAAAAGAATTTGATATAAAAGTATGTTAAAATATGCACTTATCATGCTGCAGCATGTGTGGATAAACTTCTAAGCATGTCGCGACATGGTATCTCTATGTCTTTATTTTTAGACCATATCGCTGCATGGAATGACTGTGTCGCGGTTTTATTCTATGATGCGGCATGCCTTCATCTTTTTTATTATTTTGGCTTATTTCGTCCCGCATTTTTCTTCTTGGCTATATTTTGGAGGTTGTTTTGTAGTACATCGAAACACTCATAAAAACTAGATGAATGACTTGAGATCAAATAACCAGTCTAGAAGTACTTAATTTGTTGGTATAAAACCAACTTATCAAATACCCCAAAACTTGAAGATTTGCTTGTCCTCAAGCATCAAACATGAATTCACAATAACAACCTCTCTATGAATCAGGTTATCAAAGTAAAGAAAGATTTTTCTAACATCTCATCTCAAAAGATCAGAAAAATATACAAAGTTTACATATTAACATACATATTAGTTTCACTTAACTTCATGGTCGTGTGTGTGTGAGTGTGAAAGTAGTAGTTTATCAACTTGAATTTATCATTCGGATAAGTTTATAAAGGCAAATACTCCTATTTGATCCACTTTTGAAGTGCTTACCAAACTCCATAAGCTTATTTTTCACATTAATCTCCACTAATGTAGGTAGAATATAGCATCAAAGATCAAAAGGGCTTCAAAATCTTGTATTGTGAGGCTTGGGTATGGTGGGAATATATGAAAAATTGTAGCTAAAAATTACCTATTTTACACAATCATACTATAACTCTTATAAATAAGCACCAACTTCTGCATCAATCCCTTCATTTTTCTTTATTGAACATCCCATTTTTCTTCTTTTTGATCTTGGATTACCTCCAAACTTATTATTATTATTTTTTTATGCAATGGGGTCTATTTGTTTTAGGGAGTTCAAATAATACCTCTCAATTCTTAATCTCTTCATTTTTATCTTTTTAAAATATTTTCTTATATTTATTTTTGTTTCTTTTTTAAATACAATAATTCATTCAAGAATAATTGTATAAATGAGAACAAAAAGGGTTGAAAATTAGATTTTTTCATAAAGCTCGATATAATGTGTATGGGATGTTCAAATAATTATTTCAATAAGATCAAGAGGGGACATTAGTGTAATACCAAATCCTCACACTACTCACTTGGCTAATATAATTCATACATTATGTGCTAATTTTATGTGCTACTTGTATTTCTATTGACATTGTATAATTTATTTCATTTTATACGATATTCTTGAATATTAAACTTAATTTTGAAGCTCTTGCACGATATTAGTTATTGAATTTTCTAATCTAAGTAGTTGATTTTATATTCAAATAGGAATAAAATAAGGTTGATCAATATTGGATATAGATGGGATATATAGGTTATAAATTTGGAAATGTTAAAAGTGTTACTAGTAACCTTCTACGGTTTGATTCAATTTCATCCAGGTATTTCAAAAGTATATATAGGTAAATTGCATATTTGGGACATTGGACATAAGATACTATGATTGAAAGGAGATATTACAATACTCATTTATGTATAAGATTATATAATTTTTAATATAGACAATTATTTATGAATCGGGTAACAATCGCATAAGAAATTAAATGAACGGCTAGGAAATTAGCTTATGAATTATCTATGGTATCTTGTGGTAATTAAAATAGGATGTAATAAAATTAATGTATAGTAAGACACATCTGATCTAGGCTTGAAAGATGGGTGAAATGGAAAATTTATACCACAACTTACCACCTCACTTGCTACCAAGCTTAATCAAGCAACTCAAGTGCCACCTCAAGCTTTCTTTCACTCTTAGCCATTTACCCCCAACCCTCAACCATATAGTAGAACCACTAAAGGTTATTCATAGGGTTATTATGCATAAAAGAATGATTTGTGG
Source organism: Paulownia fortunei (assembly GCA_019321725.1). Lineage (NCBI taxonomy): Eukaryota > Viridiplantae > Streptophyta > Magnoliopsida > Lamiales > Paulowniaceae > Paulownia > Paulownia fortunei. Next base: position 13,288,944 of record CM033113.1, on the reverse strand, counting down.
TTACAAACACATAGTAGAACCACTAAGAGGCAGAATCTGTATATATGTTGATTTCTAGTTTATTGAGCTTAAAATCTGCAATAAACCTTGGGTAAATTCTATATTTATCATCATGAATGTGTTTATATAGGAGATCTAATAATGTATTTAGGTTTGGATATCTTGGGAATTAAAATATGGCATGACAACTAAAGAGATGCTCAAAACTGTCTCCATCGAATTTTAGATTCTGTCCTATGTGAAGGGGATTGGTTTTATAGCATTAAATCTATTATTTTTGGCAATACTATGACCTGTTTGTCTCTTTGTATATTTTATCTAAGTTTGATGGAAATTTGGAGTGATTGAATACACTTAAGGGTGCCAAAACCATTAATGTTATGAAGTGTGCAAAACTATCACGGTAAGAAAAATCTGTTTCAGTATGCTGTGAAGGGAGCTGAACTTGGGATGCTATATCCATGAGTTTTAGCCATTATATGACATGATTACATTTTTGTTTATGTTAGCAAAGTGTGATAAAAGGATAGTGAATAAATATGTCTAAAGGTGTCAAAAAATCATCATGCAAATAATGTGGCAGCAAGAAAATGTGAAGTTGTGAATCTGTTTCATTTGGTTCATTAACATTTTCCAACATAGATGTGGTTAATTTGATCCCTAAATTCTAGGGGGATGTTATAAGAGTTAAAATAAATCAATTAAGTGAGGTTAGTATACATTTAAGATGTGGAACAAAGCTGCATAAAAGGTTGTATTTGGTTATAGTTTCTAAGTGGTAAGATTGTTTAATTAAATTGAGATTCAAAATCTTTATACTACATTAGGTATAATGAACTTATTAATCGAGGATGGTGATTGATATCTTATATTTTTATAGATTTTTTCACATTTAAGGTTGGGGAGTAATACTTAAGAAACCTAGAAGTAACATAACCGATCAAAGGTAAGTGAAAATTCATTTGCAACTATAATGCATGGGCATAGTATTTCTTGCCTTATCTGTATTAAATGTGATCCTTGTGTCTTGATGAGTGTATTATGAGTATTATAAATATCTTATATTGCATAAGTTGCTTGGATGATGGGACATAGGATTCATTGTGTCATTGAACATGCCATTCATCAATATTTATACGTGCATGCATAACACGTGCTCATAGTTGAGGTTTTGCATGCATAATATTATTTTCAGAAAGAAAATATTTTGGTTGGCCACTACTAGTGTACTGAGGCCTGTGTGGCTTATTTATATGATATTTTGCGACACCGTCATTGACTTGTTTAGTTTATTGATTGTCAAGTTTAGAGATGAACTATGTGTATGTTTGAAAAAAGTGAATATTAGAATATGTACATTTGTTTACGTTTCTAAACATAAAAAATTAGGTTTATTTACTTTATGAGGTCTTGTGAATCTTGATGCACTATGTAGTTTGTTGAGGTACATTTAATTATTTAGAGATAGTTTATAAGGTTTAATTATTTCCTAAATGATCCCACCAACTTCTATAACTTGTTTGATCACTAGTCAAGGCGAAATCTTAGGTGGCATAGCATTAGAGAGATGTTTTAGGTTATTTTTGGACCATTTCAGCCTTTAAAGCTAACTTATACTTTAATTATTCCCTAGTTGTAACACCCCCACCACTAAATATAGATACTGATATAACAATAATTTTGACAAGGTAGCACATATGTGTATATATGTATATATATAATTTTTTTGTCAACTATAGCACTTTGAAAAATAGTAAAAGTATTTTTTTACATATAACCCTGTATATAGAAAAATCACCGTTTATATAAAAAACACAACACCCATCACAGTCACGTTATTCTCAAACTTATTTATTATAAAATTTCAAGAGTTATATAGGACACGACATCCCAAAATTATAATACGATAGACTTAAAAATTAAAATAATAGCTTATACTTTCGGAGAAAGTAAGCACATTTTGCATCTTGTAACCCTTTATATATAGACAATAATTTACATAATAATAATGATTGTAAAAATTAGAATATGCCTACAACACAACCCAACAGGTCGTCATTCATATACAGTGATCCTTAGAAGCCTCAAGGAGCTCCAACAACCAGCATACTAAGCCTCAAAATCTCAGGTATCACAATGCTTACTTACAATGCATGAACTACTTGAACTAACGCTTAGTAAGTGAAAATCATGCATGCTAAATAGATAATCTGACATATATACGATGTATTTTTAGGAGATCATGACAAAAATGCAAACTCATACATCAAAAATAGTTAATTCAAAGTTATTTTCCATCATTGGGCCCTTGGTCCATCTACTATGTATGAGATAGAGCTTCTAAGAGTATCAATAATCATATGGCCACAAACAGATCAACACAGTCCGGGGGCCATTTCCTGGGTCACCAGAGGTCTACCCCCTGTCTTTCCCTGTGATCCTCCAGAAAGTCTTCCCACCAGCGGCGTTGATAAGGGCATAGTCAAGTGGTCCACCCTCTCGTGACCACTAGAGACATACCCCCTATCCACCCCTCTAAACAAGCATTAAACTTGTCAAGCAACAAGTAATTATCCTAAACTCCTGAACTCCCCCCCCCCCAAACTTAATATAAACATTATCCTCAATGATTGAAATAATTATAAAATAAGAGAACTTTCTTGAAAATGGGGGCTGTTCAGTTTTGGGTGGGAGGGGAGTTAGCAGACGAAGATGATGAGTATACAGGAAAGACTGGAGGTGCAGAGAATTCAACGGTGGTGTCCCAAAGCAATACGCTATATGGCCTGCATATGCTGGATGTTGTACTCCACATATGCATCAAACCTCTCAATATGGTGATTTTGTTGCCTCCTCATACGTTGTATCTCTGCTTGCAAATGTTGAGTGGAATTCTGAGGTGTGGTGGCAGTATGCTCGCCAGGGGTTATCCTCAGCATGATCAACAGAAGAGATTGGCTCTTCACTTGGGTGGTCATCAGCTGCAGGCTTCTCCTCAAGTATATATCCAGCACGAGATGAGTGGGGACGTCTGTTCCATGATATATAACTCATGATCTTGTCATGATCAATGAGTAAAATAGGTTTTGTAATATCCTCTCTTTTATCCCAAGTGATCCCTACCTGTTTGGCAAATGCACTAATGAGGGATGGCATGGCGAGCCCACCTGAGGAACCTTTCTGAATGATAAAATCAAAAGACTCATGAATGTTGTAAGCCATATTAACACTCATATTCTATGTGATGGCATACAGAGAGAGTGCTCGCCTCTATCGACATGGCTATAATGAGTGGTGAGATATATCTTGGCATAAATGAAGTAGTACCATGCCTTCCCTAAGTGACTAAGTTTGGATGTTGGAAATTTGTTTGAGTTGTATTGGTTGTTTGCTGATTTTTGACCATTCGGCGTTTGGCTCACAAAGACTTTGAATTACTTGCTCAAGGTCTAGTGGCCCAATTAAGAATTTTCTCATTTTCTCTTTGTTGACGTCAAGGAGACGGTAGTAAGCTTGGATGGCATGTTTATCTTAGGACACTGTCTTACCTTGGACAAAAACTTGGTTGTGATCATGCCATCCCAAATTAGCATAAAATTACCGAACAACTTCAATCACTGCTGGTTTAGATTATACTGTGAGGTGTAACCATTGCCTAGCTTGGATCATGATGGAAAGGTCCCCATTATTCCTTGAATTGGGATAAGGCCCTTTTCTGGGATCATATTATTCTCACAAAGCTTGTAGTATCTCTCATCCGCCTTGACAATCATAAAGCGCTTTTTGTTGAATAAAGCAGCAGTCGGGGCCTTACCTTTTTCTGTTAATTTCTTTGGGGCCATATCTATAAAATACATCGAAGGAGAATTAATGCCAAAAATGAGAGTAGCCTATAAGCATTTCATGTAATATTACATCACTTTCCCTTGCAAAGCTAGGTTGACAGGAAAATGAAGTGTTTGAAATTATTTACCAACCATTTCATGTAATATGTAAGGGAAATTGGAGTTTTTGATGATAATTTTGATTACGCATTCAATATGGATGATGAAATATCAAAGCTCAAGCATTATATCATCAAAATTTCAACTTAATTGGTAATGTTCATGAGAAATAAATGAATTAAGCTCAATATTACAATGTACATGAAGTATTTATACATACTTTTATCTACAACAAATTAAGGTTTCACATAAGCAGTCGGTGGAGTAGAATCGTACAATAAGCTAAATGAGCCCAAGTATTTCTTGTGCCATTGGTTATACATAAATTAAGAATCACCATAAAATACGAAAGGTTTTTACGCCAATACTTATTTATGAGATTATGGATTTATGCATACCTTTGTCTATAACAAATCAAGGTTTCACATTAGTAGTCGGTAGAGTAGAACCGTACAATAAGCTAAATGAACCCAAGTATTTATTGTGTCATTGGTGATACATAAATCAAGAATCACCACAAAATAAGAAGGATTTCAATGAAAAATTAAAATAATAATACAACACACCTGAATATTATGAACTTTTATAATTGTTCCTCTTCCTCTATCAAGAGGTTCGTCCTTTCTTCTCAGCTAAATAAAATTTAGAAAGACATAATAAAAGAAGAAAACTAAAAATAGAAGATAAACTAGATAATACATTCTTATTACTACTATAAAACTTAGCCTAAAGAAAGACAACAATAAAATTTTCTTTTCCCCTATAAGAGTTTTTATGTGTTTTGAAAGCCATTTAAGAGCCCCTATTTATAGTAGAAGAGTACTTAAATTGGTATTTCCAAATTAACTTCAAATGTGATTTATGTTCACATGTCCTTTTCGGATCCGAATTTTATCAACAATCACTTGCAAAGTCCAAATGATTTCTAGCATATATTTTGATCTACACATAATGGACTTAGGAAAAAATGACCCCTTTCTTCTAATTGTGATGCTTCTTTGATCCAATAAAATATTATCTCTCAACTTGCTCATGAAACGTGTTGTCTTCTTTGGGTTTTTTTTGGCTCTTTTTTATCTTTTTTTGTTCATTGATTCCCTAACACAAAATATTAATAAAACTATAATATTAATAAGAATAAAGAAATAAAAATATAAAGGATTTGATACAAAAATATATCGAAATATGCACTTATCAAATCTCCCCACACTTAACCCTTGCTCGTCCTTGAGCAGGTCTAAAACAAACCTAAACTAATCTACTTTCGTAATACATCACGATTGCATTTATCATATGCAATAAGCCTTTGAACCCCTAGGTGGCCCATAGAGGATGAATTATTATCTCGTGAGGGTTTCTAGTGGTGATACCAGCAAACACCTATAATAACTAACTTCCAACCATTATTCTCAGGAAGCAACAAAGTAATATGCAAATAAAATCAAACAAGTGTTGAATCTAACTCTTAGTCATTTAAAAGTCAATAACTTTCCACAATAAGCATACTCAAATATGTGTGTAAATAGTTAATGTCAATAGTGTGAAACTATGCATGCTACAAACAAGTGAATTTCCATAAAAACTCACAAAAACCATCACCCAATCTCTAGTGGAAGAGTTAAACATCATGGGCTTTTTCTTTGGTACAAATCTCCACTACACCGAAGGCACCACACAAAATCGAAAAGTCTTCAACAAATATTGTATAGGGCCAAAGGGTAGTGATGTGGCTAACAAATGAAAGGAAATGATGCAATAAAGGTTTTAAAACCTACATGGGATTAGAAACATAGAGTTAAACAATAAAGAATTCTCATTGTCTACGAATTTCAACACCAGGGCTTATTGTTATTGAATTGGACCTCTCTTCATCATTTTTATTGCTTTTTCAACATCTTATTTTTAGTTATAACTCATAATACTTTTTACACTTTTTTTTTGATGAGAAACTCCCCCATACTTATATTCTATTCCAACACAATATTTCTTTTGCAAGCTCACTTTGTCAATGGAATGTCTCTTAAGCTCCAAATTATTTTTAGAACAAGGGTAGGATAATAGTGTATTTAGGCTAGGTAAGAAGATATGGTTACCACAGAAAAATATTTATTTATTGGAAGGCTCAAAGTAACTCACTATGTGGGATGTTCTCTTGGAACATCATATGTGGAACAAGTTGATTTGACAACGGTGCTAGAAAGTCTAATGTCTTAATTATTTTTCAAGTGGTGCTGAATTAGTCGTTCGCCTTGATAGACCAAAGAAAAATATCCTAATACTCAACCCCTACATGTTAAAAATCCAAGTGATGATTAAAGTGATGACATAAGAACTACCTATCTTGTTGTCTTCACAACGAATAACATAATTATTTGTGCAAAAAGATTTGAGTACAATTATCACAAAAATATATTAACCAAATAACAACATCAAAATCCAAAACAACACCCATCATCAATCAAACCATATTACTCATGCTTCGTGCTTAATTTTAATAATTAAAATTAGAAGAACATCTATGACTTAAAATAATTTATGATAGGAAAGTAAAGTTTAGAAGATATTACCTAAAATGTGGCTTACTGGAAAATAAAGCTCAAACAACATAGTATATACACTAATAGTTGAAATCATTAAGGATAAATTTTATAGGCTGAGAGTCAAATTTATTTTATGTTTTTGATCATTGTCTCTATTAGACCAATCCATACAAGCTAAGCCTGGATCAGGTTCTGACCCATATGCCAGAAGTTGATCAATCAGTTGGTCAGGTGTTGGAGTAGAATTGAGAATTCATCTCGCAAATAGTGAAATAAAACCCTTTTCTACAACCTAATCTATAAAAGATAGCAAACCTTCAAAACAACCATTAACATTAAGAATACCTATAGGTTTTTGGTGAATGTTAAGTTGTGCCCAAGAGACAACTTGGAATAATTCTTCAAATGTACCAAAACCATTCAGGTAGAGTGATAATTGCATCTACATTGTGTAACATGTTAGGCATTCTATTGTGAATATGTGACACTTTTAGCTTATTTTCAATGGTCATACTTGTGATATTATATACTGTTAGAGGTTTTGGGATAACTCCTAAAACTTTGACTCCTCCTACATGAGTAAAAGTAGCAACACTCACCATTAACCCCAGACTGCCTCCCCTATACACTAAATGAATTTTTCTTTCTGCTAAAGTTCTACCAAGATTATTGATTGCCCCTATAATCTCACCATTTTTCCCTAGATTAGTTCTACAAAAGACGTGAATACAATTGAACTTGCGAGTTGAAGACCCTTCCATTTTATTTATTTATTTATTTTTTAAAGTGAGTTGTGTAAAAATAGAGTAAGTACGGTGCTATTTATTGAGATGTGAATAGGGAATGCATTTATTGAACATCTTGTTCTTTTATCAGAAATGTTGAAAATAAGGACATAAGATTTGAAAGAAATTAACTAGTACATGTGAATGTACATGCAGTTGTGATGGTGGCTCACATTTTGCTCTGGTTTTACTTCTAGTAACGGCTTAAACACCCTCTTGAAGATATGCTTCCCAACTAATTTTCTTATAAACTGGAAAACAGGGCCTTTTAATGTCAAATTCCCAACACTATAATGCTCATATTCATCCCTAAAGTGATTCTATAAATCAAGAATTCCACAATACATGAATCCACAAGAATGCGTCTCAAGAGTCAATATAATGTCATCTAAAGACTCATTACTCAGTCTATCCATAATGAATTGAATTTTATCTTTTTGATTTTTAGAAACTATTCTTATAAAATGACACTTTTTGTTACAAGTCCATCGAGCATATTTGTGACAAACTTACTTTTTTTTTTGCCCTTCGTTTTTTTAAATAAGTGCTTTTACCAAAACTAGGCATGTATCTATTAAACAAGTTTGAAAACTTATATGAAAGTGCAAGTTTGATCCTGATTTTTTATAATTTTCATAACTTTTTCAGAAAGTGCAAGTGTTTTTGAAAAGAATGGGTCAATGAAATCCACACTACAAGATCTTTGCAATAGTTTTCTTTATCGAAAAGTGACTACCATGTGCTCTTACATGATAACATTTTTTTTAAAAAAAATTACCTACCACATTGTTAGCACGCATTTTTGAATATGACAAAATAAAATAGAAAAATAGTAAAAAAAATGGATAAAAAGCTAATCTGTGATTATCGGCTCTCATAGTCTTTTTTCCAACCATTGGGTTGCCTCCCATCTAGTGCTTGGTTTAATGTCCTTAGCCTGATATTGCCTCATTCATCACTCATCAACATATGCTGCCAAAGCCATCATCTATCTAATCATTGTCTTATAATTTTGAAGCACCCATATAAGTTTGTCCGTTTATACTTGAGTGAGGCCTTTAGCAATGCTGACTAGTGATATTTCTTTTTTAACCAAGTAGACATATTTAAGATGTTCCAGGATTAGTTTAAGCTCCATTGTAGGTGTTTGTACCACAGAAGGTAGAAGTCTTTCATTAGATATTGGTAATTCAACATAGGAGATATCATACTTTAATTTTTTGGGCAACGAATCCAGCCCCATACACGATTTTTCACATCCACCAACATTGGCACATCCTACTTCATTTCTTTAAATTCTTCTATAAGAAAATGTTTTTATAAGTAACCTCTTCAATCCAATATTTGCACATCCTATTTCAATCCTTGTTCATGAATATTTTGTAAACTGCAAGTGCACCGTGTCAAGTTTTAATACAACAGTGAGTTGAGTATTGTATCCACAAGGATTGTAATAAAAAATTGTATCAAGTACCATAGTTGAATTAGTCCTAATTTTATCTAAAAAATCGAGTGATGATTAGTAAACAAAGTAGAGTAAGATAAAATGCAAAAGCAAGAGTGGAGTTCTTAGAAGCAATACAATAAACATCTTATGAGCAAGAAATTTCAGAGGAATAACTCACCTAATTATCACTTATGTTCTTCCTTCCAAAACATACAAATTCAAATCAACAATACATATAAGTTAAAAATTTCTAAGCTCATCAATTCCTTCTCTAGAGTGCTGAATTGACTATGAGTTCAACATGAATTTCAAAATCTCTATAAAAATTCAAGAATAAAACTCTACAAAAGTTCAATGAATTCTTCTTGAAAACTTTAAAAGTTTTACAAGCTTCTCAACTCTATAATCCCTAGGTTATGTTATCCTTATGATCATGTATAATCTTTACTCTCTCGAGTATCAAATCTCATATATGAAACAATCTCAATTAGTGGCCAAATAATCAAGATGCAATACTAAACAAAATAACACAAATAAGATAAATAACTTGAACTAATATTGATTGGAACTCAAAATATAGGATCAAATAAAGTTACATCATCCTTTAGAAAGAAATGTTTAGTTCATCATGGATAAATATAACTTTAAAGAAAGAACATGAAAATTGTTCACCAATTTGTGATGTGAAAGAAATGCTTGAAGCTCTCCTTATCTCTAAAAATGGCTTCCTTGGTTGATGCAAATCTTCTCTTCAACTTTTCAAGATGATTGCTCTCTTTTTTTTCTCTTAAGAGTCTTCCAAAAACTCCTAAAATCATCCCTAGTCTTCTTGGATTTTCACCTCTTTTTATCTGCACCAAACTTCCTTTCCCTAACAAATTGTAGCCCCCTATTCCTTAGCCATCTATCTTGTCTCTCCTTATTTGCCATCATTCTCTTCTTTTAGCCTCTTTTTTCTTCCTTTTTTGATACACTTTTTAGCCTTCAAAATCTCATTCAAATGTGTCCCATCATATCTTCTTTATCCCCTTAAAATTAGGTGATAAAAAAATAAACCGTGTGCAAGAAATGTGAGCATGCCACGGCATGCTCTTCTTGTGTTGCAGCATGCGTGGATAAACTTCTAAGCATGCTGCGGCATGGTATCATTGTGTTGCAGCATGCCTTTTATGTTGCGGCATGCTTGCAGCCTGAAGCTCACTGGACTAGCATGCTGCGGCATGTACCTTAGTGCTTGCTTTTCTTCAGTTTTAGGCCATGTCGTGGTATGAAATGACTGTGCCACGACATGCCTTTATCTTTTTCATATTTTTAGCTTATTTTGTACCTTATTTTCCTTATTGACTTGCATTTTGAAGAGTTGTTATGTAATACATCAAAACATGCATAAAAATTAGATAAATTGCTTGAGATCAATCAAATAATCGATCTGTTTATTGATATAAAACCAACTTATCAACCACCACTTATGGGACTTAGTAGCTTACTGGGGATAGTGCAGAGCCACCACTTACAAGACTTAGTAAGTTGCCCAAGATGGTGTTGAGCCACCACTTATCGGAACTTATATGGGTTCCATGGATTGTATGGAGCAACCTCTTATATAACTTATGTATTAGATAGGGATCACATGCAGCAACCTCTTAGAGGTTGTTATACCATTCTTACTTGCTTGTTTGGTTTTTAATTTCAGAGCTCTGAGTATGTCAGGCTCCCTGCAGATGTAAGTGAAATATTTAACATGTGTAAGTAGTAATGATAAATGCAAGCATAGCCAAATGATCTCAAAAATGTAATAAAGCCTAAACATCCCATAAATAGGGAGTTCTAGGAAAATAACTACAAGTACTGAAGTAATAATTATTTTAGTAGCGCATATGCTACAAAGAGTGTAAAAATACATAGATAAATTTTCAAAATAATGATAGAGGGTAGCACGTGTATCTTTAAGGCTTGTTGCTCCTCTCCTCAAAGCACTTAGCCCTCATCTTCCTAGATATTTTCTCATGATAAGATGAGACATCTATTATGCTAGAATAAGCCTTTCTTAGGGTGTGGACTTCACACTTCCTGGTTGCCTATATGTCGCCCAAGATCTCTTCTACACCTTCAAATATTGGAAACTTGACTTTCATATGAACAATGGAGGCAACTGCAGGAAATTGGTTGAGGATGGGCTTCTTACGATCATATTATAAGCAGAGGGTGCCTTTACCACCAAGAACCGTATCAATTTAGTGGCTTCTCGAAGTCCTTGTCTTCCCAATGTGAGTGGAAGCGCCACTTCCCCAAGTGCACTCACTGTCTCCCCAACAAAACCCACCAAGGGTGCATTTACTGGTACTAGCTTGGCCTAGTCTATCTTAGGCTCCTAGAAAGCATCATGGAAGATGATGTTCGTGACATTCCCACTATCCACTAGCACTCTTTTCACAAAAACATTAGTTAAGACTAGAGAGATGATGATGGTGTTAGTGTTATGCTTTGTTGTGTGGTTAAGGTCCTGCTCTCCAAATATTATTTCCACACTCTTTTCCTGGATGTGGAGAATTTATCGAACTCTTGAAGGTGTTGGGTGCTACACTCTATTAGTTTCTTCTTGTGCACTCTGAGTTCACTTCTTGCATCTCCGCTTGAGGTTCCTCCAAAAATCATATTGATAATTCTTGTTCTAGAAGGGCGATCAGGATAAGGCTCACACCTATGGTTCCAGCTTGATTATCCTTATTGTGGCTCTCCAGGTGGGGGTGTATCCAGAGGTTGTCAATTCTCCTTAGGGTGGTGTGGTTGACAAATTCCTTTAAGTAACCCTGCTGAACCAACCTCTTGATCTCTCTTTTCAGCTGGATACATTCCTCCATAATGTAGCCCCTATAATAGTAGTAGAAATAACAGTAATTTTTGGACTGCTCCTGCTTGGGGTTTTCCCTAAGCTTCTTAGGAGGCTTAATTATTCCCTGTCGTTGGGTTAGTAATATAAGACTTCAACAATGGGAGCATACAGGGGGTGTTATAGCGTCAGGCATAAGCTGATATCGCTCTACTTTCTTGGTGTTGGGTTTCTCTTTCTCTTTGTTCTTCTTCTTAGTTCCTACCTAAGGGTTCATTACCTTATCAATATGTATATGTTTGCTTTGGTCTCGCCAGTAGTTCTTCTAGGGAAGTCGGTGGCTTTCCAACAAGTACTTCCTTTGATCCTTCTTTAATAGAATTTCTATTGTAAAATGTCTGCTAGGAGCTCATAGCTGATGTATAGCACTCCATTCACTATCTTAATAAAAATTTGAAATTATTTTGGCAGACCTTCATTCTTCTTTAATTTTATCTAAAGATACAAGTTGTAGTCTAAGGGTTATTTCTAATTTATGGAGAATTGATGCAGAAAGTTTGCCACTCTTTTAAACTAAAAATATTTTTGGGCTGAAATTTGAATATGTTATACACAAGAGGTAGATAAAAAAGTTTTCTGAAGATATAATGGTGAGAAAATATGCAAAAATAGGCAATAAACATGCTGCTAAAAGGATAGAGGGTTTGTTTAGGCTAAGTTGTCTAGTAGTAATATAAGTTGTCTAGTAGTAATGTAAGCTTTCTAGTAGTAGTGTAAGTTTTTTCTTTTAGTAGCAATAGAAATGTATTATCTAGTTTCTCTTCTATTTTTAGTCTTTCCTACTTTTATTATGTCTTTCTAAATTTTATTTGCTGAGAAAAAAGGGTGAACCTCTTGATGGAGGAAGATAAATAGTTATAAGGGTAGAAAATATTTAAGTGTGTTGTATTATTGTGTTAATTTTTATCTAAACCCTACTTATTTTATGGTGATTCTTGATTTATATATCACTAGTGGCACAACAAATACTTGAGTTCATTTAGCTAGACATTTGATTTTACTACGCTAACCGCTAATGTGAAACCTTAATTTGTTATAGACAAAAGTGTATATAAATACTTGATCTCATAAACAAGTGTTGTCATTAAGATATAATTTGCAAATAGTAGGATAATATCATATTTTTCTTATTGCATGAGCTATTTGATAACATCTTTTCATTGGAACCTTCATTATATATGGATTCCAAAAGTGGCAATTAAAAGAGGTAAAAAGAATAAATAATCGTTCCTCTATCCAAAACTCAAAAGTGGATCCCTAATCCTCGGTACTTTTATTACTTTGGTTTTTTTTGTTATAGTATACATTTTTTTTATATATTCTAAATCACATTAAGCCCATCTTTATTTCTTTTTAGAAATATAATCCAAAATTCTTCAGACAACTTCCCTGTGGATCGATCTCGAACTCACAAGAATTTTTTTACTTGACACAGCTTACACTTGGGTTTGCAACCTTAAAGTTGTAGCAAGTTTTTGGCATTGTGGCCGGGGAAGGCAAGGTAAGTTTTCAGATTTGTAAATATTTGTCCTTTGTAAGCATTGTGCATTTATTTTCTTTATGATTATATGATTAAATAGTATCGTAGTCATAATTCTTGGTGTTTAATTATAAATAATTATGAAACTTTGTTTGGAAATTTGTTGGAGTCACCACCACATACTTCCATCATTGCTGAAAACGAAAGTGTACAGGATGACAATGAGAATCAACAGGTACATGTGATGCGTTATTACTTGCAAACTTCTCGAAATTTTTCTCATTCTTGTTTCATTTTTCCTCTCAATGAAAATAACTTTCGATTTAAGCAGGTATGATCCCTTTACTTCCTAATTTTCATGGTTTAGACTTTAAAAGTCCTTACTTGCATTGAAAAGAATTTGATAAAGTATGCGTCACTTTTGATGATCAAACTTGTACAAATGAAATTGTTAAGCTCAAATTATTTCCTCTTTCTTTAAAAGATAAAGTAAAAACTTGGCTTAATTCTTTAAAACCTAGATCAATTGGCACTTGGCAAGAAATGCAAGCTGAATTTTTGAATAAGCTTTTTCCAACTCATAAAACTAATGCTTTGAAAAGATCTTCTCAAAATCTAATGAAGCTTTCTTTCAATGTTGGGAAAGATTTAAAGATTTGTTGAATTCATGCCCACATCATGGTTCTAAAAAATAGCGCTTCATTTGTTTCTTTTATAAAGGTTTATTAACTTCTAAAATAAAATAATTTGTTGAAATAATGTGTAATAGTGAGTTTTTTTATAAAGAACCTGATGAAAGCCTAGAATATCTAGACCATTTGGCAGAAAACTCTCAATCATGGCATAGTATTAATTCTTCTATATGTTCTATTAGATCTAATCTTGCTATTAGTAATAAAAGAAAATATTACCTTAGTCAAAAAGATAATCTAAATGCTAGGATTGCTAGTTTAATAAAAAAAATTGAAGTCATGGAACTTAAAAAAGTAAAAAAAAATCAAATATGTGCAAGAGGAAGAAGTTTGTAGCAATTGTGAATTTATGAGGCACTCCACAAATAAATGTCCAAACATTCCAGTACAAGCAAATTTTGTGAACATATTCGAAAGCCTTTTCATTCTCTATATTTTGAAACTTACAATCCATAATAGAGAAATCATCCTAATTTTAGTTGGCGAGATGATAATTATGCCCAACTGCTACATTCACAAAAGCCACCAAACTTTCCTTCATATCTAGCTCTATATACAAAATTCCTTGAGGAGACTTTGCAAGCATTTATGCATGAACAAATAAACATCAATAATCAAACTTCACAAACCATCAATGAGATCAAAACCATACTTTCAATATTAACAGCCTCTTTACGCACTCAGGAAAAATGTAAGTTTCCAGCTCAACCTCAACCTAATCTTTCCACTCAGTGTCATTTTTTTTCTTCAAGTGAAAATTCAATCAAGGAGGCTAATTCGATCACAACTCTTTGAAATGGAAAAGTTATTGATAAGACTATTCATATCAAGGAAAAAGTTTCTAATCGACCTCCAGAAATGAAGAATGGAAATAGTCTTGGTAATGAAGGTAAGTTTGGAAATGATGAAAAAGAAAAATATTTACCTCCAGCACCCTTTCCTCAAAGATTGCAACCAACTCAGAAATTGAACTCAAAGTTTTTAAATAAGTCAATATTAATATTCCATTGTTGGATTTCAATCAAGCAAAACTCAAATGCTGAAATCTTTGAAGTTTTTAAATAAGTCAAGATTAATATTCCATTGTTGGATGCAATCAAGCAAAGTTCCACCTTATGCCAATTTTATGAAAGATTTGTGTACAATCAAAAGAAAATATCATGTACAAAAGAAAGCATTTTTAACTGAAAGTGTTAGTCCAATCATCCACCCAAGTACAAAGATCCAGGTTGTCCAACCATTTTATGTACTATAGAAAATACTAGAATATAGCATGCTTTGCTTGATCTTGGTGCTAATGTAAATCTTCTGCCGTACTCAGTTTATGAACAGTTCATTTGTGAGGACTTAAAACAACTTCTGTTGTACTCCAACTAGCTGACCATTCAATTAAAGTTTCAAAGGGAGTAGTAGAAGATGTGTTGGTGTTAATTGATAAGTTTTACTTTTCAGTCGACTTCATTATTTTGGACACAGAGCCTGTTGCACATACACATACACAAATTCCTATCATTTTGGGTCATCCTTTTCTTGCAACTTCAAATGCTTTGATTAATTGTAAGAATGGTATTTTGAAGCTATCGTTTGGAATTATAACTTTAGAACTAAATGTGTTTAATGTTTGTAAGTAACCTACAAAAGATGTCGAAGTAAAGAAAGTGGATTCAATTTAGGAACTTGTTAAAGGAAGTGGATTCAATTAAGGAACTTGTTCATGAATACTTTACTACCACTAACTCTTTTGATACATATTTTGAAAGTGAAAATATTTGCAAAAAGACACTCTAATAATTTCTCTAATTTTTCACAGGTACAAGAAAAATATTTTGGAAGCCAATGTTTGAAAAACTTTCATTATCAACAGTACAACCTATTCCATCAAGTAATAAAGCTCTCGTGATTGATTTGAAAACTTTGTCATTTGATTTGAAATACTCTTTCTTATGTGAGAATGAAACTTTTCCTGTAATAATTTCTTGCAAACCTGATGCATCTCAAGATAGTGAGTTGATCGAAACTCTAAAAATGTATAAGCATGCTTTAGGTTGGATCATTGCTGATGTCAAAGGTATTAATTCTTTAATTTGCACACATAACATCTATTTATCGAAAAAAGGTAAACCTTCTAGAAAGATGCAACAAAAGCTAAATCCTAACATGAAAAAAGTAGTGAGAAATGAAGTCATTAAACTCTTAGATAATGGAATCATTTATCCTATTTCTGACAGCAAATTGATAAATCCTACTCAAGTTGTACCTTAAAAAATTGGAGTTACTGTAGTTAAAAATGAGAATGATGAATTAATTCCAACTATGACTATTACTGGTTGGAGAATGTGCATTGACTATAGGAAACTCAACTCGATTACAAGAAATGATCATTTTCCATTACCCTTTATGGATCAAATCTTATAAAGAGTTGTGGGACATGAATTTTACTGCTTCATATATGGATATTTTGGGTATAATCAAATTACAATTGCACTTGAAGATCAAAAGAAAATAACTTTTACATGTCATTTTAGTACTTTTGCATATCGAAGGATACCTTTTGGATTATGTAATACACCAGTTATATTTCAATGATGCATGCTTAGTATTTTTAGTAACATGGTTGAACATTTTCTTGAAGAAGTCATAGATTATTTTTCTATTTTTTGGTAATTTATTTGACGATTGCTTGTCTAATTTAAAAAAATATTCCTGAAGGTGTGAAGAAAAAAATCTTGTACTCAATTAGGAGAAATGACATTTCATGGTGACAACTGGTATTGTTCCTACACACATTATTTCGTCAAAAGATATTGAAGTAGACAAATCTAAAATTAAAATAATTATCAATTTGTCGATACCAAAGTCTGTGAAGGAGGTAAGATCATTTTTAGGACTTGCTGATTTTTATAGAAGATTTATCAAAGATTGTAGTATAATATATAAACCTTTGTGTAATCTTCTAACAAAAGACACTATATTTGAATGGACTAAAAATTGTGAAAATACTTTTGTTAAGCTTAAAAGCATGCTTACGTTTGCTCCAATCATGCAGCATCTAGATTGGATTTTACCTTTTGAAATAATGTGTGATACCAGTTACTATGTTGTTGGAGCTGTCTTACGATAAAGAAAAGATAAGAAACGATATGCTATTTATTATGCAAGTAAAACTCTAAATAGTGCTCAATTGAATTATTCAACAAGTGAAAAAGAATGACTTGTTGTAGTTTTTACATTGGACAAATTTAAATATTATCTTGTTGGCTCACCAGTTGTTGTTTTCAGTGATCATGTAACTTTAAAATATCTTTTGTCAAAAAAGGATACAAACCTAGACTAATTAGGTTGATTCTCTTACTCCAAAAATTCAACATTACAATTTGAGATAAGAAAGGAGTAGAGAATGTAGTGGCTAATCATTTGTCAAGACTTGTTTGTGATGACTTATTTCAAGCCACACCCATTAATGATACTTTTCCTGATGAACAACTATGTAATATTTCTATTCTACCTTAGTTTGCTGACATTGTTAATTTTCTTGTGACATGAAAGATGCCATCGCATTAAAACTCTCAAGACAAAAATAAATTTTTGACCGAGGTGAAAAAATTTTATTGGGATAATCCATACCTATTCAAGTATTTTTCTGATCAAGTCTTTCAAAGATGCATTCCAGACAACGAGATAGGTAATATTGTTAAATTTTGTCATTCAGAAGCACGTGGTGGTCACTTTTTGGTAAAAAAAGCTACTGTAAAGATCTTGCAATGTGGATTTTATTGGCCATTTCTTTTCAAATACACTTAAAATTTATGCAAAAGTTGTAAAAATTGTCAAAAGTTATGGTCTATTTCAAGATGAAACATGATATCCCTATACCCTATCCTAGTGATTGAAATATTTTACTGTTGGGGTATTGACTTTATGGGATCATTTTCATTATTATTTGATTTTATTTACATATTGGTCGCATTAGATTATGTCTCAAAATAGATCAAGGCAATTTCCTATCGAAACAATGATCACAAAATAGTGATAAGATTTTTGAAAGAAAATATTTTAAGTTAATTTGGAATTCCTTGATCCATTATCAGTAATGGGGAAAATATTTTTGTAACAAAATTTTTGAAACTTTAATGAGGAAATATAGAATCATATATAAAGTTACAATCCCTTATCACCCTCAAACAAATGGACAAGTTAAACTTGCGAGATAAAATAAATTTTGAAAAAGATAGTTAACCCAAATCATAAAGATTGGTCTTTTAGACTTATCGATACACTTTGGGCATATAGAACTACTTTCAAAACATCATTAGGCATATCTCCTTATAGGATAGTTTATGAAAAACTTTGTCATTTACCTATTGAACTTGAACATAAAGCTTATTGGGCAATCAAAATATTTAACTTCAACCTTGATGAAACTTCAAAATTGTGTAAATTATAAATCAATGAACTTCAAGAATTGAAAAATGATGCATATAAGAATTTTAAAATTCATAAAGGATGAATCAAATATTTTAATGATAATAAAATTTCAAGAAAAATATTTGAGGTTGGTCAAACGGTTTTACTTTATAAATCTTGATTACATTTGTTTCCTGAAAAATTGAGATTGAGGTGGAATGGCCTTTTATTGTAAAAGAAGTATATCCTTATGGGGCGATTGATATTGAAAATCCTAGAAATGTAATGTATTCAAAGTAAATGGACAAATACTCAAACCATTTCTAGAGAATTAATTTTTACAATAATTTTTTTTTCTTTCTAACCTTTGTTATGATTAGTGTGTACATATATATATACTTATTTTCTCTAACTTTATTTATTTTGTAGGCTTTCTTTCTTTTATTTTTTTTCCTGATTAAGTGGCGGATAACGGTTTTCCATGGCTATTAAAGTCGGACTTATCAATTTCCCAAACAACTAAAATCTCTATACAAAATTTCTCTCTCTTTCTCATTTTTTTTTCTTTTCAAAATGGATGACGGTCTTCTAACTCTTAAGAAGCGATTTTCTTTCCTTCCTAAAAATACAATTTTTAAAATTTATAAAACTAGGATTGAAAGATTAAGGATGCTTATGCACAAAGGCATTCCAGTGGACATACGATGGATAATTGAAGCAAAGATAAGAGTAGCTGGTGAGTTTTCATACGAGTCTTTGAACTTGCCTACTAGACATATGCTTAGTTTTGGGAAAAGCATATATTCAAAAAAATAAAGGGCGAAAAAAATTCAAGTTTATCACAAATGTGCTCGATGGACTTACAACACAAAGTGTCGTTCCGTAGGAAAGGTTTTTAAAAATTAAGAAGATAAAATTTAATTCATTATGGATGGATTGAGTAAGGAGTCTTTAGATGACATTATATTGACTATAGAGATGCATTCATGTGGATTAGTGCATCGTACAATTCTTGATTTATGGAGTCACTTCCTGAATGAATATGAGCATTGTGGTCTTAGGAATTTGACATTAAAAGACCCTATTTGCCAGTTTACAAGAAAATTAGAAAAGAAGCATATCCTGGACCCATGGAGGGCATTTAAGCCATTACTAGATGTAAAACCAGAGGAAGATATAAGCCACAATCACAACTACATGTACATTCACTTGTAAGTAGGTAGTTTTTAAATTTTGTTTGTCCTTATTTTCAATCTTTTTGATAAAAAAAATGTGCAATAAATGCATTCCCTATTCACACATTAATAAATAGCACCATATTCACTCTAGCACAACTCACTTTAAAAAAAAATTGAAGTCTCTTTCACTCAGAAGTTTAACTATATTTGTGTCTTTTGTGGATCCAATCCAGGAAAAAAGTAGTGAGTTTATAGGGCAGCCTATAAACTTGGTAGAACCTTAGCAGAAAGAAAAATTCAGTTAGTGTACAGGGAAGACAGTCTAGGGTTAATGGAGAGTGTTTCTACTTCTGCTCATGTAGAAGGAGTCAAAGTTTTAAGAGTTATCCCAAAACCTTTAACAATACAGAATATTGCAGGTATGACCATTGGAGATGAGCTAAAAGTATTACCTATTCAGGACTGAATGCCTAACATGCTAAACAATGCAGATGCATTCATCACTCTACCTGGTGGTTTTGGTATATTGGAGGAATTATTCTAAGTTGTCTTTTGGGCACAACTCAACATTCACCAAAAACTTGTAGGTATTCTTAATGTTAATGGTTTTTATGATGGTTTGTTATCTTTTGTAGATCATGTTGTGGAAAAAGGTTTTATTTCACCATCTGCGAGATAAATCCTCATTTCTGCACAAACACCTGACCTGTTAGAGTGGTGTCCGATATGCCAATTAGATTATGCATCCTTTATACTCTTGTATTTATAAAAATAATTTTTTTCAAATCATATTAATAAAAAGTCAAATTTCTTTATCTTTAATTGCTTGTTGTAATTAGATAAAGTCCCTAGACCAAACATAGTTATCGGGCATGGTCATGCATTTGATGGTGATCATGAAATATGCCTCTATAGCTTTGGTCTTAAATTAGTTCTGAGTCAAGGGCTTTTTGAGAAGGGATATCGAATAGCCCAATAGACTCGCACATACGATCATGCTCGCATGAGGAGGATGTCTCGCTCCATGGACATTGGTGTAGTGATGCTAGTACCTGTATGCAGGTGGTTGTTAGGGAATAAGTACAGTGAACAAGCCCACTAGAATTTCTTAATTAGAAACTTGTTTGTCGAAATAAAAAATTCCATGTTACGATAGTATATGATTAGTCTTTTAACATGAGACACCATGGTAGTCTTATGCATGTCGTGTTTCATTTTGATGTATCTTCTGATTGTCTGACAATTATAAAGGGAATACATTTCATGTTGCATTGATATGTATAGAGGTTAACGAGTGGTCAATAAAGGATCCATCACTTGTCTAGTAGAACAAGTGAATCTCCTATGTTTTCACAGTTCATAACTCAAAAGTCCTTGGCCAAGGCAGGATGAATGTTAGACGAGGGTTTTCTAATGATTTGTCATGAGTCATTTAAATGAAATCATAGTTATTGGGCAATTAGGATTTCAACTATTGATCCATGCCCTAAACTCAATCGAGAGATTAGTTAAAGGAAAGACATTACGTGTATGATACTCATAATTGAAATAGGTTCACTCGCTATTTCACCTAAGTCTAGGTAGTCATGGTACACTTGTTAGGTGTTTTCCATGACTTGTGAGGTTCTTAAAATGAATGAGATAATTTTAAGTGGACTAATTAATTGGATTAACTAATCAGAATAATTATTATTATTCATAAGTTGCAAATGTTGTGTAACACCCACTACTCAACAACTATATATAATATATGATTTGACATGATAGAACTTGGGTATGGGCACAATATTTTTTTTTCTATAACGTATTAAGAAAGGATAAATCACTTTTTATACGCACAACCCTGTTTAAAATACTTCCTCACATATATCCTGTATATAGTAGGATCAATATTTATATAAAAACACAACACATATAACGACCACAATATTTACATACTTGTTTACAGTAAAGTTTTAAAAATAAAATACAGTACTAGTCTCAAAATATAATACAACAAACTCAAAATATAACAAAGCAACAAAATAGCCCAACAGGTCATCATACATATAAACACTCCCTCAGACATCTACAGGAGCTCCAACAACCGACCAACCAGTAAAAAATGCTTCAAGAATCGCCATGCTCATCTACAATGCATAAACTATATGAGCTAATGCTCACCAAGTAAAGATTTTACATGTCAAAGAATAATTCATAATATCAAGTCATGCATCTCAAAATACTATGCCCACAATGCAATTCCACGTATCAAAATATTTCTTTCTTGGGCCCCTAACCAATGCTATTATCCCCTGCACCAAAAAAGAGCGTTGCACATCGCCATAATCTAATGGTTAATAATAATATAATCATGCAAATTCAAGCATACTTATAAGTATAAAAATCCATACACGCAAACCTGCAAATCCATGCATACAACCATACAAAACTATGCATGGTTCGGTGTACTAGTAGTGGTCAACAAAATATTTTCCTTTCTTAGAATTATATCGTGCAATTCAAGATTTATCACAATGCTCATATATCATGTATGCACGTGCCAATGCCCATGTATGTACGCTCAACAGACATGAATAATAGTAATACGTGCCCTCTGTCATGTACATATGATCTGTGATATTATATATAAATCACATAGTTACTATATCTATGCATTGTAGTTGCAAATGAATCTTTACTTACCTTTGATCTTGTTGTGGCTTACTATAGGTATTTTAGGTACTTTTCCCCAACCTTAGATGCCACACAAATATGTGAACATATCTAATATCAAACACCATTCCTAATTTGACATGTTCAATATCCTAATATCCAAGACATTAAGGTTCAAGGTTAGCTAGGTAATACTCAAACTTTGCAAGCTACCAACTAAAATAAAAACTAGTCCTCTAACTATCCTAATTTCTTATCTAAAATGTATCCCAATATCATTTAATTGAAGTAGTATAACACTAATAACTATTCCCTAAATATTAGAACTTAATAACAACTTGTATACGTTGAAACATGCCAAAATATAAAATGGGGTAGACTCTCATTTATTTTATTTTTTTGTTGTACAATTAAGTTGCGTAATAATTTTGACACCTTTAAACATATCCAAATTCTCCCAAATTTTCACCACACATAGCTAACATGTATATAATGGTAACCATGCTATAAACTGACCAAAAATAAATAATTTACCTAAGTCAAATCAACCCCCTTCATAGCTCACTAAAATGGGATTTTTAATCCTGACAATTTTGAGCACTTCACAACATTGATAATTTTGACACCCTTAAACACATTCAATCACTCCCAAAATTTTATCACAGTTATATAACATATAATACAGGCAATCAGGTCATATACTTGCCAAAAATGAATAGATATAATGCTACAAAACCAGCCCCCTTCACACGACACAAAATCTATAATTCAATTGTTACAGTTTTAAGTACCTCTTCATTATCATACCCTATTCCAATTTCTTGTTAGAGTAGGATGTCCAATGCCCCAATTGTATTGAGTGTATTATACTTTTTTTATTTTATAAAGATAATATTATTGGGAATCCTATTAATAAAAAAATATTTTCTTGATCTTATGTCTTGCATCCTTTATTTCTGCATATTAGATAAAGTCCTTAGATCAAATTTAGCTATTGAACATGGTCACGCATATGATGGCGATCATGAAAAATGCCTCTAAGGATTTGGTCTTAAAAAAGTTTTGAGTTGAGAGCTTTTTCAGATGAGACATCAAATAGCTCAGTAAGACTCACACAAATAATGCATGCTCGTAAGACAAGGATATTGCATTCTATTGGCATTAGTATAGATATGCAAGTGCATGTATGTGGGTATTTATTAAAGAACAAGTATACCAAACATGGCCCATACGAAATTCTTAGTTGGAGGCCTTGCTTGTCGAAATAAGAATTTTTATGTTGCGATAGTACATAGCTAGTTCTTAAACTTGAGACACGATGGTAGCCTTGTGTACATCCTGCAGTACTTTGATATATCTTCTGATTATTTGACAATCACAATAGGGGTTGTTGGGTGTTGCACTAATGTGTATAGAGGTTTTTCAGTGATCAACATAGAACTCGACACTTGTCTTTTTAAATAAGGGAATCTCCTGCATTTTCATAGTTTGTGATTCAAATACCATGGCCAAGGCAGGATGAATCGTGATTCATCAAGAATCAACTTTGAAATGGGATCACAATTATTGAATCATTTAGGGTTTTGACTTATAATCCATGCCCTAGATTCAATCGGAAGATTAGTTGTTGAAAGGACCGTACGTGTATAGTACTGATAACTGAAATAGGTTTACTCATTATTTCACCTAAGACTAGTTTGCCATGATTACTTGCTAGGTATTTTCATGGATAGTGAGGTTCCAAGCAAATTAATTAATTAGATTAATTAATTGGAATAAATATTTTTCATAAGTTGCAAATGTTGCAAGCATACTACTAAGTTAGTAGTGAACCTAAGAGGGTCACACATCTTTATGGAATGTAATATTTCTAATTTTGGAATTTATCCAATTGTTAGAAATTAATTAATTAAAATAGATTAATTGATTAATTAAGGGTTATATTTAATTTAATGGTTAAATTAAATTATTTAATTAAATAATTAGATTATTTAATTGGACCTAATTTGATTAGGAATCCCAATTGAAGTAAATTAAATTAATCAATTAGATTGATTAAATTGGGATTAAATCAATTGGATTTATTTGTGAATTTTTTAGTCCAAACCCAAAAATTATTGTGGATCACTTAAGAAATCCATTAAAATATGAAAAGAGTAAATTAAATAATATGATTTATTTAATTAACATACTTATAGATAAATAAATAAAGTGACTAATTTTATGCGATAAAATTGACTAGTATGATTTAATTTATATATGAATATAATTTTAGTATATATATTTGATATATATATCTATCTTGATATTAATTTGAATTGAAAAGTTCAAATTAATATCAACAATATATGTAGACAATTTTGATGATTAATGTAGTTTCAAATAAGTCCATATACAATAAGAGAGAGAAAAGAGGAGTTCTTGAAAGATTTGGAATCCT
The DNA here is from genome assembly GCA_019321725.1 of Paulownia fortunei. NCBI lineage: Eukaryota > Viridiplantae > Streptophyta > Magnoliopsida > Lamiales > Paulowniaceae > Paulownia > Paulownia fortunei. The sequence goes on along the minus strand of CM033113.1, from coordinate 13,264,489 downwards.
TCCAACATTAGACTTTGAAGTAGTTCAAAATTGGCAAACTCTCCAAGAGTTGGAGAATGATTAAATTTTCAGCCCCTATAAATCATTATGGCCAAAAATTACATAATTAATTCAGCAAATTTAAGCAAAAATTATTTTGTTTAAAGTCTTCTATTTTTTCTCTCCACGAAAGAAAAAAAAAAGAAAGGAAAAGAAAAACGTTTTCTTGTTGTCTTGATTTTCTTGTTCTATCAAAAAAAATAGTTTCTTGTTATTCTCTTCATATTATAGTTTCAAGAACTTAAAGAATTATTCTTTATTGTTCCTGAAAATTACTCCAGTTCTACATTTGTAAATAATTAAAAGAATACTAGCGAATCATTTTGATTGGTATTACTCTTCCGTATTGTGGACTTGATAGAGGGAAGATATTTGGATTCCTATGAGTTCTAAAAATTCAAGATAAGCAATTGATTGCTTCATTGCCTACTATAACCAGAGTATACAAAAAGTATAATCTGAATTTAATATTTATTTATATATTCACTTGAATAACTGCGATCGTTAAAATCGCTTTCAAATCGAGGGGTTATATTTATGTTTGATAAAAAAAATTAATTTTTCGTTGTATATACCCCTGCTATTATGACGAACCCAACACTGGTATCAGAGCCACGGTTTCGCTTATTCAGTGAATTTTGGATTTATGTATGCATGTTTTTAAATTATTTAAATTCATGTTAATTATGTAAAATTTGATTTTGCATATTTTTAGTGATTTTTAATTGAAATAATTTTAATTGCTTATTTTAATTATTTATATATGAAAATCAAAAAAGAAATATAAAGAAATGGGCAGCGCGTGAGGTAGGTAGCAGTCGTGTAGCTCGTCATATTGTTTCGAGTCCATTTTTATTTTTTGATTTTTTGGAATATTAAAATTTAATGTTAATTTTAATAATTTTTGAAAAATTATTTTTCAAAGAAAAAATATTTTTCAAGCAATTAAAAATTATCCCAAGTCAAAAATTATATTTAGCAACTTGGTAAATTTACATATCTTGTTAATTGCATATAATGGTAATTATAAGTATGTATGGAATGATCATGAGCCAATAGACCAATAAGATTGATTTTATTTAATATTTTTGAATTTTAAATTGGGGTCTCCGAGCCTCTTATTCCTTCTATGTAAGTTATTTTATTTTTTGAAAAGAGAGTAGAATAGGTGGTGAGGTTTTTCTTTTTTCTTTTGGAAGACAAAGGAGAATAAAGAAGGAGGTTTCAAAGAAGGCCCATGTTTGTGTAGGATACAATTATGTAATAGAATTCTATTCCATTTTATTACCTTTAGACTGACCTTATGTCCATTTTTGGCTCAAATAGACTGCATAGGACTGATTCCTGATCATCCGTTTATTTAAGTATGTATTAGATGTATGCTTAGGATTTTATTTAATACTTTTATGCTTGTGCAATGATATTATAATGTCATGCATTAAATAACCAATCTAATTTAAATTATGATGAGGTTTTGGAAAAAATTAAATCCCACTTAATTTACTAAAATTAAGTAAAAGAATTTTTAAAAAGTTTGATTTCAAACAAAAATGGACAAGTCAGGTAGGAACTATCGTTCCATGCTGTAATACCCGAGTCTTACGCTACTCACCTGAGCAATATAGTTCATGCATTTTATGCTACGTATATGATATTTGTATTTTTGATTGATATTTCATACTGCACTATATCTTATACGGTATTTTTAATAATTAAACTTCTGAAGTTGTCACCCAATATTAGTTTTCAAACTCTTTAACCTAATTGGTTGAGTTGGTACTAAAATACGAAGATTTAGGTGTCAACTATCAAATACTATTAGGATATACGTAAGTGAATAATGGCATCGTTGTGTTTATTGGTGTAGGATAAATTATATAAATAAATTAATTAAGGAGAAAATAGTGATAGTCATGGTAATAATAATAATAAAATAAAGTAAGGATACTATCATATTAATTAAGAGGGTGTAAATTCTTACTAGAAAATAAACTTGGGGGCTTATAAATAAATATCAAAATATTATGTATTATATATATATAAAAATAATATATATATATATAGATGCACGAAATATATATATATATAAGTATATATGTGTAGTATAATATATATATACATATATGTATACACATGTAGTGTAGTAGTTTATGTTAAGGATAAGTATATATATAATATATTGTGTAGTATAATATATATATATACATATATGTATACACATGTAGTGTAGTAGTTTATGTTAAGGATAAGTATATATATAATATATTATATTATATTTTCTTAGTAACTAAGTAATAACACACACCACACACACACAATTAACACCACACACACATTCACGACAGCAAATGAAAGGAAAAGAGAAAAGAAAAAGAAAGAAAGGAGAAAAAAAAAAGGTGCTTCGACAAATTTCAATGGTAGGAATTGGAGAAAATTTTGGGTAAGTTTCTTCTCATTTTGTACGAATAAAAATACATATTTTTGCCGTTTATTTCTAATTTGAAAGAAAGTTTTTTTTATTTAAATTAACTAATTATCTACTTGTGAGACAATAATTAATATACACCTTTAATTCAAAATTAGTTACAAAGATTTAATTTTATTTTCTTGTATTAATTGGATAAAAGAGCTAATTTAATTGAGGGATTGGTTACGAGGATTAAATAATATTAGAATAAATTCGAGATGAAAAATCAAGGTATTTAAAAGATTCTGATTGGGTTAAAGTATATATATTTTTAAGGTTTGACTATTACTTAATTAAATTTAAATTAGGATCCCTTATGAGATTTGATATAGTAAACCTATTGATTAAGAATGAAGATTTATACATTATACTTTTACAGGCAGCCTTATATCTAAGGTTAAAGAGGAGAATCTTGTTAACTTTCAATAGGACATCAAGGTGAAAAGTAAGTGAAAATCCATTTGCAACTATAATGTATGAATATTGTATTTCGTGCATTATATGTATTAAAGATGATCCTTGTATGTTGATGTGTGTATTGTGATTATTATACATATCTTATAGTGCATATGTTGCTTGGATGATGAGATATATGATCTATTGTATCATTGGACATTCTATTCAACATCATATACATGTGCATGCATATCACATGCTCACAATTGAGGCTTTTGCATGCATAACATTATTTTCAGAAAGAAAATATTTCGGTTGGCCACTATTAATGTACTGAGGTCTGTGTGGCTTATTTATATGATATTTAGGGCGTCGCGAGAATCATAAGGGTGGACAGGGGGTGTGCCTTTAGTGGTCACGAGAGGGTGGACCACTTGACTATGCCCTTATTGACGCCACTGGTGGGAAGACTTCTGTAGGATTATAGGGGAAGACAGGGAATGGACCTTTGGTAATCCTAGGAGATAGCCCCCGGACTGTGTCGATCTATTTATGACCATGTGATTATTGATATTGTTGAGAGCTCTATCTGATACATAGTAGGCGGGCCAAAGGCCCAGTGATGGAAAATAATTTTGAATGAACTATTTTTATACATAAGTTTGCATTCTTGTCATGATCTTATAGAAATGCATTGCATTTATGTTTGATTATCCCTTCAGTATGCATGATTTTCATTTACTGAGTATTAGCTCATGTAGTGAGTTTGATTATACTTGAAGCCATAAACTTACTAAGCGAGCGGTTGGAGCTCCTACAGGTTCTGAGGATCAGTGTACATGGATGACGACCTGTTGGACTGATTGTTAACTTATTTGATTTTGGAGTCTGCTGTATTAGGTTTTGGGATTTGTACTATGTGTTACTTTTATAACTTTTCTGTACATGGGTTTGTGAGTGGGAAAATAGATTATTATTCATTAAGTTGTTATAGGAAGAAAAAAAAATTATGCATGCTCACAGGATTTATTATGTCAAATTATACTATATATAGTTGTGTAGTAATGGGGTGTTACACATGCCTACCATCAAAAGTAGAGACATGACTACCGCTACCATACTTGATCATCGGCCATAAGTCGTGGGGTGGTCTTATATTGGAAAGTTGTGATCTCTACCAAGCATTGAGATGCTCGTGGGATGGAATTATTGTTATGTTGGTCATGAGTCGTGGGAAATCTCTATCTACACGAATGTTTGAAGGGTATTGTTTGACACTTAGTATCATATGGGTTCATAAAATTGGGGTATATGGGAAGAGGTGAGGCAAAACAAACTTGAGGGTTGTATAGCGATACAATCGTCAAAGAGTTGACTATCGATAGAAATATTTCATGGGCTCATAAAATTGGGTGTGAAATATTTCCGTTGGACCTCAACCTCACTAGGAAATTTGATTTCCCAAAATTCCATTAGGGGTGATGGAATTCGAAGAAAATAGTGGGAGACATTTAGTATTAAAGACCTTATATTAAATGAATATATTTTTTTCATAGTTTACTCATTTTCTACTTCGTACATGTTTTGTAGATTATTCTGCTAAAATGGAAAAGAATCCACTCGCAACAATCCTTGAACAAAATAAATTAATTGGATCTAGATTTGTCAATTGGCTACGAAACCTGAAGATAGTTCTTTAGTCGGAGAAGAGTGCATATGTCCTCAATAGTGCGCCTCCTTTGATTTCACCAGAGGATACGACTTCAAAGGCTTATGCAAATTACTTACGTTATGTTGATGATAATCTGCAGGCTTGATGCTACATGTTGGCATCGATGTCAAATAAGTTGCAGAGATAGAACGAGGATCAAGATACTGCTTATGGGATCCTTATTCACCTACAAGAGTTGTATGGTGAAAGAACTCAACAGACGAGATATCAGATCTCAAAAGAGCTTTTCAAATGTCGTATAACTGAGGGCTCTTCAGTCTATGACCATGGATTGAAGATGATAACCCTCATTGAAAGACTAGTATCTCCTGGAGTTGTTATGGGGAACGAACTCTATACAGACCCCTTCTGCTGCAGTCTCTGCCTCCATCATTTGACACTTTTGTTGACAACTTTAACATACACAATATGGAGACTAGTCTTACTGAGCTTGTGAGTATGTTAAAGATGGCTAAGTCCACCATGAAAAAGGACAAGCCTATTCTGCTTGTTTGATCTTCTTTCGTATCAAAGGCTACAAAGCTCAATAAAGGAAAGAAGAAAGGAAAGGGTTTCTCTAAGCCCAACAAGCTGAAGGATAAGGCTGGTGTCAATAAGATTTCTTCTCAAGCCAATGACAAGTGCCATTACTACGGAAAACCAGGGCACTGGAAGAGGAATTGCAAGGAGTATCTTGCATGCCTGAAGAGTTTAAGTATATATTTTGTTGAAGTTAACTTCTCTGTTAACAATACTTCTTAGGTATTAGATACGGGTTGTGGCTTATATATCTGCAATGATTTGTAGATGATGACAAGAAATAAAAAGTTGGATGGAGGAGAAACGATCCTTAGGATGGGGAATAGAGCAAGAGTTGCTGCATTAGCTATAGGGACCGTTAATCTAAGTTTAGAGAATAGTTATGTAATAGTTTTAAACAATTATCTTTTCATTCTGAATATTATTAAGAACATTATCTCTATTCCAATTTTGGATAGAAAAGGTTTTAGATTTACCATTAAGAATGGAAGTTGTTCTATTTTCAAACGTTCTGATTTTATCTATTTTGGTTCTTTGACAATTTGTTTATATACTATTACTCCCCATAACCCTATTTTCACAATTCAACAAAATAAAAAAAATTAGATAATCATAGTTTCATGAGCCTATGGAACGCAAGATTAGGACATATTTCTGAAAAAAGGATTAACAATTGGCACAATTGCTTAATCTAAAGAACGAGCAAGAACAACCAACATGTAAATCCTGCCTCAAAGAAAAGATGACCAAATCTTCATTTGTTGGACAAGTGGAGCAAGCCAAGAATCTATTAGATTTGATCTATCCAGATGTATGTGAGTCACTAAATGTTAGTGCCTGCGGGAACTATAACTACTTCTTAACCTTTACTGATGACTTCTCTAGGTATGGTTATATATACCTTTTAAGGTACAAGTCTAAAGTATTTGAAAAGTTTAAAGAATTCAAAAATAAAGTAGAGAAACAATCTGGATTAAGTATAAAGATTCTTCAATCTGATCGAGGAGGTGAATACTTAAGCATAGAGTTTTTAGATTATCTAAAAGAGAATATGATTCTCTTACAGTGGACTCCTCCTACTACTCCACAACTCAACAAAGTTGCAAAACATAGGAATCAAACCTTATTGGACAAGGCTTGTTCTATGATGAGCTTCACTACATTGCCTATTTTATTTTGGTGCTATGCCTTGGAAACGGCGGCATACCTATTAAATAGGATGTCATCTAAAGCCGCACCCAAAATACCATATGAGATATGGTATGGAAAGACATCTTTCTATAAATACCTTAGGGTATGAGAGTGTGCTGCTTATGTGAAGCAGCTAGTAGGAGATAAGTTGGATATGAGATTCAGCTTATGCAAGTTCGTGGGGTATCCAAAAGAGTCTATTAGATACTATTTCCATGATGCCACAGAACAAAGGGTGTTTATTTCGAGGAATGTTATCTTATTTGAAGAAGAATTTCTTTCACATGGAAGTGACAATGTCGTAGAACTTGAAAAGGTTCAAGAACCATAGAACACCCTAACTAACACAATAAATAGTACACCAGCTGATGTTGGACCATCTAAGGCACAACCTCTTCGAAGATCTGAAAGGGTCTTAAGGGTACCTAAAAGGTACAGCTTGTTGTTAGAGAAAAAAGAAGAGAGACTCTACTTGGATAATGATCCAAAAATCTATGGAGAGGTGATGTAACATTGATTCAGAGAAGTGGTAAGAAGCTATGCGGTCCAAAATGGACTCCATGTACTCCAACAAGGTAGGGACCTTGGTGGAACCACCATAGGAAATTGTTCCTATTAGCTGCAAATGGGTCTACAAGCGAAAGTTTGGAGTAGATTGAGAGATAGAGACCTACAAGGCATGAATAGTAGTAAAAGGTTATACTCAAAAGCAAGGAATTGATTATGAGGAAACTTTTTCGCCTGTAGCGATGCTTAAATCCATACAGATACTACTGGCCATATCTGCATATTATGACTATAAGATATGGGAAATGGATGTGAAGACCACTTTCCTTAATGAAAATATTAAGGAATAGATCTATATGAAGCAGCTAGAAGGTTTCATATCCAGTGGGAGCGAACAAAAAGTTTGCAAGTTCCAAATATCCATTTATGGACTCAATCAAGTTTCGAGGAGTTAAAATGTCCAGTTTGATGAAACGATCAAAATGTTTGGTTTTCATAAGAACCTGCATGAACCATATGTCTACAAGAAGGTTAGTGGGAGTGCAATTACATTTGTTGTGCTCTACATTGATGACATCCTACTCATTGGGAATGCTGTATGGATATTGTAGTCAACGAGAACTTAGTTATCTAATTAGTTTTCCATGAAGAACTTGGGAGATGCATCTTTTATCCTAAGGATAAAAATCTATAAAGATATATCTAGAAGGATAATCGAACTATCACAGTCTGTGTACATAGATAAAGTGCTAAAAAGATTTAGCATGGAAGAATCTAAGAGAGGATTTCTGCCTATGAGTCATGGGTTCCACTCTTTGAGGTTATGTCTCCCAAGACACCTAAAGAGAGAGAAATGATGGCTCGCATACCTTATGCTTCCACAATATGGAGTATAGTGTATGCGATATTATGTACAAGGCCTGATATAACACATGCTCTAAGTGTCACGAGTAGATATCAGTCCAATCCAGAGGAACAACACTGGAAAGCTGTTAAGATGATCCTCAAGTACTTGAGAAGGACTAAGGATATCTTTTGATATACAGCAATGGAGAACTAAAACTGGAGGGATATACATAGACTCTACCACTAAAGCTGAATATATTATTATATCATATACAGTAAAAGAAGTTGGTTGGATAAGAAACTTCATCTAAGAGTTGGGTGTAGTTCCATCCACTGTTAATCCAGTTATGATTTATTGTGATAATAATAGAGCCATTGCACAACCAAAAGAGCCAACATCTCATTAAAGATCCAAGCACATAATAAGATGATATCACTTGATCAGAGAGATCATTGATAGAGGCGATATCATTATAGATCGAGTTGCCTCAGCAGAAATGTAGCAGACCTACTTACTAAGCCCTTAGCATAGAAGATATTCGACGAACATCTTAAGAAGATGGATCTTAGATACATGGGCAATTAGAGCTAGGGCAAGTGGGAGATTGTTAGAGTAGGATGCCCAACGCCTCAATTGGATTAGATATATTATACTCTTTTTCTTTTGTAAAGATAATCTTATTGGGAATCATATTAATAAAAAAATATTTTCTTTATCCTAAGTCTTGCATCTTTTATTTCTACATAATAGATAAAGTCCTTAGACCAAATTTAACTACGGGGCATGATCGCGCATATGATAGCAATCATGGAACATGCTTCTAATACTTTGGTCTTAAATAAGTTTCGAGTCGAGATCTTTTTGAGATAGGACATCAAATAGCTCAGTAAGACTCACACAAACAATGCGTGCTCGTAAGATGAGGATTTCGCATTCTATTGACATTAGCATAGAGACGCAAGTATATATATGTGGGTGCTTGTTAGGGAACAAGTATATCGAACATGGCCCATAAGAAATTCTTAGTTAGAGGCTTTGCCTACCGAAATAAGAATTTATGTGTTGCGATAGTACACGGCTAGTCCTCGAACTTGAGGCATGATGGTAGCCCTGTGTACATCCTATAGCACTTTGATATATCTTCTGATTGTTTGACAATTACAATGGGGGTATGTTGGGTATTACACTAATGTGCATGGAGGTTTGTCAGTAGTCAACATAAAATTCGACACTTATCTTTTTAAATAAGAAAATCTCTTGTGTTTTCATAATTCGTGATTTAAAAAACTTGGTCAAGGTAGGATAAATCATGATTCATCAAGAATCTTGAAATGCGATAACAATTATTGAATCATTTAAGGTTTTGACTTATAATCCATGCCGTAAATTCAATCAGGGGATTAGTTGTTGAAAGGACCGTACGTGTATGGTACTCCTAACTAACTAGGTTTACTCGCTATTTTACATAAGATTAGTTTGCCATGATTACTTGCTAGGTGTTTTCATAAATAGTGAGGTTCTTGAAATTAAGGAGTAAATTCCAAGCGAATTAATTAATTGAAATAATTTGTATTCATAAGTTGCAAATGTTGCAAGCCCACTACTAGCTTAGTAGTGAACCTAAGAGGGTCACACATCTTTATGAAAAGTAATATTTCTAATTTTGAGATTTATCCAGTGGTTAAAAATTAATTAATTAATATTGATTAATTGATTAATTAAGGGTTCTATTTAATTAAATAATTAAATTATTTAATTGGACCTAATTTGATTAGGAAGTCCAATTGGAGTAAATTAAATTAATCACTTGGATTGATTTGTGGATTTTTGAGTCCAAACTCAAAAATTAATATAAGTAACTTAAAAAGCCCACTAAAATATGAAAATAGTAAATTAAATCAATATGATTTATTTAATTAACATATTTAAAGATAAATAAATAAAATGACCAATTTTATGCGATAAAATAGGCCACAATGATTTAATTTATATATGAATATAATTTTAGTATATATATTTGATATATATCTATCTTGATATTATTTGAAGAGTTCAAATTAATATCAACAATATATGTAGATAATTTTGATGATTAGTGTAGTCTCAAATAAGTCAACATACAATAAGAAAGATAAAAGAGAAGAATTCTTGGAAGATTTGGAATCCTTCCAAGATAAGACTTTAAAGTAGTTCAAAATTGACAAACTCTCCAAAAGTTGGAAAATGATTAAATTTTCAACCCCTATAAATCATTATGGCTGAAAATTACATAATTAATTCAGCGAATTTAACTAAAAATTATTTTGTTTAAAGTCTTCTATTTTCTCTCTCCAAGAAAGAAAAAGAAAAACATTTTATTGTTGTCTTGATTTTCTTGTTCTTTAAAGAAAATCAGTTTCTTGTTATTCTCTTCATATTATAGTTTCAAGAACATATTGTTCTTGAAAATTTACTCCGGTTCTATATCAATAAATAATTAAAAGGATACAAGTGAATCATTTTTATTAGTGTTACTCTTTCGTATTGTGGACCTAATAGACATGAGACATTTGCATCCCTATGAGTATATACCTCATGGCTAAAAATTATAGGATGTACAAACGTCATTTAATTTTCGGCCATTCAAAAGGGAGAAGAAAAATTATTTTCTTCAACCATCCTTTTTCTCCATAAATTCTATCTTTTATTTTTTAAGTATTAATTCTTTTATCACTAGTTGATAACATGAATTAATATTTCTCATGCACACTCCACAAACCATATTAGAAAAGAAATCAGAATTGCTAGCGAGATTCTGATTTGTGTTCTTACTCAAAGTATTGACTACTTTAAATGGAAGACATTTGGATACCTGTGAACTAAATTTAGAAAAAGGAGCTAGCAATTAATTATTTCATACCCTACCACAATCGGAGTGCACAAAAAGGAATAAATTAAAATTTTAATTATTTTATTTCAACCATTGGTAATTGCGAGATCGTTAAAAATCTCATTGAATGCAGAGTATTGCTATAATTATTATGGTATGATATTTTTTAAAAAATTTAATTTATCATTGCGTATACCCCGAGATCATGTGAACCCAATAATGGTATCAGAGCCACGGTTTGTGCAATTTCAATTGAATTTAATTTATGCCTGTGAATTTAATTATTAAATTTTGATTGATTTATTGTAGTTATGATTGGGATAAAATTATTTAACAATTAATTTAATTATTGAACAGAACATGTATGATTGAATTTGATTTGATCAGAAGGAAAAATCATACATGATATAGCACTGGGTGCCCACCCGAATAGCAGCGCGCGCCTGCTGGGTACCAGCGTGTGCAGCAGTGCTAGCCCACTGGGTGCCGGTGCGCGCAGCAGCGTGCGTCTGCTGGGTGCCCAAATGTATAGCAGCAATGTGTGCCCATTAGGAGCGCACACCGGCTGTGCGCACTGTCGAGTTGAATTGCAAAATATGATTTTTCAACTTTATAATTAAAATGTTTAATTTAAAAAATTTTAAAAAGAAAAAGGTTTTTTCTTGAAAAATCAAGATTTTATCCCAAGTCATGAAATTACAATTTAAAAGGATGGTAAACTTATATGTTTTAATAAATTCATGTGATGTATTTATTAGTATGTATGGGATGATCATGAAATCATTTGGATCAGTGTGGTTTGATTTATTTATCTTTGGGTTTTTTTGAAATGGGGCATGCAAGTCTCTTATTCTTTCCTAATATGTATTTTACATTTTGAATAGGAGTCAAATAGGATGAGGTTTTTCTTTTTGCTTTTTGGTGGACAAAAGGAAGAACCAAGACGAAGAATCAAGAGAAGACCCATGAATATATGGTATATATTCATGTAATATAAACTAGTTTCTATTTCCATTTTATTACCCTTGGATTGACCTAGATCTATTTTTTACTCTAATGGATCGCATAGGAATGGCCCATGATCATCCAGATTATATATGTATTAGATGTATACATAAGGTTTATTTAATTGATTTGCTCAATAATTTATTAAATAAATCAAGATTAAAATTGATGAGGTCTTAGTTAACATAAATACCCCACTTGAACTAAAAACCAAGTAAATAAATTTTTGAATTCAGATTTCAAGCAAATATGGATAAAATTAGGTAAGACCTAATAATCCATGCATACCATTAAAAGTAGTTAACATGATGATGCTACCTTACTTTGTCATTGGCCATGAGTCGTGGAATGACTCTGTAATGGAAAGTTATGATCTCTACTAAACATGGTGATGCCCATGGAATGGACTCATCTCTACATTGGCCATGAGTCATGGAACGTTTTGATACTCCATCTACATAGAGGTTTGATGGGTTTTACTTGACACTTAGTATCATATGGGCTCATAAAATTAGGGTAAATGGGAAGAAATGAGGTAAAATAGCCTAAAGGTTATATAGAGATACAATTGTTAAAAGTTAACTATCTTTCAATATATTTTATGGGCTCATAAAATTAGGGAATACAACATATTGATTGGGCCTCAAGCCCACTAGGAAATAAGATTTCTTGAATTACCATTAGGGGTGATGGAATTTGAATGAAACAGTGGGTGACATTTATTACTTAAGACCTTGTTATAAAAGAATATGATTTTGAAAGTATGTTAATTTTATGCCTCATTTATATTTTTAGATTGTCTATAAATGGCTAAAAATCTACTTGCATCAATTCTAGAAGCTAATAAATTAACTGCTCCCAACTATGTCGATTGGTTGAGGAACCTTCAGATTGTTCTACAATCCAAAAAGAGGGATTACATACTTGATGTGATCCCACCACCGGTGGCACTATAAGATGCCAGTGAGGAGGAGCTTGCGAATTATCATAAGCTGGTTGATGATGATCTGCAAGTGTGATGCTATATGATGGCATCAATGTCAAATGAGTTGTAGAGGTAACGCGAGGTACATGCGCATGCGCATGATATCTATGTTCACTTACAAGAGTTGTATGGTGAACATACTAGGCAGGCAAGATATCAGATCTCGAAAGAGCTTTTCAGGATCGTATGACAGAGGGCTCTTCAGTCCATGATAATGGATTGAAGATGATATGCCTAATTGAAAGGTTTGAGTCACTTGAAGTCATTATGGATAAGAGCTCTATTTGGATCTCAACCTACAGTCTTTGCCTCCATCATTTGACACCTTCATTGTCAACTTCAACATGCATAAAATGAAAACTAGTCTTGCTAAGGTGGTTAACATTTTGAAGACGATTGAGTCCACTATGAAGAAGGACAAGTCGGTAATGCTTGTTGGATCCTCATCTAATTCAAGGGTTGTAAAGCCCAAGAGAAAGAAGGGAAAAGGAAAGTATTCCTCAAAATTCAAAGGCATGAAGCCAACAGGTGCCGTATCCAAGAGTTCCAACAAGACCGATGATAAGTGCCACTACTGCAGCAAACATGGGTATTGGAAGAGGAATCGCAAGAAGTACCTTACGAGCCTGAAGAGTTCAGGTATTTATTTTGTTGAAGTTAACTTATCAGTTAATGATGCTTCTTAGGTATTGGAGGTTGTGGGTCTCATCTTTGCAATATTTTGCAAGTGATGACAAGAAGCAAAAAGTTATGTGAGGAGAGGCAGTCTTGCGGCTGGGGAATGGAGCAAAGGTTGCTGCATTAGTCATAAAAAGTGTCAACTTAGCTTTAGGAAATGGAGTAGTTTTAGTTGTAAACAATTATCTTTATATTCCAAAGATAGTTAAGAACATTATCTCAATTCCTGTTTTGGATGGAAAATATTTTACTTTTTTAATAAAACATGGAAGTTGTTCTATTTTTAAAGATTCAATTTTGATTACCTTTAGCTTATTGATGAATGTTTTATATTTTATTAATCCCCATAACTTCTTTTTCCATATTCAACAAAATAAAAAAAAATAGATGATCATAGTTCCCAACTCTTATGGCATATTATATTAGGTCATATCTCTGAGAAAAGAATTCATAAGTTGGCGTAATTGCTCAATCTTTCGAAAGAGCAGGGAATGCCAACATGTGAGTCATGTCTCAAAGGGAAAATGATCAAATCACCATTTGTTGGACAAGTGGAGTGAGCCAAAAATCTATTGGATTTGATCCATTCAGATGTATGTGGTCCACTAAGTGTTAGTGCTCGTCGAAACTATCGCTACTTTATAACTTTTAGCGATGATTATTCTAGGTATGGTTATGTCTACCTTATGAAGTACAAATCTAAAGTTTTTGAAAAGTTCAAAGAATTCAGATGTGAGATAGAGAAACAAACTGGGCTAAGTATCAAGGCTCTTCGATCAGATCAAAGAAGTGATTACTTAACACAGAGTTTCTTGATTATCTAAAAGAGAATGTGATTCTCTCTCAATAGACCTTTCTTGCAATTCCCCAACTCAACGGAGTTGTAGAGTATAAAAATCAAACCTTGTTGGATATGGTTCGATCAATGATGAGTTTTACTGGACTTTATCTTTCATTCTAGGGTTATGCTCTAGAAATAGCGGTATATCTATTAAATAGAGTGCCATCAAAATCGATGCTCAAAACTCCATATGAGATATGGTGTGGGAAATTACCCTCTTACAAATAACTAAAGGTATGGGGGTGTGCTACTTATGTAAAGTAGCAAGTGAGAGATAAATTGGATATGAGATATAGTTTATGTAGATTCATGGGTTATTCAAATGAATCTATTGGATACTATTTCTACGACCCTTCATAACAAAAGATGTTTGTTTGGAGGAATGCTACCTTTTTGGAAGAGGAGCTTCTATTAGATAGAACTTGAAGAAATTCAAGAACCACAGAGCCTCCCTACAGATGCAGTAACAGGCCAACCAGCTGAGGCTAAACCTTCGAACACACATTCTCCTAAGAGATCCCATAGGATCTTAAAACCACCTGAGAGGTATGGTTTTTTTATTAGTGAACAACAAGGAGAATCTTCCCTTGGACAATTATCTAAGGACTTATGGAGAGGCGATGTCGGACATCGACTCACAAAGATGGCAAGAAGTCTTGCAACCCACCACAAGGAATAGTTTATATTGGCTACAAATTGGTCCACAAGTAAAAGCATAGAGTAAGTGGAAAGGTAACAACCTACAAAGCATGACTGGTTGCAAAAGGTTATACTCAGAAATAAGGAACTAATTATGAGGAAACTTTTTTGCTAGTAGTGATGCTTAAATCCATTCAGATACTGCTAGCCATATCAACATATTATGATTTTTTATTATTTAATATTTTTGATTATTTTACTATTTTTTATTTATTAAAAACTTGGTTAATCCAATTACCAAATTGAAAAACTAAAAAAAAACGATAATAATTGAACCAACCCAACTGACTAACATAGGTTGTAACCAAATAAGAATATGTGAGACACACAAGATTAGGGCTGCAAGATAAGGAAAAATCAGATTATATCATTACATGCTACCTCAAGCTTATGCCACCTCATGCTTAGACTTATCAAGCTAGCACCTCAACCTGTTCTTCACTCTTAAGCTAACAGTCACGAATTGAACCTTCTTCCTCATTATTTCAGCTTCTAAATACATAGAAAAAGCTCTCTAAATATATCCTAAGTGATTCCAACCGAAAAAGGAGTCAAAACAAGCAAAGAAAAGGAGAAATAACCAAATTCAAGTAGAAAACTATGTAAGGTGAGCTTAACCTATAGGTTTGACATGACTTTTAGATTTATTTTGAGGTTTATTGGCTTATTAAGCTTTGAATATTATTTATAAATGTGTTATTATGTTATTAAATAGGCGTTGGTGCACAAAGAAAGGATTTTTGGTTGCAAATACTTGATAGAAAACGCTTGTGCTAGAAACTATCACCTTGTTGTATTCTTGTGTTTTAGGCTTCAAACATGTATGGTATGTTAAATAAAACCTATAATTATCATCATATCCATGTTTATATGTGGGTTAAGAGTATTGGAATAAATTTTCATCGGTTAGAAATTGAAATAGAGCATGATATTGAAGAGATGCTCAAAACTATCACCATCGAATTTCATATTATATCCTATGTGAAGGGGATTGGTTTTACAGCATTAAATCCATTATTTTTGGCAAGGATATGACCTGGTTGTCTCTTTTTATATGTTATATAAGTGTGGTGAAAATTTGGGAGTGATTGAATATACTTAATGGTGCCAAAAATATTAATGTCATGAAATGCGTAAAACTGTTACGGAAAAAATCTGTTTCAGTATGCTGTGAAGGGAGTTGAATTTGGGAAGCTATATCGGTGAGTTTTAGCCATTCTATGATATGGTTATATTATTTTTTATGTTATCTAAGTGTGATAAAAATTATGGACTGAATGAATATGTCTAAGGGTATCAAAATAATCATGCAAATTAATGTTGCAGCAAGAAAATGTAAAGTTGTGAATCTGTCCTATTTAGTTCATTAACATGCTCCAGTATAGATGTGATGCATTTGATCCCTAACATTTAGGGAAATATTGTAAGAGTTATAATACATCAACTAAGTGAGATTAGTATACATTTAAGATATGGAACAAAGGTACGTATAAGGTTGTATTCGATTATAGTTTCTAAGTGGGAAGGTTGTTTAGTTAAATTGAGATTCAAGATCTTTATACTACATTATGTATAATGAACTTGTTAATTGAGGATGGTGATTGATATCTTGTATTTTTATAGATTGTTTTACATCTAGGGTTGGAGAGTAATACTTAAGAAACCTAGAAGTAAAACACAACCGATCAAAGGTAAGTAAAAATCCATTTGCAACTATAATTCACGAACATAGTATGTCTTGAAGCATTTATACCTAATGTGTTGATGATATTTAAATTAACTAGATGATAAGTATAGTGCGTACCTTAAGAGTTTTATGATTTATTGCATTTCATATTGAACATACCATTCATGAGCATTTACATGTGCATGCATAGCATATGAGTATAGTGGAGGTTCTTGCATGCACTTTACAATTTGAGACATGAAAGAAAATATTTTGGTTGACCACTACTAGTGTACCGAGGTATGCGAGGCATGCTTATGTGATATTTTGGGGTGCTGTGGGTGTTACTTCTCGAAAAATCATAGAGGTTGACAGGGGGTGTGCCTCTAGTGGTCATGAGATGGTGGACCACTTGGTTGTACCCTTATTGACTCCGCTAGTGGGAAGACTTCTGGAGGATTATAGGGGAAGACAGGGGGTGGATCTCTGGTGATCCCAGGAGATGGCCCTTGTAGTGAGTCAATTTGTTTATGGTCATGTGATTATTGATATTGTTCAGAACTCTATCCGGTGTATAGTAGGTGGGTCAAGGGTCCAATAAATAAAGTAATTTTTAATAATAAAAAAAAAACTCTTTGATTTATGTGTACTCAAATTTGACATATTTATAGCATTATATCTTAGATATGAATTGCATAAGATTTTATATCATACTCTTGTCATGTATGATTTTTACTTATTGAGCGTTAGCTCATGTAATTCATGCATTGTAGGTGAACATGGTGAGACTTGAAACCTCTAGTTTACTGGCTGGCAATGGAGCTTCTACAGGCTTTCAAAGATCAATATACTTAGATGACGACCTGTTGGGCTATTTTGTGCGCTGTGTTTTTTATTTTACAGTTATTGTATTATATTAGTGATTTTACCATATATATCACTTTCAAAAATCCTTTGTGATAGAGAGTTTGAGTTTGTGATGATTTTGATAGACCTGGTTAATGTTTAATAACTACCTATGTATATACAGTATTATAGGATATGAAAACACTTTACTTTTATCAATATTTTGTTGAACTAAGTAGGAAAAAAAAAGTTATACACATGCATATGTGCACAAATTATGTTGCACAGGTTGTTTATACATATATTTATACATAACGTTGGGAAGTTGTGACAGAAAACCAAACGGCTTACCTAGTAAGTCCATGGTATCAAGTATCACCAAACTTACCTATAATGTATAAACTATATGAGCTAATGCTCAAAAAGTAAAGATTATGCATGTCAAAAAATAATCCACAATATCAAGTTATGCATCTCACAATGCAATGCCCACAATGTAATTCCATGCATCAAAATATTTCTCTCAAAATTATTTTCTTCTTGGCCCCCTAACTAATGCTACTATCTCATGCACCGAAAAAAGAGTTCTACACATCATCATAATCCAATTGCCAATAATGATATAAGCATACAAATCCATGCATACTCATAAGCATGCAAATCCATGCATGCAAACTTACAAATCCATGCATACAACCATACAAATCCATGCATGCTTCAGTGATCACTCGGACGAGGTAGAGACAGGCTTGCGGTGGTAGCGAACCTGGCTGTTGATTAGTCTCGTTATTGCTAGCACCTCCGGTAGGGAGGTCACCTCCAATGTCACAAACTCCTCCTACTGACATATTGTCCTGCATGCTGGCTTCTTGTGCTACTCTAGATCTAGTCAACATTCTCGAATGACGGTTGTAGGCAATGTTCCCATAGATGGCGCCAAAATAATATGGTATCACTCTAATGGATCGAACTTCTAAATAAATGAACTACTACATGGGGTGTTGCTTCCATTACAAACAAGTATTAGAGGTGTCGGGGGTTTGTCCGGTAAATACTCTCCAATGCTCAAGTCAGATCCGAAACATAGAAAATCCAGAGAACTTGAAAGCAGATAAATTGTTAATCAATTACATACCTTTTAGTATTAATAGTACTGATACATAGATTTTCGTAGACTTGGGTCTGATGGCTCTAATAAACATTGGTGGGCTTAATTCATATATTACAACTAATTTATCTTAATAATTTATAGACTTCTTAAATTTAGCCTGTTGAGTATGTTCGGACTTGATCCACAATACGAATAAGACTTGGCGTATTGGGTCTAAACGGATTATAGCCCATCACAAAGAATAAATTGTACGGATTTATGGAATCTACCTATTTTTTTATTTTTTATTTTTTGGGGTATTAATATGCTATCTGCCAAATTTACGTAAGAAAAAATTGCTTGAGATATCATACAGTATTTATGAATTGCATTGCCCTTCGTTATGTTTATGTATATGTAGTAATAAAGATAGAATTAAAGAATAAATAGGAGGGCAGTGAATGCCCGCTGGATCGCGAGCTGATATCGCCAATGTCAAAGCGGTGTGGAAGAAAATTTAAAGTTTGCAGTGAATATCAGTGACATTAATAATATACCATCCACATAAAAAACAATAATAGAAAAATGGATTCTTATGGAATTCAGAGGTCTTTTTTGGGTTTAAATTGCATAGAAATTATGTGCATTTGCCAAATTTATACTCCTATCCTAAAATAATTGTTTCATTTACTACAATAGAGTCAAACCCTTTTATCTTTTAATTCATTTATCATGTTAATTTTTTTTATATTTTTAACGTTACTAAACTGTCAAATCTTATTATTTTTCTTGTTATTTAATAATTTAATTACTTTTTGAAAAAATTACCTAAATTATTTGTAATTACATTAAAAAAATAGTTAAATTGACTTTTGTTGTTTATTGTTGATTTTAGTTTGCTCAACATGAGATTACTCGAGAATACTATAATTACAGCACAAAAGCTGAGACGTGACTACCTGCAGGCTTGTTATCAAGTTGTCAAGACTGTTGACAATTTTTACACATCTATGGCTATTTTATAAGTACCACCTGGTAGTTTACTTTGTTTAATTTATTATTTTCTGAAAGCGATTATGAGTTCTAGTATACTTGTACTAGTAGCTTATAAATCAATCATTTTTTGTGGTAGAATGACTCTAGTTCATTTGGTATCCTGGTGTGGTTGGCTTGTGACTCCACACATTCCACAACAGCAACAAATGTCTGTAATAATTCATTTGTATGTAAATTATCACTAATGAAAATTAGTTACATGCTTAAAGTACCGTTCAGGGTCAACAAAAATTGTTAATAATCAGACTCTACCATTATCTTAATTAGTGGTTACTATATATTTCACTAATTACGATGATTTGACATCATCACTGATATATTATCAATAATTTTGAATTTTTAGTAGTTACATTATGATCTGACAATAATAAAATATTATATCTATTTTCTCACAAAAGTATGAAGTGTATAATATTTTAATAGTTACTTTAGGATCTCAAAATAATAAAACGTTGCATCTATTTTCTGACAAAAATATGAAGTATATCAACTTTAATCATTTATTTGGATCCAATATTTAAGACACGGAATTATGCAATGGGTTACCCTGTCATTTATTCATGCTTGCTGGCCCATAGTTCACGTGCTTAGGAGTTGGGAGTTGGGAGTTGGGAGTTGGGCAGCTGAGTTTAAAGTTTTGGGGTCACTTGTAATGGCCTCATTGCTTCATGTGGTTGGTATAACTGTGGAGCTGTTGCAATTGTGCACATTTACACTTTTTATTATCTATCTATCTATATATATAGAGAGAGAGAGACAGAGTAATAGATTTGAGAATGAAGAAGTGTGATAGATTTGAGAATGAAGAACATATATTTAGAGTGATAGATTTGAGAATGAAGAAGTGTGATATATTTGAGAAAGAAGAAGCATATTATAATTATATATATATAATTATTTGATGGGTAATGAGTTCAAAATAGATTTAAAAGGCTAAATTCAATAAGTTTGTCTAGATTATGGGTCGGAATAAATACATGATCCAATAGACCGATTTCATGGGCTCCACAAGATAATAAGATAAATTGGGTTATAATGCTGAGGTTAATCTCATTAGGCCATAAGACCCATTCCCATGAAAACCCTCACATCAACACTATAAATGCTCTTAGTTTTCATTATTGAAAGGTACGCGATTAATTATGCACTTATATGCTCTCAAAATTTCTGACTTGCATCTTGTTGCCATCTTCGTGTACTTACAGTTAATGGAGAACTGCAGCAAGAATCTTTATGTAAGTTGTTCAAGACTGACGATGCTCTCCCCGGATAGTTGATTAAACCAAACCAATGCCTACTTAGACAAGGTAGTCTAAAAAATCTTGTAGTATGCTGCATCACTCAGGTCATACAAGTCTGCTTTGGCATAGAACTTGTCAAGGTGCTCTTGTGGATCACTAGTTTCATAAAACTCGGTGAGGTTAGCTATCTTGACTTCGGTTGATAGGGACTCGGCCAATATAGCAGGGGAGAATGGGCTTCGCTTGGGGGATGCTCGAAGGGTCTTCATCAAGTCAACCCCTAGCACCCCTAACGACCTCTATGACGGAGGCAGTGACCCACTGAACAACCAAAGTTCAGCAAGAGTACAACTAAAAGGAGTGATACCACTTTATTTTGGCGTCGTCTGTGGGAAATTCACTGCCTAATCATTGAGAATGCGATCTAGATCCAGGGCCATAAGAGCAGCTAACACCCAAGGCAACTCCCCTATGAGGGGCTTTTGTGGCAATGGAGGCGACCCCCCTACTGGAGATGCCGATTGCGCGGGAGGTGACCATCATCCACCTCCAACTAACTTAAAAGATCCATCTCCTCCTGGTAAGGGGGAGCCAATATTACACGACTTAAGAAACATTGAGGATCATGATTGAAGAAGCAGCAACCGAAGCAGTTGCATAATTTGTTGTTGATCAAACATAGAGAGAAGCCCCATCAGCCACCTCATAGAGATCGAGAACCTACTCCAGCTCTTGAGAGGAACGAGCAAAGACGTGAGGTGGTAGGGCATAGCACTATTAACCAACGTAGAAAAGAGCCCTCTTAGTCATTCTATGGAAGCCGAGAGGCTCCAACTCTCGAGAGAACCAAGCAGAGGCGAGAAGCGATAAGGCGCAAAGAGGTTGATATTCGCGAGGACGTGAGCAATTATGCGTCCCTACCTAAAGACCATACAAAGCAACAAGGGGAGACCAAGGTGGCACATATCGTGACACCTATTTAGCCAGTAGGTTCATGCGACCAAAAAGGAGAATTATCTCCCATTAGATAAGATTTGATAAGTACTGTCACTTCCACCGGGACTACAGACACACTATAGAAGAGTGCTACCATTTGAGGAATGAGGTCGAGAGGCTCATTCGAAATGGTCATTTGATGGAGTACATTGATAAAGCTCAAGACAACCGCAACCCTGATGGCCCAAGACCGTAAGAATCGTCTTGGAGCATCACGGTGGAGACAAGAAGGGGCGTGACGATAAAAACTCTCCAATGGTAGGAGTGATAGGAATTATTACCTAAAACCCTATAGGTGGAGTCTACTAGTAGTGCAAGCGTTGAAACACTTAGTTTATTTTTACCAAGTTATGCTTATGAGGGCTATAAGTTAGTTTATTTTTTATTTTTTGCCCAATTGGCCTAATATTTATATTTCTTAGCTCGTTAGGAAGGTGCCTAGATTTTCGTTGTCACGTCCCAAGAGGCAACAACTTGTTTTATCTGCAAACTTATTTCTACGTAAATAAAATAAATTTTCTTGTGTCTTACAACCTCCATTTATGTGCATTATGCTTATACTTAACAAAATTCTAACAACGCCGCAACCCTCGAGTCCCACAACTTAGCTTCTCCCGAGGTCAAAGCCCAAATGCATTTTGTGATAACCAGATGCCCACTGAGGCTATCTTACACTTAATCCCGGGAAATCAGGAGGAATCCTCTTGAGACGATGAGCTCAATAAGCCCTAACAGCTTCCACACTTAAGAGGTTCTACTAACCTCCACCTTCGAGGAGCCCTACCAACTTCCACACTTGAGAGGTCCTACCAACGTCCACCTTCGAGAAGCTCTACCGACTTCCATACTTGAGAGGTCCTACTGACCTCCACCTTTGAGGAGCTCTATCAACTCCCATACTTGAGAGGTTCTATCGACCTTCACTTTCGATAAGCCTTACAGACTCCCACACTTGAGAGGTCATATCGACATCTTCCTTCGAGGAGCCTTACTGACTACCACACTTAAGAGGCTCTACCGACCTCCACCTTCGAGGAGTCTTATCAACTCCAATACTTGAGAGGTCCTATTGATCTCCACCTTCGAGGAGCCTTACCAACTCTCACACTTGAGAGGTCCTATCGACCTCCACCTATAAGGAGTTTTATCGACTCCCACACTTGAGAGGTCCTATCGACCTTCACCTTTGAAGAGCCTTACCGACTCCCACACTTGAGAGGTCCTATCGATCTTCACCTTTGAGAAGCCATACCGACTCCCACACTTGAGAGGTCCTATCGACCTCTATCTTCAAGGAGCCGCATCGAGTACCACACTTAAGAAGTTCTACATATCCCACCTTCGAGGAGCCCTACAAACTCCCATACTTGAGAGGTCTTATCGACCTCCACCTTCAAGGAGCCACACTTAAGAGGTCCTACCGACCTCCACCTTCAAGAAGCCCTGCCAACTCCCACACTTAAGAAATTCTACCGACCTCCACCTTCAAAGAGCCTTATCGACTCCCACACTTGAGAGGTCCTATCGATATTCACCTTCGAGAAGCCCTACTGGCTCCCATACTTGAGAGGTCTTATCAACCTCCACCTTTGAGCAGCCCTACTAACTCTCATACTTGAGAGGTCCTACTAACCTCCAACCTCGGGAGCCCTATGGGCTCACAAATATGAGAATCCATATTGACTTCCTCCATCAAGGGCAATATAAAGCAAATAACCATTGCATAAAGTGACAAAAAAAAAGCTAAGTAAATGGACTAAGCATAAAAAGAAGATGAACAGCTCACCCAGGCTAAGCCCTTTGAGTGGCTACAACCATGTTAAAAGATGAGCAACCTCGTTCGCACATGAAGGAGGACCACTCTAAGTCAAATCCAGGTTGAGCCCAACGAGCTCGACCTGGTGAGGTTGGCAGGTCGAGCCATGCTTGGCTTGACTTGAAGAGAAAAAAAAAACAAAACCAGGTTGAGCCCAACAAGCTCAACCTGCTTAGGCGGAGCATGGCTCGACCTGAGAAAAAAAAAACCAGGTCGAGCCCAACGAGCTCGGCCTAGTAAGGTGGTCAGGTCGAACCATGCTTGGCTCGACCAAAAAAAAAAGAGTGAAGGAAAGGAAAAAGAAGACATCGTCCATATCATTATGCCTTTACGTAGAGCTCGTATGCTAATACACCCCTAAGAGCTGCTCTCGCACCCTAGGAGGAGCTCGCGATAAGGAATGACTAAATGGAGCAACTTCCAAATAAAATGACAAAACTCAAAGAGAGTGACCTCCCCATGAAGTGATTACAGTGTCTCTTGCCACCGTAGTTTGTACCCCAGGAGAGATCTCCATGGATACCTTGCCTTACTCAAAATAGGGGCTAGTGTAAGACACTACAAAGAAACATGAAGCATTAGCAAGCCAACAAAGAAAAATAAGGTAAAAAAATGCTAAGTAAATGAGCTAAACAGTAATAAAAAAAGATGACTCACCCCGATTGTGAGTGACTCCGCAAGAAAACGATATGATGTCGACTCAAGGCAACTAACGTAATGACTCACCAAGGCGTGATCCTCTACTAGCACCAACAACATCATGCGACGATGACCTAAGTTCATCGCCCTTTGAAGGGGGAGAAGGCACACCACCACCTCTGCTCCTAAAGTAAGCGATGTGCCCTTTTCGCCAAGAGCACGTGAAGGACTAGACTCCCCGAACTTATGGGAACAAAGTGTAGCGAAGTCAAGTTTCTTGGCTCAAACACACAAGCTCGTTGGACCTGCGCTCGACAAGCTCGCGTGACATGTGCGCTTGACCTGCTTACTTGTCTGCTTGACCTGTGCACCTGCGCGCTCGACCTACGCACGATAAATTCGCATGACCTGCTCGCTCGACTAACATGCGTGCAACATGCTTAACCTGCACGTAGCATTTAACTTGTCGGCATATGCGCCACCACTAATTGACCTAGACAACACCGTTTTTGCATGAACACTACTCGACGCGATGGTAGGTGAACACTCTATTCAAAACTCAACTTGGCAGATAATGAATGTAACTCAGAACTACTCACCTCAAGAAGTGACCTGCCCCAATCTACTCACCCCAAGAGGTGATTTGCCCCAAGTTATTCACCTCAAAAGGTGATATTATCTACTTTCGACCAACCTTCCCTACGCGAGGATTAACCGAGAGTGGGGGGCTTATGATGGGCCATGAGCTCAAAATAGGTTCAAGTGGCTAAGTTCAAAAGGTCCGTCTAAATTATGGGTCAAAACAAAGACATAACACAATGGACCTAGTTATTGGGCTCCACAAGATAATAAGACAAATTAGGTTATAACGCTTAGGCTAAATTCATTAGGTCATAAGGCTCATTCCCACAAAAACCCTCACATCAATATTATAAATACTCATACTCTTTATTATTGAAAAATACGTGATTAATTACGTATTTATATGCTCTCGAGATTTTTGGCTCGCATCTATTTGCTCTGAAACTGACTTGACCGTCGGAATATTTTCGGTGGGTCAACCTCCGGCACCTCTAATTACCTTTGTGATGCAGACAGTGTGACCCATTCAACAATCCAAGTTCTACAGAAGTAATACTAAAAGGAGCGATACTATATTATTATTCTTTCCCAAATTTATTACTCTAATTTTTTTTCAAGATCCCAAAATAAGAGTATATTTCTAAAATTAAAATTCTTTTTTGTAATACACTTATTTATAAATAATGATATAACCGCTGACACTCAACCACCATTTATAAAGAAAATAATGGAAAAATATTCTCAATTTTTTGTGTTTAACTTTTATGTGAAACACCATATAAAATGAAATAGAATAAATAATTTTGCGATCCAGGGACTCTACTATGTTGTATTTATGAGAATTGTGGTCTGTAATTATGCTAATTCTGCACTGGATCACGACCATGACTGACCACGACGGACATTCCAAGAGACAGCCATCTCATAATTCATTAGTAATTACTATTATTGAAATAAAACGAAATGTTATGGCACGACTGACCACGAGGGACATTCCAAGAGACAGCCATCTCATAATTCATTAGTAATTACTATTATTGCAATAAAACGAAATGTTATGGCTCTGTTTCGCGTTATTTTAGGCATTTCAGAAAAAAATATTATGGGTGAATGTATTTTGGGAAGAGGAATTGAAGAATGTATAAAGAATGAGAATGTGTTTGAATATTTTTATGAAAAAAATAATGATATAATGTATTTTGTTACATTTTAACAGTAAATATTTTTTTAATATTTTTTTATCAATATATTATCAATACTGTTTTATTATATTTAGTGGGGATTATATTAGAATATATGATTATTTAATAAATAAAATATTGATAAGTATTTTGATGGCATGAAAATGTATTTCTTCAAAACAACAATCCCCAAATATTTGAAAAGAAAAATATTTTGAGGAAATATAACCAAACAAAGCTTATAATTCCGACATCCTTGAAGAAAAACAGGAGGTATTTTCCTCGATGGTATCATTTGATTATTTTATTTATATCGTATTTCTCATTTCTCTTGGTTTTTCTCTTTTAGGATTTTTTTTAAAAATAAATTTATGTTTAATCATTGTGAAGTTTGGAAACAAAATAAGGCTATGTTTAGTATCATTTTCTATTTCATTTCTTTGTCTTTTAATTCTCCAAAAATAAAATTAAATATGTATTATATTTTCCAGCTAATACACACATTTTCCTGCATATTGTCCCAAAATACGTTATCCCACAACTCATTCTCTGATAACAGGAAAAACAATACCTAACAAAGCCTTGTACATCCTCGAATGCCACCTTGGATGCTATGGATTCTGAGCATTGAGAGAAACTTATACATAATTTGATATCACAGGACATAATATGTAATTTGATATCATAGAACATAATAAGTATCAATTTAACTTATTCTTTATTAATGTACTGAATTTTTTTTCCCCATTTGACGAATGCATATGATATTAGATTGTTGTGAATTTAAAGTAAGATTACCAATTTAAATAAAGTCAAATTGGTCCCACCCTTATTTAGTTTTTGCTTTAATCACCGCTACCAGCTCATGTGTATTGTCCCTATTAGTGTTTTGTCTAGTTTCAATCACTTCTTTCAAATCTCTTCTGAAGAAAAAAAAAAACTCAACCACTTTATAAAGCCCTTTATTTATTTATTTATTTATTTTTTCTTTTAGTGAAGGGATTAGTACGTCATTACGTTCGACAAATACACACACTCCATTTGTCCCAAATTTAAGTTTTTTAACTTTCTTTTTAGGATATTTCAAAATAATATTTTTTTCTAATTTTTTTTTCAATAAATTATTTCAATTAATATAATAATGTGACACTTTAAGAACAACAATGCAAAAAGTATAAAAAATTAATACTTTTCTAATTTTTATCTAAAATTCTATATGGCGTCAAATTAATCTCATTACTTTGGGACAGATGGGAGGGAGTATAAGACTTTATTACATCCTCCAATCTTGTTTTCATTTTTTTTTAAATTGGGAAGAGCAATTAATTTTCTTGGCCCCTTACGTAGTGCATTTTATGGCACCGAAACTGCCTGCAATAAATAAATTTCACCCACTCTTTCCCCAACCTTTTAAATAAAAGAGATGAGCAGCAGCAGCAGCAGCCTCCCTATTTATGAACGTAAAGCACGATTCACTGACAAACATAGTTGAATCTCCATTGAGCAAACAGAAGAGAGCTGGCAGAAAAATAAAAAAAGGCATTCAAATCTTCCATAGAATGGAGGAATCAGAACCAGTTAGCCCAACTGGCCAATACTTCACCAGCTCTGTGATTTCAATATCTATCATTGCTGTTCTTGAATCAGAAATTCCCATTGATGATTCGCAGACCATGGCATTGCTCAAACATGTCTTTCTTCCCATCAGCACTCGTTTCTCCTCTGTCATGGTATATTTCTTTGGTCTTCTAAGAGTGTTTGTGTGTGTGTTTTGTTTTTTATATATGTTTATTTTTTGGTTTTATGTTTTTTTGTTAGAAGAGCATTTGATAAGATTTTTAGACAATTTTGTTATGTTCATATAGATACTATATTTAATTATAGTGGTTCAAACATTTATTTCGTTCCAGTGTTAAGTTTTGATGTGATTGTTTAAAAATTACGTATAGTGAATCAGATATGTTACTTCCGATCTACTACCAATTCTTTGATTATAGGGGACCAAAGTTTTTAATCAACCCAATCCTACTTGATGTGAGGGTTGTGGAATGAATATGAAGCAACACGTCCGATCCCGTAAAAAATTACACAATTTTATGGGTTGTATTTTTCTTTGCTCATTTGCTAGCTATAAGTGCTTGTACGTAAATGTTGCTTGCTTCTTAATTTTACTTTAGCTTTTTTATTATTTATTTATTTATTTATTTTTTCAGTAAGCAGCCTTAAAGTTCAATTGGTTGCCAATTTAATAGGCTCACTAATCCAATGTTTGTCTGTATAAATTAAACTCACTTGAGTGAATTTAGGCAATCAATACCCGTAACAAATGAGATCTGTAGGAAAAGTCAAAGGTGAAAATTTAGTTGCAATAAAGATAACTTTTTTTTTTTCTTCTTGGAAATACAAATATATAAATAGTGAAAAAATTAGTCGGTGATAAATAGCATTAATCATATCCTTGAACAGGTGACGGACAAAAATGGAATCAAACACTGGAAGAAGGTGGAAGTGAAGCTCCAAGAGCATGTCCATGTCCCAGTTTTCCCACAAGGAAAGTCACCAGAATTCTATGAGGATTGCCTGACAGACTATTTGTCAAAAATAGCAATAGAACAACTCCCACAGAGCAGGCCATTATGGGAAATTCACATAATCAAATACCCCACAAAGTGTGCAGCTGGGAATCTTGTTTTCAAACTTCACCATGCACTTGGGGATGGCTACTCACTCATGGGAGCCCTTCTTTCTTGCTTGCAAAGGGCAGATAATCCAGCAATGCCCCTAACATTCCCTTCTTTGAATCCTAAAATCCAAACTCCTGATAGAAACAGCATTTGCACAAGTTTCTCTAGGGCTGTATCCGGGGTGATTGATACCGTGTGGGATTTTGGATGGTCTCTTTTGAAGAGCAGTGTGCTTGAAGATGATAGGACGCCGATAAGATCCGGCGACGATGGGGTCGAGTTCCGACCAATCACCATCAGCACCTTCACATTCTCCCTTCATCAAATCAAACAAGTCAAGGCCAATCTTCATGTGGTGAGTTCATTTTTGGAATTCCCAAATTATTGTTTTTTTGTAATTATAAAATCAATTTTTTTTGTGATAATTTATTATATTAGTTGACTAATTATCAGACAGAGATGGAGCTAAGGGGCTGGCCGGACAACTGTTCCCTAAACTCCCTATAATTTTAAAAATAATAAATATTTTATATATAAAATTATTAAATATTTAAATTTTGCCTCTCAATAAAATTAAAATTATCTCTTTTCTTCCTACTAAATCTGAATTTTCTGATTCCATTCCCTATGTACAACACTAACCAATTATAATTTCGAGATAGAAAATTGTTAAAATCTCCAATACGTTTAAACTCTTTTTCAATGAGGTTTTTCTTTGTTAGCAATATGCTTTTATGTAATAAGTTATGTAGTACTAACAAGGATAAAAATGTCATTTAAAGGATTAGAAACATCTGAAGCAGCGTTATGTCAACTCAGAACATTGAGCAACATGTAAATTGTCTTTCTTTTTAAGCATAAGAACATAATCTGCTGATCTAAATATTTGGAGTAAAATATTTTTGCAATTAATTATTTGACTCTCAATCTTTTAATTAAAATTATACTTCCACCATGCAGGGGTTGTTTTAATTAATATAATCTCTCTTTAGATTTTATCCCGTTATTTTATTTTTTGACTTATTTGGCTGCTTTAATGCTACTATCTACACTGTGTATGAGTATATATAACATTTATGTACGATGGAGAATTTATTTCGTAATAGATATTTTTAGTTTTGGCTATTTTGAATTCAATTTCTTTCCAAGTAGGTATTTTTAAGGACCAAAAATTAATTAGGTGGCATTGCGTGCAGTAATATCAGCCGGTACCAAAAGCAGATTGTTATGTGCGAATATTAATTTAATTTGTACTATCAATAGCTATTTCTCTATCGTATCATTAAATGCTGTTAACACACCAGTCAACAAGGCAATTCCAAGTGATAAAATTTCAATTGAAGTATTTTGGAGGCTTAAAATTTTACATGGTACTCCATCCGTCCTAATATTATAGTTTCATTTTAATTTGACACAAAATTTTAAATTAAATTTTTAAAAAGTAAAAAAAAAAAAAATTTGTCCTAAAAGGTTGTGATTGAAAGCTAGTGACGTTAAATGAAAGACAATTTTGAAAGAAAAATAATTTTAAAAATAAAAAATCTTTTTTGTGACGTCTTAAAAAGAGCAGTAAATTAAATATACATAGCAGTAATTAAAAGAAAATTAAATAAAATATCGGAGTTTAAAAGGCAATATATAAGGACTTGGGTCTTGCAGTAGTGGTTAGTTTATTGTAGATCACATAACCAAAGCAAAAATTTTAACAATAATATATATAGATATGTATATATAATAATAACTAGGTACAGGATAATAAATAGTACTACATAATTACATTATCAATTTAGGGTCTAATGATCATTTTTGTAATTATGTTTTTTAAAATAAACTTATAAGATCTAAAAAAGGTTGTTTGAAAGTTTATAAACTTAAAAAAGTATTATGTCCATTCTAACTTATTTTTCAAAATAAGATCTTATTTTAATAATTTTTTTTTAATTTTGATAATTTTAATTAAAAACATATAATTACTAATATCTTAAAATTTCCATGATTTTATTTTATTCAAAAATTTTAATAACTTATTTTTAAAATAAGATATAACATTTTAATAATTAAGTTTAACCAACATATTCACAAAAATTAAAATAAGGGCGTGTTTTTCAATAAAGCATACAGTCCTTTTATTATTTTACATATGTGAATGAAAAGGGAACCATATCCTTAATCCCGAATGTAATTTTTTGCCAAACAAAGGAAATCTTAATAGTATCAAATATAATGCAGCATAAATATTCAAAGAGAGTCTTAAATACAACAAAAAGCTCAATGCTTCAATTAAGCTGTTGGGAGTTCCTAAATTTCAAGATATATAGAATTAATACATATCTCCAATATATCAATTCTACATATCAAAATGTGTGTCATTTAAGATTATAAATCAACAAATTATATGCATGGAAGTTGGACTTTATAAAATTTTCATCCCTTGTGCTCTATATATTCCTAACATATTGAAACTTTGGCTACAGTCCATAAATGATGTGATATGTGGAGTAGTGTTCTTGGGGATTAGACTGTACATGCAGACAACTAATCATGAGCTAAGGAACGCACAATCAACTGCATTAGTTCTGCTCAACACCAGAAACATTGGTGGCTACAAATCCATATCTGAGATGGTGGAACCCGACGCCGAGTCCCCCTGGGGCAACCAGTTTGCTTTCCTTCATGTTTCTGTTCCAGAATTAGCCCTGCAAGACCCAACCAACCCTCTCAGTTTTGTGCTCAAAACTCAGAAGGTGATCAAGAGGAAAAGAAATTCTGCAGCTGTGGTTTTAACTGGGAAATTGCTCAACACATTGAGGAAATATAGAGGCCCTGAGGTATGTGTCTACCTACTAATAATTCATTTGGTGCACCTGCTTTTACTACGTACTTGTTTAAGTTAAATGGTTTGCATTTTAGGTGGTCGATTATTTTAAATTCCATTTTGGAAAATGAAAAATATAAAGTTATAAAGCACTAAATAAAGAAGTTTTTTGAGAAACGGTATTTGTCACTGATTTGGTGTCAAAATCTCATCTTACTGAGCGAATTATCCATCCTATCCATTTTAAATTGTAGTACTAAATTATGGAATTATAAAAATCCCTTGTCAGTGCTCAATTATATTTCCCTAAACATATAAAAACTCAGTACCAAAAAATATAATCCCAAAGTTTAGCTGCTAAAAATATAGTTGACTATTGTTGAACTCTTGCATAATGCATGAACTTTCTGTGGAAATAAATTAGTATCATTATTCCTAAAAATAGTAAACAAAAAAGAAATGATTTCCGTGAGAGTGAAATAAATTCAAAAATTATGCATGTGAAGGTGGAGAATTTTGAATGAATTTTTCTTTGCCGATGTTTTTATGTCGTTACTTTAACAATGTAGTTAAAAGAGAACTTGTCATAATTACATTTATTTAATAAACAAATATTATATTTTCATGGTGAGGATTTTGTGAAGCCATCAATTATGCAAATAAATCAAGATGCAAACCCACTCAATTTTGATTTGACAAACTGTTTTAAAGATACACTCTAAATTTGAAAATTATAAAAAAAAAAACTTAAACCATAAACTAAATGTTACATCTCATGACATCTTTTGTCTATGTACATACGTATATATCTATATATGTATGTGTGCGCATATTAGATTATTTTTTAGAAATTATATACTCAAATCAAGCTGAAAACAATAATTTTTGTGTTGATTAATTGTGTCAGGTGACGGCTAAATACATTCATAGCACTCTGAAGAACACGAGCATGACAATCTCAAACATAATGGGGCCTGTGGAACGAATGGCTTTGTCAAATCATCCAATCAAAGGCTTGTACTTCATGGTCGCAGGAGTTCCACAGGTACTACAATTTCCAAATACCAAATTCCTTCCTGTTTTTTTTTTTTTGAAAAAAAAAAGGTAAGAAAAAAAAAACCTAATAAAATAGAAAAGGGTCATTTTGATTTAATAAAAAAATATTACTTATTTTTAAAAACAACAATTTCTAAAATTTCTTTTTTAATATTCATATCTATTGTTTTCAAGTACCAAATTCCTTTTCAGAAAAAATAAAATAAAATAAAATAAAATAACCTAATGAAAATCGAAAGGGGTCATTTTGATTTTAATTTTTAAAACTATATTTTGTCATGTATTTATGTATATATTATTTTCATCAACATTTTATGCTCACTAAATCTGTTGATGGATTTGCAGAACCTTACGATAACAATAATGAGCTACATGGGACAGCTGAGGTTGGCTGTGGGAACAGAAAACGGGCTAATAGATGCTCCCAAATTCAAGTCGTGTGTCCAAAATGCGTTTTATACAATTTTCAAAGCAGCTGTCCCGCCTCGTCCGGTGAAAAATAAATAAAGAGCACAGATAAATAGACTTCAGATATCAGTTTTAATATCTGCGTAGCGTAATATGTTTACATATATATAGATGAAGTACATAGATTAATACTTGAGTGTATTTATCAGCTCTCATACACAGAAAACATGCTTTTGTACTTTGTTAGTCATTAAATTTTAAATGTTGGCCTCGTTTATTTTTCAAACATTATTTATATAGTCCTTTTGTTTTAATATTATTGCTCTTATTATTATTATTATTATTATTGAATGACCCCAAATAAAGGTTCCCTTTCCTAAATTTATATACCCTCATCCCTATACTTATGAAAAATGCA
Organism: Paulownia fortunei; assembly: GCA_019321725.1. Lineage (NCBI taxonomy): Eukaryota > Viridiplantae > Streptophyta > Magnoliopsida > Lamiales > Paulowniaceae > Paulownia > Paulownia fortunei. Next base: position 13,231,220 of record CM033113.1, on the reverse strand, counting down.
TAAACTTAAAAAAAACTAATTGTAGTCATTTTTCGTAATGCATAATTCTTTAAAAAAAGTAAAAGATCAAAATTAAAGTTTAAGTTTTATTTACTAAAATAAAGAGTATATATTAACATTTATGTTTAAAATAAAGTATATTTTTGAAAATATTATGTAGGAAACATCTTTTAATTGCATAATTCTGAAAAGAGATCAAAATTTGAAAGTGTGAGGTCTTGTTCGATAATATATAGAATACATGTCATTATTTATGTATGACAAAACAATAAAAATAACTCCAATATGGTCTTTTGAAAATCATGATACCATTGATTATATTATTAAAGTTTAACTTTCTAATTAAATTTAGGTATCTTCTCCAAAAATAAATATATTTATTTCTCCCACTTTGTTTTTAATCTATCCATTTGGAAATTATGAATCATTTATTAATGATTAAAAATATGATTATTTTAACATATAAAAATTAGTACTAGTCCATATTCTAAGATAACCTAAAATTTAAAACTCTGCATTCACTCTCTTTATTTTAAAACACATTATTGCCTTTTTAATATAAGAATATATAGATGAATTTATTTGGCCTTTTAATAAAAATTTATTATAATTTTTGATGAGTGAGTTTTATACCTGTTAATATAATATAATTTGCTCAACATTTAGTTAGTTTTTAATATTTTTATTAGTTTTATCTGTGTTTTGGTGTTTACTTTGTATAAAAAGAGCTTCAAACGAGGAGATTTTGATTACAATGATGGGGCCAAGATTAAAAAAAAAAAATAGAGTGGCTAGGCACTGCAAGACGCTAGAAAAGTAAATTAGAAATGAGGGTAGAGCGCCTAGGTGCTTTATAACTAGCGCCTCGTTGCTTGACAAAAATTTTCTTGTCATATTCTTCCCCTATAACTGAGAAGCATAGAAAATGAGGGATTTTGTGGAATGATGAAGGCTTTTGGAAGAGAGGAAGAAGAAAAAACCTATTGAAATTAGTAGAGATTTGCAAGGAGAGAAAGAAAAACTAGGTTTGGAGAGGAAGATTGCTCAATCCAAAAAGACAAAAAAGCTCAAGATCGATCTCAACTTCAAATTTTATTTATAATTTTTTTCTTTCTTTTTTCATGTTTAAGATTTTTTATTTGGATGTTATTTATTTTCAGCATAAACTAATTTTCTTTTCTAGCATTATATTATTGTCTAACTATGATATTTTGAATTTTCTTATCAATATTAGTTGATGAAATATTTTCTCTAGTTGAGTATTCTAGACTGTTCTGTGCTTCTAATTAATAAGCCACTAATTAAATGATTGGTTAATCATAATTGTACCAGAGTATTATGTGTCTTAGTTCATTTTGTTAAATGTCATAAATTGCATGTGGGATAAAAATATACTTTTATGATTGTGTAGTCACTATATGAGATTTACATAGCTTAATGAATTCTTAATTGTTTTAACTCAGATAGAAATATAGTGGATTAATTTTTATGGATATTTTATTAAACATTGGGAGATATTAGTAGAAAATTTAGAATTCTTGACTATCAACTAGGAGAATAAATCTAAATTAACGAGATAAAAAAATTCAATTCAGATTAATTATGATAAAATTAGAAATACTAGGTCTTTATTTCATTGAATCAATCTTTGTTTGCTTTTAGGTTAGTTACCTTCAATTTTCTTTTAGTTAGTGATCATCACTTTTAATTCTTTATTCAAATAAAATTAGGGTTATTATAATTTCTGTAATTAGTAATGATCAATCCTCGTGGGACGACATTCTATTCATTACTTTATTACTTATTAACATAGCGTTCATTTATGTTCATAAAATCTGCAATAAGTTTTTGGTGCCAATAACTTATTTTATTGTATTAATATCGATACTAAATAATTCTAATTTTAATTTGAATTATTATTTTCTTTTATTACATTTGTCTTTGATCGTGTTGTCATTAAGCATTTTTCTTACGTGCATGAGACCATTAAGAAGCAGAGATTCGGTACCTTTAGATTTTGAGATTGAGAGAACTTGTCTACACAATAGAAAAGTGAAAGAGATAAGGTTCCAAACAGATGCAAGACACCATAATAAATGCAAGGTAAGATGCAGAAAATAATAGAGTGTTACGTGATTATGTGATACATGTGGTCACTTAGAAACATTCTAGATTAAGATGCTTTGCTGTATATGCCCAGGTATACTGACCAACAATTTTGAGATCAAACCAACTATAATCTAGATGGTTCAAACTAGTTAAGTCAGTGAATTGGCCAACGAGGATCTCAATGCCCATATAGTCAGCTTTCTCAAAATATGAGATACTCTCAAGCATAATAGCATTATTGATGACGCCAACAGACTAAGATTGTTCCTATTCTCACCTAGGCTCAAGATAAAAAGTTGGCTAAATTCTTTTCCAATTGGGACAATCACTACTTAGGCCGACTGAGCTCAAATTTTAAGTTTTTCACGCTAGTAAAGATAGCTAAGTTACAGAATGATATAACAACTTTTACTTTACATGATATGAAATCACTACAAGAAGCCTGGGAGAGGTATAAAGATTTGCTGAGAAAGTCACGGCAAGAACATATACCACATTACAGAGACAAGAGAATCTATTCAGAACCAAGCGACATCTATTCGAAACTTGAAAGTTCAATCAGGTAGCACCGCAAATATTAGCGAAATAGTGAATATGCTCAATGCATGACCACAGGGTTCCTTGCCAAGCAACATGGAGACAAACATAAGAGAGCATATGCAAGCTATCACACTTTGAAGCGGCAAGGAATTAATGAGTCGAATAAAAAATAGATGAGCCAACTAAACCAACAATTGAGGTGCTACCTGATTTGTCTAAAGACATGCCAACCAAGGATGTTGACAAGCCAAAATTTAAGTTGCTTTCACAAAATCCTCTATCATATGTTTCATCAATCCCATACCTTCAGCAATCCAAAAGCAAAACTAGATTAGCAATTTTCTAAGTTTATTCATCTCTTTAAGAAATTGCATATGAATATCCCATTTGTAGATGCTTTGATACAAATGCTCAGTTATGCGAAGTAGATCTCTCCAATAAAAGAAAGCTAAAAAAGTATGAGCCAGCTGTAGTCACTAAGTAGCAACATATTATAGAAAAAAAATTGCCACCTAAAATTAAGCACCCTAGGAGCTTTATTATCCCTTGTACTATTGCGAATTCTCATTTTGACAAAGCCTTGTGTGACTTGGGTGCAATGATCAATTTAACACCTCTCTCATTTTTTGGAAACTAAGGTTAGGAAAGCAAGGCCAACCACATTATCTTTGTAATCGATGGATAGGTCAATCAAGTATCCAAGGGGCATCATTTACGATGTTCTAGTAAAAATTAACAAATTCATCCTTAACATGGAGGTCGATCAAGAAATTTCAATTATTCTTGGTTGATCGTTCTTAGCTATAATAATAACTTTAATTAATGTTCAGAACGTCAACTTACTCTAATGTTATATGACAAACATGTTATTTTTATGGCATGATTGGGAGACAAGAATGAAATGGCATTTCCTAAGTTCATTCCAAAAAACAAGATTGTTATATTTTAGTACTAAGGAATCCATATTCTCAAAATTGTAGGATTAACCATTCCCTCCCCTCCCATAGTTTTATCTATTTCCAATCATTCAAGAATAAACTTATATCAATTTTTGACAAATTATCCTCACCTATGCCGAATTTTAACAAAATTATACTCATAAACTTAAACCTACACAAAATGTTAAATGAATATAAAACCAAAATAATCTACTGTAGCTAATTCCTTTGTCTGTTCATTACGTTCTTCACCCGAAAAATCATCGGTTCTTTCCCGATTGATAAATTTGTGCACCGATAGTGTTACAAACCTATGAACCTAGTTATATATAACATTTAAATTATAGTATTATCTGTCTAGTTACATATAATATTAAAATCCCTGATCTAACCGACTCACTTTCTATAAATTTTTCGGTGATACTTTTCGAACTCCTAAGGTTACCACATATAACCTAGCACTATTTACTATATTGATACCTAAATTTCTTCTTATCTCAATACAAAATCAACCACTTAGGTTAGGAAATTCAATAATTAATACCGTACGAGAGCTTCAGAATTAAGTTCAATATTCAAGAATGTCGTATAAAAGAAATGAAATATGCAATGTCAATATAAATGCAAGTAGCATATAAAATTAGCACATAACACATAAATCATATTTAGGCAGGTGAGTAGTGAGAAGATCGGGAATCACAGTTCCTACAGGTTTTGAGAATCAATGTACATAAATGACAACCTGTTGGATTGTGTTGTGGGCATATTCTAATTTTTACATTCATTATTATTATATAAATTGCTGACTATATATAATGGGCTACAAGATGCAAAATATCTTTACTTCTTTCGAAAGTAAAGGCTATTATTTTTATTTTTGAGTCTATCGTATTATAATTTTAGAATGTCGTGACCTATATAACTCTTGAAATTTGATAGTAAATCAGCCTGAGAATAGCGTGAGTATAATGGGTGTTGTATTTTTATATAAATAGTGATTTTCTATATACAGAGTTATATGTGTGAAAACACTGTTTCTCAAAATATTACATTTGATAAAAGTAAATATATATATACACACATGCACACACATGTGCTACCTTGTCAAAATTATTGCTATACTAATATCTATATTTGGTGTTGGGGGGTGTTATAGAGTGGTATCAAAGCCTGATTTATGGTTCTGTAGATTGTCCATGTACATGATCTTTGAAACTGGTGGAGTACAACCATGCTAGTAAGTTTTATTTGTTGTATAATTTATTTTGTATTTTATGAATAATATTGGTCATGTATTTTAAAATTTTGTATAAAATAATATTGAGGCAGACTCATCAGTAATAACAGGTATAAAATTTATGTTTGGTATTGTTTCTTTGGAGCTATATATTCTCTATTATCTACTAAGTGTGTAATAAGACTGGATATGGTACTTGATATATATATATATATATAAGTTCAGTTACAATGTTTTAATTTCATCTGAAAGTTCAAGATCAACTAATTATATTTTAAGAGCTCTAGGTTAATTTTGTTATATTGGCTAGGATTATGATATAACCCTCTGCGTTGATTGATTTATTGAGAATTATGCATTATGGATTATTCCAGGATTATTAACACTTTTAAATTCTAGGTGATGAAAATTTAAAAATTTTATGAAAACCATAACAAGAAAATGTTTACTATTTGCAGAAAATAAAGAAGATTGTCAAATTATAATTTTCTATAGTATGAAAGAGAGTAGTAAGAAAGAGTTATTATTAATCTTCGGGTTATGTTTGAATTTTTAGAAATGACCAAGTTTACTAAAAATCCATTTATGTGATCTTAGATCTCTTGATACATGTTGAAAAGAAGCTTTTGGGCATGCTATTGACTAACCAATTATCAAGGACATAGATGTAAGAAGAAATCCAATCTCTCTTTTAGTTTATCATATACACCTATTGGAATTCGACGAATCTTAAGTGATATTGTTATAATGTTGGGCAAGTCATTAAGGTCTAGTGCTTCTCCTAAACAAGCTCTACTTCATATTCACTTAGAAGAAAGATGAATCTTGAGGTTATGTATTATTTATTGCAACTTAATTGAGTAATAATTTGTAATAAGTACAAATTTGTCATACTAAGATTTATTTGATAAATTAAGAGGAGCTACTATGATCTTGAAGATTGATTTTAAGTTTGAATTAATTATGAATTTCTTGTTGTGCCATTGGGTTGACTAATGCCCTAATTATTTTGATAGACATGATGAATATTGTGTTTGATAATTGTATATGGGTACGTTTTGGGTGAGATTCATTGATGATATCTTAGTGTACAACAAGGAGAAATATGATTGATCTTTCAATATAATTTTGGAAACTTTAAGGAAGTAGAAATTATACCAAGATGATTGTAAATAATCTTTGCAGTTCATGTGACATTTGAAAGTGACAACTTCATTTATTCAATAACACTTCGATCATATTCTAATAATCATTTTTTAATGTTGCTTCTTTAAAACTGGAGCATCGTATATCATTTATAGTTAGCAAATCTTGAAAAGATGTTGGCCCTCTAACATGATTTAATAGTAACCTAAAATATATCTTTCACTATTTGTATGTGCAGTCACATCTCTTTTCTTTCTTTATTTCTAACATTTATCTTGTTTGTCACATACATAGTGCTCCAGAAATTCCCTATAAAGATATTTTCTAAGTTTTTCACTTTTAGAGCACATAGAAAATACTTTATGAGTATTATTTTTGAGATATGATCCCAACTAAAAAAAAACTTTAAATTTTGATTTGCTCAATAAATCACACAATGTTGATTTAGAAGATAAAGATGCAAGTTGATAACTACTGGGTATATTTCATTCAAATTAAATTCAAAAATTTTCCACATTGCTTCTTGAGCAAAGATCCACCGAGCATCTTGAAAAGGTTTAATTTTATCAATTAGATTTTTATTATCAGTGAGTTATATGAATTTCCTTTGAGAATTTTTAAATAGTTGCATTGTGGAGTTCTTGTGTGGATGATTCCACTTTGGTGTAATTATTTTTTATTAATAGAATTGAACTTTCTAAAAAATTCCTCTATTGATATGCATATTTCATTGTAGTATAAAATATATGAAATTTTCTATAAAAGTACCATATATATATTTTGAATGCTTAAATAGTTCAAAATAACCATCTTCCTAATTCTACACAAAAAATTTCATATTAAATCAACGTTACCTAATGATGAATTTGATATGTATGATCGTCCACGCATATGTATATTCTAGAAAAGTTCAGAGTTTGAAGTATTGGTTAGGTGAATTTACCTTATAAAGAATAACTGAAGAGTTCCTAATGCAAAAATATATAGAAACATGAAAATAATTATTCATTTAGGTAAAAGGATCAAGAAACATGTACACAAGTAAATGTAGTATAAAATTATTTTCTACTTAATGAATATAATTTTCTTTTTAAAAATATTTATGTTGAACTGTGATAATACAACATGAAAGTTCATACAATTTAATTTTGTTATGCTTGATTCTGTTGAAATTTTTTAGGCTTTGTTTGGTTTTATTTCCAACCATTTTGAGGAGAGTCTTCTAGAAAGTAAGTTTGGAGAACGTATACAAAATGAAATTATCTATGTTTTGTTGGAACAAATAATATATTGTATTTTGAGAATTTTTTCAACTGTAGATATCTTGTCAATGTTAATTAGTGACGATATAGTAGGGTATATGATTATTTAAATATTGAATGCATAATTGGTATTCTGAAAAATAAAAATATCATTTCCAAAAAATACAAGTGATAAATACATTTTTGTATATGGAAAAGGAAAATAATATTCTGGAGAATGAAACCAAACATAACGTAAATCACACAGAAGAAAAATAGCAACAGAAAGCAAATCAAAATTATAATTTTCGAACGAACAATAAAATAATACATATAAAATTCATTAGATTAAATGATTAACACAAAAGACAAGCTTTTTTCATGAAGTGGCTCCAGGAGTGATTAAACATAAATCCCAAAAGAGAAAAAAATTCACTAAGTCAAATATTAAATGCAATTGTAATAGGGCTACTATGATTGTAATGGCGGAAGATAAGTCAAATGATTGAAATAGATTCTTAATTTTGTACACAAAATATGTGAAATATAAAAGGATAATAGAGCTTCTAGAATAACTTCATAATTGGTAAAGATGGTATAAAATTTAGATATGAGTGGTTTGAGAAAATACATGTTAAAGGAATAAAATATTCCATTGATATTGATATAATTATTTTCGTATCTTCCCAAAAAAAATTATATTTTTAGTCTTATAGTTCAAGGAGGTCTTGCAAATTTAATCATATGGTTCGTAATAGATCTAATTTTAGTCATGAATGTATTTTAATATATAGTTTTGCTCCATTCCATTTTTCAGAAAGTGAAATAACCAAAATTATAAATAAGACAGCGGAATGTGCCTCTGAATTGATATAAACAACCAATGTTATTTTCACATTAATTTTAATGAATTTAATTAACTTGGATACTGTGTGGTAGATTTAATTTATTCAAACAGACATATTTCGTAATAAAATAATTTTTATATTAAATATAGTGTGTCATATCTTTTACTATTCTAATTCAATTTGACTTTTTTGTTGGGGTGACCATAGTTCATAATTTGATGAAATCAAACCAAAACTGAATATTCGGTATGTACGAAAGTGGAACAAAAAAATTAAATTTGGTAATTGATTTTTATTTTCATAAATTTGGTATTCAATTTGATTTTGATTTTTTATTAAAGTTTTTCGAACCATATCGAATATCGAGTTTTAGTTTTCACAAATTTTATAAATAATTTTTATATTTATTTAATAATTTTATTTTTTTTCATATTTTTTAACTTACCAAACTAAAAATAATAAATTCAAATAAAATTAAACTTTTGTTTTAATTTTGAACTATATTCGTTATTCGGTTTGATTTTTATTTTTTATTTCTGTTTATCCAACTATATGAATATTGAATTTTAATTTTTACAAATTTTATAAATATTTTTTATATCTTACTTTATATTTATTAATTAATTTTATATTTTTTTTATTTTTAACTTACCAAACTAAAAATAATAAATTCAAAATACAATTAGATTTTGTTATTTAATTTTGAACTATTTGATGCTTTTAAAAAATTAACAAAATTATTGAATTAAAATATGAAAATATAAATAAACAGAAGAGAAAATAAAAAGTAAAGTATTTATTAATATAATTTTCACACATGTCTTCGGAAAAAAATAGCCCTAAGACTTTATATTGAGCAAAAGCATGTGAAAATTTGATGGATAAGTTGGAATCCTAAGAAATCAATCAAAAAAATATAGAGTTTGCTTTGAACTCTTGGTTCGAGTTCATGAAAACTTTGGCTGAGCGGATACCAGTCTCAGCTTTTGACAAACCCCCAAACCCACCCCATTGTTGTTCCTTTGTCTTTTTATTTGGTTTGGTTTTCTGAAAGTGTGAATTTCACTTTCACGCACTCAACTATATGCATATAATACTTTTTCCCCTCAAGTTATAAAAATATGCACTTTGCCTCCTCAAACTAAGAAAATATAATATATTTTCTAATATTACCCCCTTTTTGAAATATTTGGGAGAATGTTGAAGTTAAAATTTTAAAACTTTATTTGAACTTTATAATATAAAATAATTATTTTAAATTATATCTTTCTTAATTAGACATACCACCCAACAAACTTCTTTTGCTATGCATGGAAAGAAGTGGATGCTACTATTGTAAATTAGACATACTATAAAATAACATAGTTGACTTTTATACTAAAGCAATAATATTTATTTAATAATTAATTTTATTCTTAATTTTAATAAATAAATTTAAATGATTACTATTTTTAGGAAAGTTCAAAAGATCTTTAAGCAAAAAGATAAATTTATCCAAAATATCCAAATGGGTAAGTAGAGAATACCTAGGAACGCAAGAAAACTCTCTTTTAAGAACTTGACAAAAAAAGTCTCATAACATCGAAAGAAGCATGCTACCTCATAAAGGGGGCTAGAAGTGAAAGACCGTTTACAAAAAAAAAAAATTATGTGTCTTTACAAAGTCAAAAGATCATATATGGGGGTATACCTACCTAGTATTGGAAGGTTAAGGAGGTTGGTGATCTATCTTATATTCTATTAGTCCCAAGTGATATAAAAGGGTATTGAGGGGGAGGAAAGGGTGAATAGACCTTTCAAAAATTATTTAAAGTCAAAATTTCCAGACAATTTATTTGAAGTCGAGTAGCCTATTCTTGAAAAAGTTTGATACTTGCCTATTAGCTTAAAGTTCATTATACTGGAGGCTAAAAATGTATTAAGTACTTAGCAGAGTTGTGCAATGAAAATGCAATATAACTATTAAGAATTTTTCATGCTATTATTTTTCAGCTAGTTAGTGGAGTGAGAATATGATACAAAGGGGCGGAGGCAGGGGGGCGGCGGCTAAGTGCAGCTGCCCTCTCTCAATTTTCTACAAATATAATTTTTATATATAAAATATAATAAAATTAAAATCTTTGCCCCCCTTTAAATAATGAAATTGTCTCAATTGCCCACTCAAAGTTTTATAATCTTATTTTGAATATATAAATTTAAAGATATTTTAAATTATTTGAAACTTCATTTTTTCAAAATCTTAGGTGCTTATCATTAATATAAAGTTTTAAAAGACATTTGTAGTATTAAAATTTTATTAAGATTTTATCTCTACAAACAAGGTTTATATTAGTAAAAAAATACTCATTATTGTTATTTTTTATACTTATTTGTTAGTTTTTAACTTATTTGAATCCACTTTCTTTACTTATTATTTGAGATTATTATAATTTTTATATTGCAAGAAATCATAAATGTAGGTTTTTCAAAATACATTTCATTTGGATAATGATTATACAATAATACTCAAATGTATGCAATAGTTTTTGGAAGCAAGTTTGATTGACAAATTCATTTTTGACATGTTACTATAAATTTTTATAAAATTAAGAATTATTTTTATTTAAACACTAGTTCTCTTTCACAATAAAAAAAATAAATTAAGAACTTCATTAGGTTTTTAATATATTTTTAATTCATTGTATAAACTTGTAAATGGGTAACTACTTATATAAACTATATTTTATTTGAAGAATCATTTTCATTTTTCACAATAATAAGACAAATTTGAACACTTAATAATGAATCATAAGATTGTGATGAAACTGTGAAAATTATTCTAATATTCAGATTAAATTTTTCAATATTTGTAAGTTAATTTTTATTTTGTGTTAGATTGAATTAGAATTAATGCTCATTTTTATTTAAAAATTATTTTTTTGTTCGAATACTTATGCAGATATGATAAGTATGAGAAATTTATGTATAAATATCATATTTTTATTTATAATTATATTTATTTTTTAATAATTAGTTAACAAAAAATCACAATAAAAAATATTTTTATAATTAAAAAAATAATTAATATTATATTTTTATTATCGTATCTCAACACCCCCCACACCAAAATCCTGGCTCTGCCCCTAATGATACAATGAACAATTGTGCAATGCAACAGAAACTGAAATGCTGAAACCAAGAAGGCATAAAGGATTTTTATAGGCATTCGAAGGTGGAGTAATCCTTTTATGTTTACTCTTCGTCAATCTTCAGGAGGAATCCACTAAATATCTACAAACTTCACACAAAAGTCCTACTTCTAGCTATAACTACATAGTTGCACAAACTCATTCTTCATCTTCTTTTCAATTAGCCTACACAAAGCATGAATGATACTACTGTAAGAGTCAGTCTGCACAAGCGGGTCTCAAGTGTTAGCCTACACAATGCTCAACACTCACTCTTCTAACAATACAAGAGTTTTTCTTTTGATTATATTACTTAGCTATCTTCTAACGCTCAAACTTCTCAAGTTTCAGCTGAGTATAGTAGACTGTATGACTTGGAATTTTTCTCAATACTTGTTCAGCCTTTTAAGTAATTTTAGTGTCTATCAACAAAAATCAGCTTTTTGTCGTCTTCTTTAGCTACGATATATAGCCTTCAGGAGAATTTGCTCATTGTAGCTTTCCATTTAAATTCCTTGTCTTTTTGCACACTTGTCCTCTCTTACGCTTGGTTGTGTGCAAAAATAGTAGTCCTTTATCCTTTTGTACTGGTTTCCTTCACCGCAGATCAATTTTATCTATTTCTCTTGTATTTAAGTGATGCTCCTTAGTACAAAATGAAAAAAAAATTGTGACAAACTGCACCAATCCTCACTTTATTGAAGATCTTAGCCCCGTTACATCCTCTGCTATAGTCTTGGACTCTATTGCCTTGTTCTTGAAGTAGTTTTCACATCTCTATTCTAATTTGATTATCACTTGGCTGATTTGATCATCATTAGCTGAGTTATTCCACTCTGCTCTGGTGTGTCTTACTCAGTTTACCTTTACTCGTATGTTCTGCTTCAACTGACTTCTATTACTTTGTTCTAGTTAGTCATTCTTCACTGTTTCGAAACTAGCTTTTACTCTATTTTCCTAATAAATTAAAATTACTAGAGATTTGGGAGTCTTGTATAACATCCCTAATCATCATCAAAATTTATATGCAATATTCCTAACTATTTTTTCCTTTTTGGTTATGACAAAACTATTAAAACAATAAAGTAAAGAAAAATACAATTTAAGTACTTACAACTGAAACTATGACTTTAAATATAATTTAAATACAATTTAGATGTTTCTTACTATTATATTTGAATCCATAACCCATATCATGAAACTTCAAATTCCTAGAATGCTTGAGGCCTAATTGATTATTTCATACACTCCAGTATTATGGACCCATATAACAAAATTAAAATGTAGTTAACATATTAAAAATTGTATCTGTATGCAACGTTCAAGCTATTTTGCTTTACCATTTTTCATATATTCTAATTTTATGAGCCCATATGGTAATTGATGTCAAACGTTACCCATCAAACATTGATAAAGATGAAATATCCAAATGTCTCATGACTCATGACCAATACTTAGACACCCCACACTATGGACACTCTATGCTAGTAGTAATCATATGTTTCCTACACTTAGCACATCCCACAACTTGTGGCCAATATATTAAATGCGGCAATATGTTACATGTTATATATTTTTTATGGAAGGTATGAGCAATTGGGTCCAACATAATATTTCCCATTTTTGCTTGATATAAACCTCTATTAAAGGTTTTGAACTTGAAACAATTTCAACTGAAGGAAACGCATGGGTTTCATTTGCATGCATGGTGTCATCTTATGATTATCTTGTTTAATGCTATCTATCCTAATGATAGCAAGTAAAATAAAGCATCATAAGTCATGCATTAAACAAAAATAGCATGCATCATATACATACTACCTACGGATTATCATGAGACATATATAATCTCACTACCTTCATTCCTCGCTTCTCATTCTTGTTCATTTTCTTGTAATATCTACTAAAATCACAAAAAGATAAAACCTCACTATCTAATTCTATTTTCATTACATTGGATAAGTTCAAGAAATTTTAGAACAATTCTAATGGGGGGATATATAGGAATGAGATAGAATTTACATTCAAAGAAAAATAGAGAAAGGTGAAGCACATAGATCTTATTCTAATTAAAATCCAAAAATTAAACTACAAATGAACAAAATAAATCCAATCATATTGGTCTCGGCTTGATAATCATCTAATCAAAATGCTAACTAAAATTATCATATAATAATAAAAGCACATAAATTTACTGATCACTTTATGTGCTGATTTTAAATCTGGAATTAAAAATTTTTGGTCATTCATAAAAAAATAAATTATTAACTTAATTAACAATTTAATTTTAAAGTTGAATTAACCAAGATTTTTTGTATAACTGATACACATTCAAAAATGAGATACTGCGCATAGTGCCCAGGCATCGTGTACCCAGCACCTAGGTGCTTGATAGATGGCCCAGCAGGGACCGCAACGCCAACTATTGGCACCATGGCGCTGATCGGTGTTTTTTTCCATTCGTGGGAACCATTCCAACTCTTTTATCTCATTTTTGAATTTTAACAATTAATCCAAAAACAAAAAATTGTATAAATAATTTATCGCACAATTTTTTTAATTTTAATGCATAATTTTAAATCAAGTAATCATGAAGAAATGCATTAACATGGACTTTAATATAACTGTTGGATTCATAAAATCATATGATACTTAAATGTAGAGGAATTTAAAAATTTTAAACATTATCAACTCAAATGCAAATAATATGTATCCCAGATTTGATGTGATTAATAAGCTATTCATTTTTTATATCCTTTTCTAAAATAAAATTTTCAAGTATTTAAACAATTTATCCCTAAAGTACTCCGATTGATGATGATGAAGTGAATTGATTCAAATCAATATCTCTCCATGAACTTTATACAATTTAGTTCCAAAATCCTTTGGATGAATCACCAAGAACCTCAAGTATTGTTCCTCTAAGTATATCTACATCCCGCACACCTACTTACAAATGAATTTATGCTAGTAGGTATCGAATCAATAATTCTTGCCTAAGATGTATATGCAAAATTAGGGAACAAATTACAACAATTGTGTTGGGTGTTTGGTTTTGATTCTCAATTCCAATTTGTTAAAAAAAAATCAAAACCTGATTGATCAAAGTGTAAGAAAAAGGAATAAGAGAAAGAGGGGTGAAAATTTTAGATTTTTTTTCTTCAAAAACTTTGCCTCTAAGGTATTGCACACACTAAAGTGTGTTGGAGATTTTCGACTTATAACCCAAATTTTTTACATCTCATGGAAACTCTCCTTCCTTATCCAAGCACAGTCCTCACAAGTTTAGTTTTTAATTACCTTTAGAAGAACAAAACCTAGTTTAATTAGGAATTGAATCTCTTTTTAATTTCTAATTGGCTTTTTGCAAGCCCATATTAAATTCAATTTAATTGATTCAATCAATCAATTAATTGAATTAAAAGATTATTATAATTAATCAAATCAATCGATTAATTATTTATTTCAAGCTGGGTTGATTTAATTAATTAATTGAATTAATTAAGTTCAACTTAGCTACTCATACTTAATAAATTTAATTCCACTATTAGATTGTTTCATAGATAAGAATTGGACTTGTCCGCATTAGTTGCGATTCCTTAGATTCAGCCATATGCTAGTATGATTTTTTTTGATTAATTAATTCAATTAATTAATCTTCTTATAATTAAATTTTTAATTCTAAGAACTCACAATTATGGTTAGCGTCTAACAACACGTCATGACCACCTACATAGGTGAAAGTTGTAAACCTTTCCAATTACGAATGTAATTTAAGTATGATATTTTTGTCAACTAATCTCCCAATATTGCATAAAGTATAAGTTATTAGTCAAAGCCCTAATAATACAATAATTATATATCCATTCCCAGTTACTTGAGAAAGACTTGCAACTGGCAATAGAGGGTGGGTTCACAAAAAATTCGCTAGAACTTGATTCCACATTAATATTGCACCTCACACAGCATGAAAATATCGACAACTGGAATACCCAAGGCTTACTCACACTTGCAAAGAAATGTTTAAGGCAAATTGACTTCAGAACTTCCCATATATATCAAGAAGGAAACGGGGCTGCAAACTGCCTAGCTAACTTAGGATGCATGGAGTAGACGACACAAGTTTTCCTTGGGGATAACTTACCACAAAAGCTAATAGGTTTTGTAAACATAGATAGGCTTCTTTTTCCTTGTTCGTTTAAAAAGTGTAAGGGAGTAGTACTCATCATTATGTCATATTCTTGGCTTGTAAAATTCCTATAACTTTTTTGAGCTTAATAAAAAAGTAGGGACGGGCCAAACCCCTTGCCACCACAAGGCAGTTTTTGCTATAAAAATATCCTAGTCACTTGAGAAATGCACATTAAGTGTATAAAATGTTTCAAAAAAAAAAAACAAAACAAAACAAAGAATTCCTTGTCACTTGATGGAGCACCAAAACATTTTCTTCACTTTAAAGCCTATTTTGACATTTTGACGTAGGATTTTAGGATTTACTATCGTAAGGGAGTAGTACTCCTTATTTTATTTGAGCTTTTCTTATATAAGGTAGTAAGTACCCCTTATTTCTTACTTTTAACTTATACAAGATGACTTTAATTTATGATGATCAATAAATAATAGGGTTCTATGCTAAATTCGTTATCCAGTCACAAGTGGTTTTGTTATTAGAAAAACCCAGTCAGTTGAATCCATTATGAAATTAAAAAATTCTTTTCTTACTTTTATTCAATTTTGGCCAAAGATTTCCAAATCTAATATTAAGAAAGATATAGGAGATTCATCTATGGCCAAATCTCATTGGTAGTCCTCTATATCTACTTTTTGCCCCACCAAATCTCACTGGAAGTCCCCTCTCTCTATTGTTTGTCCCATTTTCATTCTTTACATCTCAAATAACTCATTTTAGTCCCTCATTTTGACAATCTATCTTATAGTAGTCCCTAACCCTTAGTTTTGACGGAATTTCTAGCCACTTAACATCCACATGGTCTTTCATGAGGGCTACTTGAACTTTATATTCATTTTTTCCCTCTAAAATGAATTAACCCTTCTTATTGCAGCCATTTAATGCACAAAGAGAGAAGAGGCCAATTAAAAGACAACATAAACTCATACCATTTTCTGCAAAAGCCTTGCAAACAACGGGAAAAACAAAAAGGCAGATTAGAGGACATGAAAGGAAAAGAGAAAATAAAGAAGAGAAAAAAATCAAATAGCCAAATGTACTTTAATAAGAACCAACTAAATAAGCAGAGCCAAATACAAAAAAAAAGTATTTGGCCAAAACTTAATACACTACACATGACATACCGACTAAATAAGTGTAAAAAAACAAACAGAAGTCATTTAGCCAAAAACTCAATGTACTAACCCAAATTTAGAAGGCAAGTGCTTGAGTACTTAAATTAAATACATATGTCCAGAAAACTATCATTGAGCTAAATACTTGGAGGCTTATCTCATTCATCCAATTGTAAAATAACTTGGAATTTTGTGCACTGAACTAGTTGCATTCATCCATTATGGCCTTTATAGAAACAAAAAACCCACCATCAAATAATGCTAATGACAACAAAAAATCCTTGCATAACAACCAACTAAAGCCTTCTTATAGACTTCCTGGCTTCTTTTCTTCCTCCTTTCGTCTTTACAATAGTGGCCTTTTCAGCAGATCCAATTTAACTTTTGATTACTTAGATAATGCTATAAATCTCCATCAGTTAGGACTTGAGCTGTTGAGATCTGGCGCAGGGTAAACCACCGCCTCGATCTTGCAACACTCAACAATAATTTTAAGGCAACACATTATTTACCTTATTTAATGAAATCTGCTCTAACTGTAAATGCTCCAATATTGGTAGTATTTTGGGTTGAATCAATGCTTGCATTTATAATTTGCACACTTGGTACCACCTGAAATGAACAATCACATTAATTATTGATTTTTAAATATTGATATATTTTTGTTATATAATATGTAATATGACACCAAAAAAGAATTTTTACTCACATATTCTTGTCTTGATAAATATATCTCTGATTCTTGTGGTGTGTATTGGTGGTTAGGAGTATAAAAGTTCAAATTTCTCTAAATTTTTACCTCCGGTTCATGGCCTTCTTTCTGGCGTATATTGCACTTAATCTTCCTCTTTCTTGTTGGCTGGTTTGTTGGTTAAGGATATCATTAACATTTTCTAGTGAAAGTATGTTTTGTTGTCCAATACAAGTAATGGAGGGAACATGATTAGGGATTGGTCCTATACTGAAACCTTCATTTACTAGCTTCTTTTTGTTAGGGCAGGTTAGGATGTTGTGCCTATCTCCGCCACAACCCTTGGAAGCTAAAGTTTTTTGTCCTTTTTTTTTTCCAAATTTTGTGGCTTTTTCACAGGAAAAATAGGTTAATCAATTTTATTCTTTCTTGCCTTTTTTAGTCTGCCAGGTAGTCTAATTCTACCAGGTGCACTAACATTTGATCTCCTATTCTGCGGCCAATGTTGAGTACCTCTCACGGGATTTATGATGTACTCATATGCTCTCATGTGCATCTCTTTAAAATAAAACTCATGAACATATGCCTCTAAATCTCTGCCTGACCTTGAAATAGCACACACCCAATGGACACAAGGAATTCTTGTTAAGTCCCATATTCTACAATAACAGGTCCTTTTCTCAATGTCAACAACATACTTGGCACCATATATATCCCTATGTACCAATGCATGCCCTAGATTTATCTTTAAGCTTTTCTAAATATTTTTTTTTTCACACTTTTGGACAAATTGAGCCTGAATACTTTGTGATGCATTCTCTATTAGATTGCAGCCTTTTCATTAAATAGATTCTAATTGTCTATACCATGCCAAGTAGGGGCTTGCTCCTAGAATCTAGGATGTCTGAATTGAATGTTTCAGAGAAAGATTGTTGAGGAGAATGCCACATTAAGGTGATATCCTAAAGTGTAATTTACTATAGTGTGTTGGATTAATCTTTGCTAACCACTTATATGCAACATCATCAAATTCTTTTAATAAATCAATCTTAGTTCTAAATTAGTTCTAAATTCGTTCACAAAACTCCTTTACGTGTCCCTCCTAAATGACACCCATCAATCACCACAACTGGTCGACACCCCTATTTGAACCCCTTCTTACATGCTTCAAAGCATACCTTTTGAAAGCTATCCTCAACAACTTCATGGTATATCAAAGTCTTTAAGACAACAGTGGGCCCGAGATTTGTCTCTCTAATTTCTTCGCAGCAGTCATACAATCTTTTGTACTTATCTTTGTATTGACCATGCAGCATGTCCCAAATTCTTTTCTTGGTCCTGTAGTACTAATTTCTGCCTATATCTATATTCATATCTATGGACTTTTTCTTAAAACTTTCCCAATTTCCACTGAGTGTTTATTCTCCAATCATCCAAGTATTTTTTACTTAACACTTTAGATGTCCTAGTTAATAATCTTGCACATTTATTAGTTGTTTCCATGGTTCTTATTTGAAAAGAGGCATCATTTCTTTGATTAGAAGCAAGAACTACCCAGTTACAATTTTCTCCTTGTACATTTTTCTCTAACCTAACCTTATCATTCTTCACAAACTTGATATTCCTTTGCCATTTCATTGCATGAGATTTTGCTACCTTTTTCAAGTCATTTGAATCTGTAAATATCATCTCTATCCTAAATTATGGATCTTACCTATCATTGACATGGTTAAATCTTGGAAATTTAGGCATGTTAACCTTATTTTCATCATCATCATTGCATAGACTATTCAAATCTTCTAACATATAATTATCTAGGTGTCATCAACATCAAGCTCCTTATCCACAAATAGAGATCCAGGTAAGGTACTAATGTTCTCTATTTCATTCACTTGAACATTTAAACTATCCTACTCAACCTCATGATTAGTATTTTTCACAAATATCCTGTCATCTTCTCCACTCAACTCTTAATTACTACCATAAAAACTTTGATCCTTACTTGACTCACATTCATTCTCTAAATCCACATTTTCAATATGAACCTCTTCATTTCCCCCTAGATCATGTTCTGTGTCATCATAGTTATGTAATAGACTATCGAAAGCATCCCTTCCATCATAATCTTCTTGGAGAAGATTCGAGTATGTATGGCATATAAATACTTCAACTTTCCCACAATACTTCCCATATTGTGCCAATTTAATTGCATCATCATCAATTAACATGAAAACTAACTCTTGCTCATCTTCATGCCCTGGTATTCTGTAATAGAATCTTACACAGTCTTGAAAATCTAAGTTTTTTATTCAATCTTATCTATTGTTGCAAGGGACATTTCTAAAGCACTAATGTAATCCACACAGTCAATTTTTTTTTTCCTATGTATACTTTCTTGGGAATCTCCATAAACTTCCCACTGTCTAATTTAGAGTTAAAAATACTCATCATTTGACCCTGTTTAAATGATGAGTATAAAAATAAAAGGTTAAATACACTTTACCCCCTTCTACTATTGGTTTTGCATCAATTACCCCCCTTTACTAATAAAACCTTCAAATACCCCCCTAAAACAATAAAAATTATATTAATGAACAAAAATACCCCTAAGTTAAATAAAAAGTTTAAATTCATTTTGTCCCTAGAAACTATGTAGTATTTTGCTCCCTCTAAAATTAAATATAATTAATTGATCTCATATTTTATGTAACTTAACTTTATTAAATAAATTAACTTTCAATTAAATGAAATTAAGAATTTTTGAGAGAAATTATAAAAGAAAAATGAGATGTTTTCTAAAACAACATATATAAGATATTAGTAATATAAAATTTAACTTTTTATTTAATTTAAGGTTATTTTTGTCGATCAACATAAATTTTACTGTTTTAGGAGGGTATTTGAAGGATTTATTAGTAGATGAGAGTAATTGATGCAAAAATAATAATAGAGGAGGGTAAAATATATTTTACCCAAAAATAAAATTAACAAAATATGTACAAACAAAAGGTTTATACATTATTTTCATATAAAATAACATAATGTAAAGGATTGAACCAACATAAAAGCATACTAGGTCAACTAAATTGCTTTGAATAATGTACTTTGCTTATAAAAGTATATTACACAGTGGACCACAAAGCCATTAAAATTTGATTTCATACAGTTTACCGACAAAGAAACATAATTTTGCCAAAGTAGGGTTGGAGAGTGATATTACGACTGTGATGAAACCATAAATAATATATGCAAATAGAAGCTTTATTCACTTAAAAACATAAAGTTACATCTTTAACAAAACAACACCTCACACACACAAAAAATGAAGCTATTAAAAATACATAAACTGAAATGAAATCAGAAATCTTACCTAGTAAAAGATAAACAATACACAATGTACTAAA
Source organism: Paulownia fortunei (assembly GCA_019321725.1). Lineage (NCBI taxonomy): Eukaryota > Viridiplantae > Streptophyta > Magnoliopsida > Lamiales > Paulowniaceae > Paulownia > Paulownia fortunei. The sequence continues at coordinate 13,210,595 of CM033113.1, read as the reverse complement.
CAAATGAATGGTTAATCAATTTGAAACTAAAATAAACAAATGAAGCTTTGACCAGAGATACTTACAGTTAGGTGCTCTACACTCTCTTCTTTTCCGCAACAACATTTTCACAACTAATCTGATTGTTTTTCATTTCCTAGTAGGTAAATTAGATAGAAGATTGAGGTTTTACTAAAAATACCCTCGGTGAAGAATATTCCATCAATTTTTTTGTAAAAACTGATGGTATAAAGTGGTTAGGGACTATAATGAGATGGATTGTAGAGATGAGGGATAAAAATGAGACACAAAGTAGAGATGGAGGACTATTAATGAGATTTGACCTTCACCTATTCATTAGATAGGTTACATGATTATGTTGCACTCAAAATATTTCCCTTGTGAACAAATAAAGTGCAATAACCATATACAAGATTATCATGGTATCTCAAGTCAAATGATTAATTTTGCTCTATCATAATGAAAAAATTACATATTTGACAAACTTGTTTCCAAAAAGAAATTTTCAGGCGAGATTGTTTAGTATAATTGTTCTCCAACAAGTACTCGCATACATGCACTAGTATCTTTACACCAATATGGGGTTGTTTAGTGTACTTGTTCCCTAACAAGCACCCACATATATACACTAGTATTTCTACACTAATGCCCATGAAATGAGGTATCCTCTTGGTGAGCCTGCATTGTATCCACAAGTCTAACGGGATCATTGATGTCCCATCTCAATGATCCTTGACTTGGAATATTTTAAGATCAAAGCCATAAAGACATATTCCACGATTGTCATTATATACGCGATCATGCCCTATAGCTATGTATGATCTACACTTCATCTAAATTAAAACAAAGTTAATAAAGATGAAGAATTACCTGCTTTAATGAAATTAATTAAAATAATAAAATTTAAAGAGTACAAAAATAGTCAAACCAATTGGCTTGACAGGTACTACTTTAACAATGACCATGATTTCATATCCCACTCTTTGCAAAGTGCACGAAATTTCTTTGTTGTTGTATTCCTTCCCCAATGTAGTGAGATCATTTATGAAATTTGTGAATCTCTTATCCATTTCATCCAGTGTCTCTACTGACTTCACGTTAAAGCTTTCAAAATTTTTGAACAACTAGGGAAAGCTTATTCTCTTTTATTTGATCATGGTCATATCTTTCCAAATGTCTTTGGCTATCATGCACTTTTTTATTTTCTTGAACATTTCCTTGTCTATGGTTTTGAATAGAATGTTTTTGGCAACATTATCTAGGTTAGCTCTCTTCTTGTCTATTGATGCACATCAAATTTTAGTTTTAGGCTCATGCTGTATCTATCTTGGTGTTTTCGAGTGGACCTTCTTCTATCACAATCCATGTATCATCATCTAGTGCAGCTAGATGCACCTGCTTACAAATTTTTCAATTATCATATTCTTCTAGTAAGAACATGGGAAGTCTAGCTACGATGTCTATGTTCTTCAAGTTGAAAAATGTACAAGTTTAGAGAAAAGGATCCTTGATTTAAATTATAAGATTTGGAAAACAAAAAAGGTTTTCAAGAGTCAATCGCTCTGATACCACTTATTGGTTCTAAGGATTATGAAAGGGTCAGGGTGAATAGACATTTTAAAAACTTTTATACCTTTTGAAAGATGCTACAAGATGTTGAACTTTTTATACCTGGGCAAAATTTAGCAATATTTCCTGACATTCCGCATCGAAAGTACGTCCTAGTATCTATATAGCAGCCTCCAATATGTCGATTATCATATTTATGACACAAAGCTTTTGGCATCGGTGCTTTTCCTTGTTCGACCTGTGACCTCTTACTTTGACCTTCTTGTTATTGGCCTTAATTTTCTTGAAATTTAAATCTTGGCTTCAGTATTTGGACTGACCTCTTTTGTCCCACAGTCCATCTCTGTCACTGCTGTCTGAACTGTTGTCGAGCCTCCTATGCATGAGCGATTCTTGATTCAGCCTATTCTACCACTAGCGCCCTCTCAGCCACCTATGAAAATGTCACCCCTTGAATACCCGCCATATTCACATCCCGGTATAACTCTGGCTTCAAACCCTCTAAAAATCTTTATACCTTTAGTGCTTCAGTGCTGACCATGTACGTAGCAAACCTGGACAGTTGTTTAAATTTACTAATATATTCCCTAACAGTCATTGCTTCTTGTCGCAGTTGTGTAAACTCGTTCATCTTCATCATGCGAACTGGGGCCATGAAATATTCATTTCGGAATAACTCATTGAATCTGTCCCAAATCATGATAGTAATGTCCTCTATGCTGCTGATCATGTCCTACCAATAGCCTGTACTACTGCGAAGCATGAAAGTGGCACACATTACCCTATCCTCTACTGGCACCCCACTGTACTAGAACATATTTTCCAGGGTCCTCAACCAGTCATCTGCAGTGGTAGGATCAATAGCATTCTCAAATGTTGAGGGATCCAGCCTCCTAAATTATTCTCCCACCATATATATATAGTCCGCCCGCTGTTGGTTTACCTCCACCCATGGTTGCTCACCATTATCCCTCTGCCGAATCAATTATTGAATCTATTCGGACTGTCGTTCAATCAACTCTATTAACTGGTTAATCATAGTATCTCGATCATTAAATAGAGTAGATATCTCAATCCTCTGTGCAGAGCACCACCACTGCTCTCACCAAGAGTTCTAATTATTTTGCAGCGCTGTTTTATACAAGTTTGACAACACATTGCCAATATAATTCATGAAATATGTAATGCATTATATGATAATATAAAACTTACTCGCATGGCTGTGCTCCGCAAGTTCTAAGTTCATGTACATAGATAGTCTACAAGACCTCAAACTGGGCTCTAATACCACTCTGTAACACCCAATACTCGACAACTAGATATATAGTATAATTTAACATGATAGAGCTTGTGTATACGTGTGATATTTTTTTAACACTTTAAGAAAAGATAAATCCCTTCTTACATGCACAACCCTATTTAAAATACTTTCTCACACAAGTTATGTATATAGCAAGATCAGTATTTATATAAAAGCACAACACCCACAACGACCATAATATTTACATACTTATTTATAGTAAAGTTTTAAAAGCGAAATATAGTACCAGTCTAAAAATATAATACAATAGACTCAAAATATAATAAGCCAACAAAATAGCCCAATAGGTCATCATCTATGTACACACTCCCTTAGACACCTGTAGGAGCTCCAACAGCTACCCAGTCAGTAAAAGATGCTTCAAGTATCGTCATACTCACCTACAATGTATAAACTATATGAGCTAATACTCAACAAGTAAAGATTATATATGTCAATGAATAATCCACAATATTAAGTCATGCATCTCAAAATGCCATGCCCACAATGCAATTCTATGCATCAAAACATTTCTCTCAAAGTCATTTTTTTCTTGGGCCGCTGACCAATGCTACTTTCCCATGCACCAGAAAAGAGCTCTATACATCTCCGTAATCCAATGACCAATAATCATATAAGCATGAAAATCCATGCATTCTTATACATATGTAAATCCATGCACGTGAACCTGAAAATCCATGCATACAACCATGCAAATCCATGCATACTTTGGTGCACTAGTAGTGGTCAGTAAAATATTTTCCTTTCTCAGAATCATGCTATGCAATGCAAGATTTATCACAATATTTGTATATGATGCATGCACATGCCAATGACCATATATGTATGCTCAATGGAGAGCCCTCTACTATGCACATATGATTTATGATATTACATATAAATCACACATCTACTATGTCTATGCATTGTAGTTGCAAATGAATCTTTACTTACCTTTGACTTGGTTGATGGCCTAGTCTAGATTTGTTTAGTATTCCTCTCCAACTTTAGATGTAAAATAGCTTGTAATATTACCCAACATCAAGCACCATTCCCAATTTGACAAGTTGAAAGCACAAAATCGTATACTAAGACCTTAAACACCAAGCTATGTAGGTAACAATCAAACTTTCACAAACTAGAACCTAATATAGTCCCTCAAATACCTTAATTTTTCATCTTAAATACATGTAAACATCATGTAATTGAAGCATTGTCACTCTAATAGCATGTACCTAATTGTTAGAACTCAATAGCAACATGTTTATGTTGAAACATACTAAGTTATAAAATGGGACAAATTCATATTTTCATATTTTCTTGCTGTCTAATCTAGTTGCATGCTAACTTTGACATCCTTAAGCACATCTAATCACTCCAAAAATTTTACCATACTTAGATAACATGTAGAGAAATGTATTCATATTTTATAATTGCTTAAAATCACTGATTTACTTTAGTAAAACCAGCCCACTTATCACAACACAAAAACTGTAAGTTCTATCATGATAGTTTTAAGTGTCTCTTCAAATATCAAACCATATTTTCATTTATAACCTCTCCAAACTTATATACATCACCTAAACTCATATATAAACATATATATGGTGAAATATATATATGTTTTAATCAAGTTATTATACATATGTAAAGCTTTATAAACAAAAATCAACAAGTATATAGTTTTTGTCCCTATTGATTTCTATTGCGATTTTGCAACTAAAAATCCATCTTTGGTGAATTATAAGACCATAGATAACATCCTAACATAATTTTAAACAATAATAGAATCTTTAAAAATCATAAACCCTCAAACAGTTTAAGAATTAAAATCAAAACATAGGTTAAGCTCACCTATGCACAATTTTAAGTCTTTACTTGCTCCTTCTTACTTCCCTTTGCTTCCTTCACTTTTTCTTCACTTGGAACTCACTTGGGAGCAACTTATAAAATTTAATATGGAGGTTTTGGAGTTGAAATAGCTCAGAAAATAGTTTTTTGGTCATGGTTCAAGGATAGAAATGAAGAAAGGTTGAGGTGGTAGCTTGATATGACAAAACTTGAGGTGGCAAAGCTTGAGGTGTCAAGTGGTGGTTCAAATCTGATGTCACACATATCTTATACAGCTGTAATCTAGTGTTTATCTTTATTGATTTATCTATTTACAACCTATTTTAATTTTTATATGATCGGATAATAAATTCTACCATAATTTCTTAACCGTTCATTCGATCTCTAAACCGATTGGCATCCGATTCTTAAATGCTTGTTATGTTTGCATTTCTAAAATCATATGCACATATGGAACTTGTAATATGACACTTAAATCACATTATATCATGTCCAATATCCCAAGTATGTTAATTTACAAATATATACTATTGAAATGAGTTGATCAAATCAAATTACATCGTATAAACTTACTAGTGATACTTTTAACACTTCTAAAAATTATAATGTGTAACCTAGTAATATTCATCATATTGATACCTAATTTTCTTCTCATCCCAATGTAGAATTGACCATTTAGGTTAGGGGATTCGATAATCAATATCGTGCAAAAGCTTCAAAATTAAGTTTAATGCTTAAGAACGCCGTATAAAATAAAATGAATTATATGATGTCAATATAAATGCAAATAACATGCAATTAACATGTAATACATGAATTATATTTGGCCATGTAAGTAGTAAGAGGCTCGGGTATCACAGTACTATCTTCACTCTGCTATGACCCTTAGCCCAGTTAAGTCCACTATTGGTTTTGGACTTTGTTGTTTTCTTGAAACCTTCTCGCTCGACTATTTAGCTCAAAAATCTCCTGACTTCATTGATCTTTGAATGACTTCAACTTCTCACTTGACTACCCGTAACCCCACTAAGCCTTATGTGTTGGTCTTGGACTTGACTGTCTTAGTATTAAAAACTTCATCACTCATATGATCATAAACTTAACCCAAGTCTTCATATTTTGACTTCTGATCTGCTAAGTATACTGCTTAGTAGAGTAGCATTTACTAAAGTCTTATCAAACTAGAAAAACCTCAAGAGTTTTGAGGGATCTAGCTTATTTATCATCAAAATTTATATAAATAATTCCTAATAATGGTGATATAAACCCTTTGACTATATGTTTTAGTAAAAGACTTCAATCTTATTTTTTCATTCAAATACAATTTGTAAATTATTTTTATTATTATTCTTTGTGATAGAATCACAACCGTAGGACATGACACCAACATAAGATGTCTAAATTCGAGGTTATGTAAATGATAATGTATCACTAGTTTTATCTTGAAAATATCTTCAATTAACAAGAGAGGCCTCTTTCTTACCTGCATGCAAAGTGAGGGAAAAAAGTCTATTTTGATCAACTTTTTGGGTATTTTTCTTCCAAAATTCATGTTTAATAGATCTAGTTTGATTTAGTTTAAATCGGGTTAAAATCTCCCTACTTGGGATAAGATAAAGGACATGGAAATTGGAAATAGGTATTAGAAATTAGGAGTAAAAATCATCGTGCTATATATATGTTTTCCTTTTTATCTTTTGATTGGGTATCAAGTGTTGAATCAGGTTTTCTTACTTGAAAATCTAGTCAATGTCATAATACGGAGTATCAGGTAACCTAATTTATTTTTTTCCTTTGACTGTAAGCATTCTCCTTTGGTAAGAACACAATCTTGTCAACAAGATCAGGATAATAATTACTTCAAAACAAAATAAAGAGCTTTTTGAGCAATTTTGGTATCTCAACACCATGTATGCTTTCAACTTTTTCCATCTCCATTTCAAAAATTCAGAGGACATTTCTAAGTGAATGTAATTTCTATTGGAATAAATACGGTGAACTGAAAAAGTCTCCAATTTAATGAAAAGCTTCTAAGCTTGAAAATGTGTCTCCAATTTAATGAAAAACTTTGAAACTTGAAAAGGTATCTAATGAATATGAATGGTTACAAGGGTATGTATAAAGAGTTATGATTGTTCATTAACATTGATGGAGTATGATGAATAGACACATCTATTCATATGTAAGAGTAGGGTTGATCAAAAAATTTAAAAAACTACCCAAATCGACTGCCGTAAATCGCATTGCACCATCATCACTTATTTATTAGATTAAACCATAATTTATAAATTTTTATTAAACCACATCGCAAAAAATAGTGTAGCAGCAGTTTAAGTACATAACCACACCAAACCCCACTGCCATTAAACTGTATGTTTAATTTTATTACATATGGGTATATTAGTCAATTCACCCCATTGACCAACTCTTAAAAAAAAACCCTACATCACTTTAGTATCATTTATTCATTTCAGCCTTCGGCCCTCCATTGCTTAGCGACTTAGCATTCTCTTCAAGCAGAAGAAGAAGTCCACTCCACGCCTCTAACCTATCACCATCAAGAAGAAAGTTTCCACCATGAAGAAAGGTCAAATATGTACACTATTAGTTGATTACCTTTAACTGTGAACTTGGTTTGCTTGTAGTAATCTTTACTGACTAGGCAACTATCATATATATTTAATCTTTTAATGACAAAGTATGTTCGGGCCTAGATTATTTTTGCAAATCATTTCTCTCAAAATATCTCTTGAATAAGTGGCCAACTAGCTTAATCAGGCTGTCTTGAGAATAGCAATAAGATTTTATAGGGTCTGGTAGAATCTTTGTTGTTCTTTCATGATTTGTGATTGTGATGAAACTACAAAGTATATTTTGTCAAATATGTGTTATTATGTTATGTTGCATTTCGTTGGTTTTTTTATGTCTCATTTATCCTCATTTGACATTTGAAGCTTTTGAAATTGTTGATGGTCCTCTATGCTTGTAACTAATAGTAAAGTTGTGTTATGTTAATAGCTTCAGTTGTAAAAGATTTATGTCTCATTTAGTTGCATTGTAGTGTTCGTGTAATATGAGTTTTGACTTCATGACTTAACTACTAAGTTGAATATCTGCCTTAAATCACTTTACTTACAATAAATATAGTTAATCTTTTATGTTTTAAGTTTTGATATTTAATGTACAGTGGGTTCAATTAACATTGCAAATCTTATATAGATTTGTTATTGAGTTAATTCATGGAGAATATATGTAATGTAATAGTAAGTCTCATTTTTATATTGAAATATATTTAATTTTCTATAAGCAATTGTGTTATATGGTTGGATTTGATATTAATTTATATTCTTTTTATTTCTTATTTTTTTATGTTGATTAGAATAAGATGGTAGCTTTTGAAAAAGATTCTACTGTGGAAATTCTAATGAAAATGGTATCTCCAAATACGGCAGAAGAACAAGCTCATAATGTTGAATCAGGTGATGTCCCTCAACAAAATAATCTGAATAGAATGAATGTTATGCAAAAAGTGGATGAAAAACCAAGGCAACCGCCCAAGAAAAGACAGAAAACTAAAGCAGTTGATATAATTAAGAAAGAACGTCCAAAAAATATCTTTAAAATATGGGGTCACTTTACTAGATTGGAATGTAGTAATCCACCTAGAGTTGTATGTAACTATTGTGGCACAAGTTATACTGCTTATCCAAAACTGAATGGGACTACTAGTTTGTAGGCACATTTAGAGTCTTCATGCAAGAAATATCCATACAAATTGGATAAGTCACAAAAAACTATGCATGATTATAAAATTATGAGTGGAAATTCTATCATTAAAGGAAAGACTCTAAATGCTGAAGAAGTTAGAGAATGTCTTTCTAAAATGACAATCATTGATAGGTTCCCTTTTAGAATTGTGGAGGGGGAAGGGTTTAAAGCTTTTTTTGTCAAATTTTGGAACCAAGGTTTGAAGTACCATCTATGCATACTATTGCTAGGGATTGCATGAAAATTTTTCTTGAAGAAAAAAAGAAATTGAAAAGGGTTTTGGAAACTCAAAGAGTATGCTTGACCACAGATACTTGGACTTCATTACAAAATTTAAACTATATATGTCTTACTGCACATTGGATATCTGATGATTGGAAATTACAAAAGAGAATCATAAACTTTTGTATTATTGAAAACCATAAAGGGGAAACAATAGCAAAACAAATAGAAGAATGCTTGATTCATTGGGGTATTGATAAAAATTTTATAATTATAGTGGATAATGTTTGCTCTAATGATAGAGCAATTAATCATTTAAAAAGAAAATGCAAGTGGAAAGATGTTATCTTGAATAATGATTACATGCATATAAGGTGTTGTGCCCATATAATTAATTTGATCGTCAAAAAGGGGCTTGAAGAGCAAAATGAGGTCATAATGCGGGTTAGAAATGCAGTTAAATATGTAAGGTCTTCTCCAGCTAGGCTAAAGGCTTTCAAGAAGTGTGTAGAGAAAAAAAAATTCTAAGAGCTTTGTTTGTTTAGATGTAGAAACATGGAGGAATTCAACTTATTTGATGCTTGAGGCTGCTGAGAAGTTTGAAAAAGCTTTTGATAGATTAGGGGATGAAGACCAAAAATACATAGACAGTTTTGATTGCTGTGAAATGAATCAAGATAAAGAATATGAGGGGAGAAAGAGAAAAGTGAAGGGAATAAGATAATTGGGCCTCCAATGGGCATAGATTAGATTAATGTTAGAAACTTTGTTACGTTTTTTAAGATCTTCTATCATGTTACTTTAAAGTTCTATGGTTCATCATATATCACTTCAAATATATTTTTTCGTGAACTTGCAACTGTACATATGAGTTTGTCTACTATGATCAATAAGGGAGATCATCATATGACTTCTATGGCTATTCGTATTAAAGAAAAGTTAAATAAATATTGGGGAAATATTGATAACATCAATTGGTCATTTGTTGTTGTTGTTTTGGACCCAAGATACAAGTTAAAGTATGTTAATTTTGGTTTTGCAACAATATATGAAGATGATGTTTTTTCTATTAAAGGTTGAGAAAGTAGAAGAAAGTTAATTTTGTTGTATAAGAACTATGAAGATTCAGATTTTCAGCATACCAGTAAAGATGAACATGTAAGGCAAGAATATAATTATATGCATGTAGATGAAGAAGATAACCCAAGTGAATTACTAGAATCTCAATTTGTTAGGCATTTGGAAAAAGAGCAATGTGTTGAGAGTAAATCTGAACTAGCAAGATACTTACTTGATGATTGTGAAAAATCTAACAATGACTTTGATGTATTGAATTGGTGAAAAGTGAACACTCCAAAATATTCTATTCTTTCCAAAGTTGCAAAAGACGTGTTAGTTATTCTAATATCTACAATTGCTTTAGTGTCCGCTTTTAGCACAAGTGGTCGTGCGATCGATCCATTAGAAGCTCTTTATCTCCCAAATGGTAGAGGCCCTTATATGCACTCAAGATTGGTTACACGTTACACCTTCTTCATTTGATCTTTACGCAATGATGGAGGATGCTGAACAATTTGAGGGGTTAGAAAAAGGTAAACACTTTAAATTTTCATTTATTCTTAGTTCATGTTTTCAATTATTCATTACTTTTTAATAATGATTGATTTTTCATCTTTCAGAATTAGATGGATCAAGCTCTTCTATAATCTTAACAGATGATTAATTTGAAAGAAGAATTTTTATTAGGTTTGTATCTTTACAAAATATTTTTTATAGATAATATTTATTGCCTTTGCTTATACTAAAATTTTCATTCCTCTTGCAGATTATTTAAGTTTAATGATACATTTCAATCTAATCATTAATGAACTGTTAGATAGTACAGTGATGTTATTTGTTGGCTTGGTCTTAAATTTTGTATGTTATCTAAGACCAATGACATTACACTAATGTTTGATAACACTTTAATCTATGTCTATGCACTTCAAATATGTTATTAATTACTTGGTCTTAAATTTTATATGTTATTTTATCTCGTTTCATTTTTGTAATATAATTTGTGTTATGTAGTAGCTTATATAATTTTGAAAACTTGTTACATTTTCATTTTGAAGGCACTTATATTAGTTTAAATATTTTGTTAGTAATATTTTTTTTGCTTTTTACTTGATCATACTTTCTTTATTAGTTTAACCGTTAAACCACCCAAAACCTTTCAAAATCGCATATCTAATCTTACTTCAAAAACTATAATTTAAAATTATTTTTTAATCAAACCGTACATAGCAATTCAGTTTGAAATTAACTAAAAAAAATTGCACACCGCACCATGATCACCCCTATGTAAGAGGTGCACAATAAGAGTTGTGAACCTTTATGAAGGGATATAGTGTGAACCACTAGATCACAACCATATCTTAAGGGATGCAATCTAATGGTCCAGATTGATTTTAATTAAGGGTTATAACCAATCATGATGAGACACCTAGAAATATATAACTAGACCCCCCCCATTCCATTTTCTCCATACCAAATCAATTCATATTCAATTGATTTCTCTATTCTTTCTCCTACTAAAATATAATATGATATTTTAGTATTCTTATTCCTTTTTGAGAAGAATACAATTGAGCTTTTAGTTTGCCTAATAAAATTAGTATAGTGATGTACTAATTTATGAAGAAGTGTTGTATCTTGGGAGACAGATGTCCATATTTCTATAACACCGTGCAGGAGACAAAATCTGTCTTAAGGAGATTAGTTTCATGCTTACCTAACTTCAGCTAAAATTAAAATCTCCTTTTGACATCATACAACCAACAATCTTAAGACAGATTTATGTTGGCTACTATGGAAGTGCCAACTGTAGGCGGAAATAGAGTAGTTGCTAACTCCAATTCAGTGATCATGTCTCCAACTTCCCAGCATGAGAAATCAGAGAAATTTACTGGAGCTGATTTCAAGAGATGGCAGCAAAAGATGCTATTCTATCTTACCACCATGAACTTGGCAAGGTTCTTGATGGAAGATGCTTCTACCATTTCGGAGGAAGAAAGCGATCCCCAGAAATAAGCCGCCCTTGATGCATAGAGTCACAACAACTAACTATGTAGGAATTACGTACTCAATAGACTAGACAACACATTATATAATATATACTGCTTAGTCAAAATAATAAAAGAGCTGTGAAATTCTCTTAACAAGAAGTACAAGATGGAAGATGCCGACACAAAGAAATTTATTATTGGCAGATTCCTTGACTTCAAAATGGTTGATCCAAAACTATTATTAGCTAGGTACAAGAGATACAAATCATCCTCTATGATATACTAGCTGAAGGGATGATGCTGAGCGAATCTTTCTAAGTTGTTGCTCTGGTTGAGAAGTTGCCTCTATTATGGACAGATTTCAAGAACTATCTCAAGTATAAATGCAAAGAGATGTAAATAGAAGATCTAATTATTTGTCTTCAAATTGAGAAAGACAACAGGGTTGTAGAAAGAGAGGTTTTCTAATAACCGAATGGAGGCCAAAACCAACATGGAAAAGAACTCCAAAGCCAAGAAGGGCAAGAAGAGAAAGTATCCTGGCTCATCCAAGGACAAGGATGTAAAATGGTTCAAGGGTAATTGTTACAACTGTGGCAAGCTGAACCACAAGGCGAAGGATTGTCAACTTTTGAAGAAGGGCATTTAGAACTAAGCTAACGTGACCGAAGATAAGATAGTGCTAGTAGACATGTCAAACCTAATGCTCTCAGCTATTGTGTTTGAAGCCAACTTGGTGGATAACCCAAGGAAATGGTAGGTTGACATGGGAGCTACACGCCATATTTGCTCGGATAAGGAAATGTTCTCCACATACATTTTGATCAATGGAAGGAAGTTGTTTATACGCAAATCATCAACTTCCAACATAGTCGGATTGGGCAAAGTGGTACTGAAAATAACATCATACAAGGAGCTAACCCTAATTAATGTAGTACATGTTCCATATATTTGAAAGAATTTGGTATCTAGTTCATTATTTGTCAAAAGTGGGTTTAGACTATTATTTGAACCCGACAAATTTGTACTGACCAAAAATGGTCAATTTATAGGAAAGGGATATGTAGTCAAAGGGCTATTTAAGATGAATGTAATGCCTATACTCAAAACTTTTGAAAGCAATAAAAATTTATCTTTTGTTTACTTGAGTCTTTTTCTTTATGGCACTGTAAACTAGGTCATGTTAACGGAGCTTCTCTAAGAAAGCTGGCAGATTTAGGCCATATACCTAAACTTGGTGCTGATTATAAACACAAATATGAAAATTTGTGTTGAAACTAAGTTTACTAAGATACCTTTTAGTTCAGCTGAAAGAAGTAGCAAACCTCTAAACTTGATATATAGTGATATATGTGATCTAAAATTAGTTCAAAATTGACGTAGTAAAAAGTATTTTATTACCTTCATTGATGATCACACTAGATATGGTTATGTATATTTACTACGTAGTAAAGATGAGGCTTTGGACATTTTCATCACTTATAAAAATAAAAATCAACTTGATGGGATGATTAAGGTATTAAGATTCGATAGAGGTGGAGAATATAACTCATCATCTTTTTGTGAGTTATGTGCTAAGTTTGGAATTATTCACCAAACTACAGCTCTATATACGCCTCAACATAATGGAATTTCTAAGAGAAAGAATAAAACTCTTAATGACATGGTTAATGCTATGCTTATTAGTTTTGGATTATCTCAGAACTTGTAGGGGGAAGCTATTCTTACAGCTAACTTTATTTTAATTAGAGTTCCTCACAAGAAAACTGGATTAATACCTTATGAAATGTGGAAGGTAGAATGCCTTCCCACAAATTCTTGAAAGTGTAGGGCTGTCTAGCTAAAGTAGCTATACCACCTCTTAAAAAGGTCAAGTTATGTACTAACATTGTTGATTGCACTTTTGTTGGATATGTAATGAATAGTAGTGCATACAGATTTTTGGTACATAAATTTGATATAAGTGAAATTTATGTAAATACAATTATTGAATCTAGAAATGTTGAATTCTTTGAATATGTGTTCCCCTCTAAATGAAATATTCAAAAGAATACTCAAAAGAGAAAGCATGAAGCTGCGCTTAAAAATGACATAGAATTTGAATCTAGAAAGAGGAAGAGAGCTAAAGATATGGAATCCGAGTTTTTAGCTTTAGATAAAATTGAAGAAGAAGTGGAATAGTTAAAGCATTTCATAGAAGATGTTCCTATATGGCAAAAACCAGTGATAGTAATATGTATTCATTGCGATAGCCAACCATCTATAGCTAGGGTACAAAATACCGTATATAACGGTAAGTCATGACATATTCATCGAAGACATAATATCGTTAGGCATTTGCTCTCTAATAGAACTATATCTATTGATTTTATAAAATTAAAGGATAACCTAGCTGATTCATTTACTAAGGGCTTATTGAAAGATTGAATAGATTGTGCATCAAGGGAAATAGGTTTAAAGCTTAGAGAATGAATGAGTTATCTTAATGAAAACCTAATCTAGAGACTGGAGATCTCACGGACTAGGTTCAATAGGAAAACTCAATTATGAATGACTTGATTGCAAGCACTTGGGAATTTAATTCCTTCTCGTTTCTAGGATGCTAATACCTAAAAAATGGTTAAGGATAAGCATTATTTTTAATGATGCCTATATCTTGTAAAGTACAAGTGGAGTATAGCAGGATACCCTTTATAGGACATCACCAATGTAGAGGCGGAGGGAGTAGGGGTGGCTAGGGGCAGCTACCCCCCCTCCCCAAAATTTTTATACATTTAAATTATGTATATATATTTATTAAAATCAGAAAATTCCCCTTCTCTTTAAAATGACTAATTGCCCTTTATATTATTAGAAATTTCCCTTCTAAACTAGGTTTTTTTTATATCTCATCCATCTTTCTCTCTTCTTTTTCATTCTCCCAATTTATTTATTTTTTTATTTCATTCCCCTTCTCAAATTCTCCTCTTTTTTTCCTTCCTCTTTCAACATTTCACATCTACAAATACTAAGGTATTCTTCTTTTTCTATTAATTTTATGTTCATTGTTCTTTTGTTAAATATTATTTGAGTGTTTGGTTGATGTTATTTGGATTGAGGAGAGACTCCAACTTAAGTTTTTTTTCTTTATTTATGCAATTTAGTTTTGTATTTCTTTGAAAAAAGTTTGGAGAACAATATTTTGTGAAATAATTTAGTATAGTCTTTTCTCTTTATTGTTTATCATAATTTAAAATTGATAATCTTTCATATAGGTTCACACTATGAGTAACAAGAAAATTGATTCTTACTTCAAGAAATGAAATTCTCAAAATAATGCTAGTTCTCCTAATCTTGAGACTTCAGCAATCAATTTAGATAATGCTGCTTTTGAATATCAAGATTCTATCCTAGAGTCTTCTCCAACAAAGGTTCAAAAGATTAATCAAAGTTCTAATTATCCTCATATTGAATGAGATCCTGGATTATGTAAGACGTGCTTATCTAATTGCCAACCTTTATCAAGGCATCCTAGAAAAGTCCCCTAAATATGTAGATAAGCATGGCATGATATTTTTACCTTCTTGGTTTAAACTATTTCCTGATTGGTTGGAATATTCTCCTTCAAAAAATACTGCATATTGTCTTCCATATTATCGCCGTCTACACATTTCGGGGCAAATGCATTTACCACTAATGGATTTCAAACTTGGAAAAAAGTGAATGATGGTAAAAATTGTTCTTTTATGATGCATGAAGAAAATAGTCTCAATTCTTCACACAATATAGCTGTGAAACATTACCATGATTTGATGAACCCATTGCAGCATATTGAGAAGGTTATTGACAAACAATCAATGGAGTTAGTTGCAAAAAATTGCTTGCGACTCAAAGTTTCAATTGATGTTGCAAGATTATATGCATTTCAATGTATAGACTTTAGAGCCCATAATGAGTGTTTAGACTCACATAATCGTGGCAATTTTTTAGAAATCATAAAACTTATAGCCTTTAGAGCCTATTGTTTTGGAAAATGCTCCTCAAAATGCTTTCTATACTTGTCCTCAAATTCAAAAAGAGATCTTATCACTTTATGCAAGTAGAATTCAAAGATTCATTAGAGAAGAAATTGGTGATGCAAAATACTGTCTTATTGTGGATGAATCTAGAGATGAGTTAAAAAGAGAGCAAATGGCCATTGTTTTATGGTTTGTAGATAAAGAAGGCTTTATTCTGGAGAGGTTCTTTGATGTAGTTCATGTAGAGGATACTAAAACGTCTACTTTGAAAAGAGAAATCTCTGGTGTTCTTTCTCGCAATAATCGTATCATATAAAATATTCGAGGACAAGGATATGATGGTGTCAGTACAATGCGAGAAGAGTGGAATGGTTTACAGACTATCTTTTTGAATGAGTGTCCATATGCATATTATGTTCATTGCTTTGCTCATCATCTACAATTGACATTAGTAGCAACAGCTCAAAGTGTTATACCTATCGAGCATTTTTTTTCATATTTATCTATTTTTATGAATTTAGTGGATTTGTCTTCTAAAAGGCATGATCAACTGAAAATTGCTAATGCTATCCGAATTGTGGAATTGACCTCCATCAATGAGCTTGAAACTGGAAAGGGAAAAAATCAAATTGGGATTATACAATGTCCAAGGGATACGCAATGGGGCTCTCACTTGAGGTCTCTTCTTAGCTTACTTGATATGTTTGATCTTATTCTTCATGTTTTAAGTGAGATCATCAATGTAAAAAGTAGTTTATCTACCAAAGCATCAGTTGATGGAGCTTATGACATAATGACATCATTTGCATTTGTGTTTATCTTGCATTTTATGGTTGAATTACTGAAAATGACAAATAATATTTGTAGAATTTTACAATGCAAGTCTTAGGACATTTTGAATGCAATAGATGCAGTTGCTAACATAAAGGAACTTGTTCAAAAATTTAGAGAGAATAGATGGGATCAATTATTTGATGAAGTGAAGAGTTTTTGTGAGAAACATGAGATAGATGTCCTAAACATGAATGCTCTTCGTCAATCAGGTAGAGGTCGACTTCATAAGGGCAATCCTATTACCTTGGAGTATCATTATTGAATTGATATATTTACTGGGATAATAGATTCTATATTACAAGAGATAAGTTATTGATTTGATGAAAATGCAATAAAATTGCTCAGACTCAGTTCAACTTTGGATCCAAGAGATTAATATAAATCATTCAACATTAATGATATTTGCAAACTTGCTGAGAAGTTTCATCCCAGTGATTTTACTAGTTAAGAGAAATTGCATACAAAGTATCAGTTGGAGCTTTTTGAAGTTGATATTCAATGTAATATCTATTTTGAAAATGTGTCAACACTTTCAGAGTTGTGTCAAGTATTATCGAAGATAGGGACGATAATAAATTACTAACTTGTGGATAGATTGATTAAACTTATTATGACTCTTTTGATTTCCACTGCAACAACAGAGCGTACATTTTTATCTATGAAGTTTGTCAAGACAAGACTGGAGAATAAGATGGAAGATGACTTTTTGGCTAGTTCATTACTAATATATATTAAGAAAGAAATTGCTCAAACTTTTAGTATTGACTCAATCATTAATGAGTTTGATATTATGAAAAAATATCGAGCATAATTTAGGATGCCTATATTAAATAAATAGGCTAGTAGATATGCTTTATTTAGCATTAATTTGTATATTCTTGAATGCTATATATATATTTTGGGAGATTTGGTAGATTTTATACTTAATTCTGCTTCTATTAACTTTTTATAAATCTGAATTTTCTAGATTGATTTTTGTATTATGATATGACTGAAATATTATTTTCTTTCCCTTTCATTTTGCAAAATTAATATAAGTACTATATTTTTTTTTCATTTTTCCTTTAATAACTAGTTATTATGAAAATTTTAATCTCACCCCGAGATTGAAATTCCTAGTTCTGCCCCTACATCTATTTGAGTGTGAACATGGCTAGTTCTACAAGAATTTGGATAGGTGAATTCTCTAAAACACTTGTAGAAGCCAAGAGAGTTCATGGCCGAAATAATGAACACAATAGAGAACCAATCTCGATATGAGAATTAGTGTGTGGGGTCTATTGACTAGGCTTGCAATAACGGCTGACTGCTCAAAACTTAGAATTTAGTGATTAGCCAAGTGAGTTTGATAGGCTTTTACTAGGGAAGGTTCAAAGTAAAAGCTACATATCTCCATGCACTATCCTTCAGATAGGATTGTTGGAATAAATGGAGTGAATTGGAAAAGTCTCCAATTTAATGAAAAGCTTCCGAGCTTGAAAAGGTGTCTCCAATTTAACGAAAAACTTTGAAGATTGAAAAGGTGTCTAATGAATATGAACGGTCACAAGGGTATATATGAAGAGTTGTGATTGTTCATTAACATTGATGGAGTACGATGAATAGACACATCTATTAATATGTAAGAGGTGCATAGTAAGGGTTGTGAAGTTTCATGGAGGGATGCAATATGAACCACTAAATCGCAGCCATATCTTAAGGGATATGATCCAATTATCCAAATTCATTCTAATTAAAGGATATGACCAATCAGATGAGACACCTAAAATTATATAAATAGAGCTACCCATTCCATTTTCTCCATACCAAATTAAGTCATATTTAATTGATTTCTCAATTCTCCCTCCTACTAAAAATATTTTAAGATTTTAGTATTTTAATCTTCGACTTGGAGAAGCAACCTAAGGTATTTAGTTCGGTCTAGCTAAAGACTTTAAATAAAGCACTTCTGGGAGGCAACCCAAGCTTTTTTTTTTCTTATTTTTTGTGAGTGCTGTTATTCTTGTTTTGTTTCATATCATGATGATTGTTCCTTAATATTTTACACATTTTTGCAGGGTTAAAGGCTAAATACCACCTATTTTCAAGAAAGTCCCCTATTCTTTCAATCATTGAGGACAATGTTTATATTAAGTTTGGGGGGAGTTCAAGAGTCTAGGATTATTGCTTGTTGCTTGAAAAGTCTAGTGATAAACTATGTGCATGTTTGAAAAAAAAAAGAGTAAATATTAGAATATGTAGGTTTGTTTACATGTCTAAACATCAAATTTTGGTTTTATTTACTTTATGAGGTCTTGTGAATCTTGATACACTAAGTAGTTTGTTGAGTTACATTTAGTTGTTTAGATACAATTTATAAGGTCTAATTTTTTCCTAAATGATCCCACCAACCTCTAGAACTTGTTTGATCACTAGTTGAGGCAAAATTCTAGGTGGTATAACATTAGGGAGATGATTTAGGCCATTTTTGGACCATTTGACCTTTGAAGCCAACGTAGAGTTGAATTATTCCCTAGTATCCCCTCTTGAGCTTATTGAAACAATTCTTTGGACAACCTATACACATTATCGAGCTTTATGAAAAAACAAATCCCATATTCTACCATTTTTCTTCTCATTTACACAATCATTCTTGAATGAATTGTTGTAGAGAGAGAGAGAGAGAGAGAGAGAGAGAACAAAAAAAATGAAAACAAAGAGAAGAAAAGATTGAAAATGAGGAAAATGAAGAGATTTTGAATTGAGGTGTATGATTTGAACTTCTTAAAACAAATAGACCCAGTTGCATACAAAAAAAAATGTTTGGGGATAATCCAAGACCAAAAAAGAAGAAGAAAAATGGGATGTTCAATAATGAAAAAAGAAGGGATTGATGAAAAAAAAAATGGTGCTCATTCATAAAGGTTCTAGTATGATTGTGTAAAATGGGTAATTTTTAGCTACAATTTTTCATATTTTCCCACCATTACCTAAGCCTCACAATACAATTTTTGGAAGCCCTTTTGATCTTTGATGTTATGATCTACCTACATTAGTGTAGACTAGTGTAAAAAACATGCCTATGGAGTTTGGTAAGCACTTCAAAAGTGGATCAAATATGAGTAGTTGTGTAATAACCAATCCTCACACTACTCACTTGAACAATGTGATTCATGCATTACATGTTACTTATATGCTAATTTGTATTAACATTTACATGACATCTTATGTAGCATTTTTAATCGTTAGACCTCTAATGCTATCACATGATATCAGTGGTTGAGATCTTATAACCTAATTAAAAAATTCTATATTTAAATAAGAAAAAGAATAGATTGGTCGATATATTGGATATTCATAGGTTATATGTTATAATTTTGGAAGTATTAAAGGTGTTACTAGTAAGCTTATATGATTCGATTTAATTAGATTGATGTGTTTTAAAAGTATACATCTATGGATTAACATACTTGGGATATTGGACATGATAGAATGTGATTTAAGTGTCATAATACAAGGTCCATATATGCATATGATTTTATAAATGCAAACTAGACAATCATTTAAAAATCAGATGTCAATCGAATTGGAGATCAAATGAACGGACATAGGAATTACCTATGGGAATGAATGGTGACTAAAATAGGTTGCAACCAAATAAAAATAGGTGAGACACACAAGATTAGAGCTGCAAGATAAGGTATAAAATCATATTTTACCACTACATGCCACCTCAACCTATTTTTCACTCTTAAGGTAACAGTCATGACTTGAACCTTCTTCTGCACCATTTTAGCTTCCAAATACATAAAAAAAGCTCTCTAAATAGGTCCTAAGTGATTCCAACCGAAAAAGGAGGCAAAACAAGCAAAGGGGAGGAAAAATAAATAAGTTCAAGTAGAAAATTATTGCAAAGTGAGCTTAACCTACGGATTTGGCATGACTTTCATATTTATTTCAAGGTTTATTAGCTTATTAATCTTTTAATATTATTTATAAATGTGTTAGGATGTTATTAGATAGCCGTTGGTGCACAAAAAAAGGGTTTTTGGTTGCAAATACTTGATAGAAAACACTTGTGCTAGAAATTATCACCTTGTTGTATTCTTGTGTTTTAGACTTCAAAAGTGTATGGTATGTTGAATTAAACCTATAGGTATCATCATATACATGTTCATGTATGAGTTAAGAGTATTGGAATAAATTTTCATCGGTTAGAAATTACAATATGGCATGATAATTAAAGAGATGCTCAGAACTGTCTCCATAAAATTTTAGATTCTGTCCTATGTGAAGAAGACTGGTTTTACAGTATTAAATCCATTATTTTTAGTAATAATATGACCTGGATGTCTCTTTGTATAGGTTATCTAAGTTTGGAGAAAATTTGGGAGTGAATGAATATACGTAAGGGTGCCAAAATCATTAATGTCATGAAGTGCGTAAAACTATCATGGTAGGAAAAATCTATTTCAGTATGCTGTGAAGGGAGCTGAACTTGGAAAGCTATAACCATGATTTTTAGCCATTCTATAACATGGTTATATTTTTTTGGTGTTAGGTAAGTGTGATAAAAATTGGGGAGTGAATGAATATGTCTAAGGGTGTTAAAATCATCATGCAAATTAATGTGGCAGCAAGAAAATGTGAAGTTATGAATCTATTCCATTTGGTTCATTAACATATTCTGGCATAGATATGATGCATTTGATCCCTAACATTTAGGGAAATATTGTAAGAGTTATAATACATCAATTAAGTGAGGTTAGTATACATTTAAGATGTGGAACAAAGGTACGTAGAAGGTTGTATTTAGTTATAGTTTTTAAGTGGTAAGGTTGTTTAATTAAATTGAGATTCAATATCTTTATACTACATTAGGTATAATGAACTTACTAATTGAGGATGGTGATTGATATTTTGTATTTTACAGATTATTTCACATCTAGGGTTGGGGAGTAATACTTAAGAAATATAGAAGTAACACACAATCGATCAAAGGTAAGTAAAGATTCATTTGCAACTACAATGCATAAATATAGTAAATGTGTGATTTCATGTAATATCATATATCATATGTGCATAGCAGAAGGCACACATTACTGTCATTCATGTTCATTGAACATACATACATGGGCATTGGAATGTGCATGCATCATATATAAGCATTGTAATAAATCTTGCATTGCACGGCATGATTCTGAGAAAGGAAAATATTTTGCTGACCACTACTAGTGCACCGAAGCATATATAGATGTGCAGGTTCGCATGCATGGATTTGCATGCTTATATGATTATTGGCCATTGAATTATGGCGATGTGCATAGCTCTTTTTTGGTGCATGGGATAGTAGCATTGGTCAGGAGCCCAAGAAAAAAATGATTTTGAGAGAAATATTTTGATACATGAAATTGCATTATGGGCATAGCATTTTGAGATGCATGAATTGATATTGTGTATTATTCTTTGACATGCATAATATTTACTTGTTGAGCATTTGCTTATATAGTTTATGCATTGTAGGTGAGTCTGGTAATACTTGACACCATGGACTTACTGGGCAAGCCGTTAGGGTTCCTACAGGTTCTGAGGATCAGTGTACATAGATGACGACCTATTTTATTGTGTTGTGGACATATTCTAATTTTTACATTTATTATTATTACGTAAATTGCTGACTATATATAAACAGTGATTTTTCTGTATATAAGGTTATATGTGAGAAAATACTTTACTGTTTCTCAAACTGCTACATTTGACAAAAGTAAATATATATATATATATACACATGCACACACATGTGCCACCTTGTTAAAATTATTGTTATTTCAATATCTATATTCAATGTTGGGGGGGAGGGTGTTACAAGTTGGCTTTATCAATCTATCCAGATGATAAATTAAAGTTGATAAACTACTACTTTCACACACACACACACAAGACCATGAAGTTAAGTGAAACCAATATGCATGTTAACATGTAAACTTGGTATATTTTTCTAATCGTTTGAGATAAGATGGTAGAAAATTCTTTCTTGACTTTGGTAACCCAATTCATGGAGGGGTTGTTATTGGGAATTTCATGTTTGATGCTTGAGGATAAGCAAATCTTCAAGTTTGGGGGTATTTGATAAGTTAATTTTCTACCATCAATTCATATACCTTTTTATTAAACATTTGGTTTGTTTTCAAGTGTTTTTATTACTTTTTATGCATTTAGTTTAAAATTTTGTAGGTAATAACAAAATGAGCAAAAAATAGAAAGAAACCAAAAACTTGATTGAAATATTGAAGAATCTGAATTGTGGTGTGACTGATGACAGTTTTCATATTTCAAACATAACTCTTTGCTCAAATATATTTTGACTTAATTCTTGAACCATTGGAAATCCAAGAGATAGATCTATAACTTATATATTTATACAAAATCCAATTCGATCGATCTCAATAAGAAAAATTGAGTTCAAGAGTCAACACTAGGTTGAAATTTTTTAATATGACACGTCTTGTATTTCAGTCTTGACTCTTTCCACAAATGTTGTATTTAGTTGATTAAGTGCCAATGGAAAGCCAAGATACTGAGCTACAATTCAGTAGACATAAAAAGCTAATTTATCCTAGAAAAAGGTCAAGAACTAATTTCAAGTGGCTAAACAGTGTCAAAGTGTTGAAGTGAAAGAGGAAAAGACAACAATAACGGCACCTAGGTGCCAAAACAGAGCGCCTAGGTGCCATCTAAGGCTGCCAAGATAGAATACATAGTGCCTACGTGCCATATGAGGCTGCCAGGATAGAATACACAGTGCCTAGGTATCGTTATTCCTCGTCTAGGTGTTGCCTTTCCAACAAAAAAGACGTTGATGAGTTTTTTTGGCGACAAGTGGTAATGGATCACGAATTTTAGTATTTTTATGAGATATATACATTAGAAACACCTATACATCATTACCCATATGATGCTCTAGTGCGATACACTAAATTGGTGGAGAGAAAAAAGAGAAAAAGCTAGGAAAATGGGAAGGATTTTAAGTTTCTTTTGAAGAAAAGCCAAGAAAAATGGAAGGATTTCAGTGTTATTTTGGAAGACTCTTGGGGAAAGAATAATGTTTGAGAAGTTTAAAAATGATGATTAACATCAACCAAAGGAGGGGAGGTTCTTGTAGACAAAAGCTATTCATTTTTCTAGAACAAAAATAAGGCATTTTTGGGAGACAATGAGAGGTTTAACCATTCTTCCCACTTCACAAATTAGTGAACAATTTTCATGTTCTTTCTTAAGTATTTCTTGAAGTTGTATTTATCCATTATGAACTAAACCTTTCTTTCTAGAAGATTATATAAGCTTATTTGATCCTATATTTTGAGTTCCAAATAATATTAGTTCAAGTCATTCATCTTATTTGTATTATCTTATTTAGTATTGCATCTTGATTATTTGGACATTAATTGAGATTGTTTGATGTATGAGATTCGATACTCAAGAGAATGAAGATTATACATGATCATAAGGATAACATAACCTAGGAATCATAGAGTTGAGAAGCTTATGAAACCATTGATGTTTTAAAGAAGAATTCATTGAGCTTTTGTAGAGTTTTATTCTTGAATTTTTATAGATATATTGAAATTCATGTAAGAACTCATAGTCAATTCGGCAATCAAGAGAGTGAATTGATAACCTTAGGAATTCTTAACTTACATATGTTGTTGACTTGAATTGATACGTTTTGGAATGAAGAACATAGGTAATAATTAGATGAGTCATTCTTCTAGAATTTCTTGCTCATAAGGTATTTGTTGTATTGATTCTAAGAACTCCATTCTTGAATTTGCATTATTTGTCTCACTCTACTTGGTTTACCAATCATCATTTGATTTTCTAGATAAAATTGAGACTATTTGAACTATAGCTTGATGTAATTTTTTATTACAATCCTTGTGGATACGATACTCAACTCATCATTGTATTAAAACTTGACACCGTGCACTTGTGGTTTGTAAAGTATTTTACGAACAAGTTTTTGGCGTCGTTCTTGGGGATTGTTTTATCATAATTGCATTATAATTGTTATGACTTATTCTTGATTTTAGTTTAGATTGTTTTTACTTTCTTTCCATATGTTGATGTTATCTTGTCTTGCATTGGATTATAAATATTTGTATGCATAAGGCTAGGAGTCTTGACTTGGGTTATTTTGATCCAAAAATCAAGCGGACTATTCGGGTTATTAGAGCAGCAAAAAGATTTGACAATCAAGCCATGGCGGATAACATCAACAATGCTAGTGAACGCCAATCTTCCATTGCAACAACCACCACCACAACGAGCTGTCCGGGACTATTTTCAATCAACCATGAACCAAAACTACTTTGGGATAGTTCGACAACCGATCAATGCCAATAATTTTTAGCTTAAATCGGCTCATTAGCATGGTGCAATAAAATCAATTTAGAGGAAGTATGTTGGAAGATCCTAATGCATACTTAGCCATATTTTTGGAGATTTGTGACACCATCAAAATGAATGGAGTGTCCGATGATGCCATTAGACTTAGCTTATTTCGATTCTCACTTCGGGACAAAGCTAGGCTATGGTTACAATCCTTTACACCAAGTAGCATGTCGAGTTGGAATGACTTGACGCAAAAATTTCTTGCTAAGTACTTTCCACCATGCAAGATACTTTAACTCAAGAGTGAGATAGCTCTATTCCGCCAACAAGATTTTGAGCTATTATATGTAGCTTGCGAGAGGTTTAAGGATTTTCTAAGAAGGTGTCCTCAAAATGGTTATGAAGATTAACAACAGGTACAATAATTTTACAATGGTTTGAATGGGCAAACTTGAACCATAATAGATACTGTCGTAGGTGGGACTATAATATCTAAGACTGCAGACAAAGCCCATATTTTACTTGAGAAGATGGCTACTAATAGCTATCAATGGCCTTCCAAAAGATCTTCTAATAAAAAGGTTTCCAGAGTTTTTGATGTTGATTCATTTACACAATTAGCTACACAAGTTTCTACTCTTTCTAATCAATTTATAGCTAAAACTTCTAATGGAGCTTCTCAAAGAATGGATTCCATGGCATCAACTAGCACTTCATTTATGAAAACCAAAAGAAATGAGCAAATAAACTTTGTCAATAACCATAATTTCAATTTCAAGAGAAATCAATTACCTACTCACTACCATCCAAGGCTTAGAAATCATTAGTATTTTTCTTATGCCAACAATTGAAATATGCTTCAACCCCCATTGGATTACAACAATATACCAAATCCCAACCCTCAAGTAGGTGAGAAAAAGGTATCATTGGAGGATTTGCTAAGCACTTTCATTGGTGAGACAAAAGCACGATTGAATAAATATGAAGCGAAGATAGACAAGTTTGAGACTCAATTAGGGCAGCTAGCTTAAAGTTTAAGAGCTCAAATGAAATCAATAGAGACTCAAATTGGACAGCTTGCTACTGAAAATAATGCTAAAAAATATAAAGAAAACTTTTCAAGTGATACAGAAATCAATCCAAAGGAGCATTGTAAAACTATCTAACTTCAAAGTGGAACTGAAATCAAGGGCCCGAAAAAAAAAGTTTAAAAGTTGATGAGCCAATGGCAAGCACTTCAAGTGAAAGTCCTATGGAAGAACAACCAAAGGAAGAAAAAATGCAATCAAATGAACAAACAAGAGTCGAGAAGCTAAAATCTACTCCTAACTTTGAAACTTCTCTTAAATCTAATGTTCTCATTCCTTTTCCACAAAGATTTCAAAAGAAAAAGACTGATTCACAATTTGTAAAATTTTTGGAAATCTTCAAGAAAATTTATATCAACGTTCCTTTTGCAGATGCTCTTGAGCAAATGCCCAACTACGCCAAGTTCATAAAAGATCTGATGTTAAGAAAAAGACGATTGGTGGAATTTGAAACTCAAAATCTCACAGAAGAGTGTTGTACCATTTTACAGAAAAAGCTTCCTAAAAAATTGAAAGATTCAGAGAGTTTTATTATTCCTTATACCATAGGAGGATCTTTCTTTAATAATTCATTATGTAATCTTGGAGCAAGTATTAATTTGATGCCACTTTCTATTTTCAGGAAATTAGAAATTGGAGAAGTCAAACATCCACTATCACCTTGCAATTGGCGGATAGGTCTCTCACCTATCGAAGATGAGTTGTTGAAGATGTATTGGTAAAAGTGGATAAATTCATATTTCCTACGGATTTTGTGGTATTAGATATGGAGAAACATAAAGAAATTCTTTTAATTCTTGGTCAACCATTCCTTGCTACGGGGCGTGCTTCGATTGATGTGCAATGTGGTGAATTAACTCTAAGAGTTAATGAGGATGAAGTGATGTTTAACATTTATCGTGTATTGAAGTTTCCAGAGGAACCACATACTTGTAATAGGATTAAAATGTTAGAAACTTGCTTGCATGATTATTTTCTTAAACAAATTCCTATCGAACCTTTAGAGCGATGCATTGTTCATTCCATAATGCAAGGTAATGACCATGATATTGATAATGAGTGATCTTTCTTGAATCAGGAGAAGTGGAGTTGAAAAAGGATAAATGCAAGGAAGTAATAGGAGATACCACAATTAAGGAATAAACAATATCACCAAAGTTGAAAGCACTTCCCGAGCATTTGCGATATGAATTTCTAGGTTCTAACAATACGTATTTAGTAATTATTTCATTGAGAAATTTCTTCATGTTTTAAGAGAGCATAAATCTACTATTAGTTGGTCAATTTCTGATTTAAAAGGTATTAATCCTTTAATTGTCATGCATAAAAACTTAATAGAAGAATTTTATAAATCATCTATTGAACATCAACGTAGACTAAATCCTGCAATGAAAGATGTTGTAAGAAATAAAGTATTGAGATGGTTGAATGTCGGAATTATTTATGCAATTTCTGATAGTTCTTGGGTAAGTCCGGTTCAAGTAGTTCCAAAAAATAGTGGCTTGACCATAATTCAAAATGATAACAATGAATTGATACCAACAAGAATGGTCATAGTTTGGCGAGTATGTATTGATTATAGAAAACTCAACAAAGCTACTCGTAAAGACCATTTTTCCCTCCCATTTATTGATCAAATGTTAGACCGACTGGTAGGGTATCAATACTATTGTTTTCTTGATGGCTATTCGTGGTACAATCAAATTATCATAGCAATCGAAGATAAAGAGAAAATAATATTCATATGCCCCTATGGTGCTTTTACTTTTCAAAAAATGCCATTTGGATTATGTAATGCCTCAACTATATTTCAAAGATGCATGATGGCAATTTTTCATGATATGGTGGAGAACATAATGGAAATTTTTCAATATTTGACTCCTCATTTGATATATGTCTACATAATATTTCTCTTGTTTTGCAGAGATGTGAGGAGACTAAACTTGTTTTAAATTGGGAAATAAATGTATTGTTTTAGGTCACCGAGTGTCCTCCGAAAGACTTGAGGTAGACCGAGCAAAAGTTGCTGCTATTGAAAAACTTCCACCACCAATCAATGTGAAAGTTATTCATAGTTTTTGGGACATGTCGGATTTTATAGAAGATTTATTAAAGATTTTTCAAAAAATGTAAAACCTTTGTTCAACCTTTTGGAAAAAGATAAGCCATTTATTTTTAATGTTGATTATTTGCAAGCCTTTAATCATATCAAGAAGGCTCTCATTTTAGCTCCTATTATGGTGGTACCGGATTAGACCCAACCATTTGAGTTTATGTGTGATGTTAGTAATTATGCAGTTGGAGCAGTAACAGGACAAATAAGAAATAAAATTTTAGGATCATTTACTATGCCAGCCGAACACTTAATGATGCTCAACAAAATTACACCACCACTGAAAAAGAGTTGTTAGCCATTTTTTTTTCATTTGATAAATTTAATGCTTATCTTGTAGGTACCAAGGTGATAGTGTATACCGATCATTCTGCTATTAGGTATCTTTTTGCCAAAAAGGATGCAAAACTAAGGCTAATCTGGTGGATACTCCTTCTTCAAGAATTTGGTCTTGAAATCAAAGATAAGAAGGGAAATGAAAATATGGTGGCGGATCACTTATCGAGGTTGGAGCAGAAAAATGAGAACTTTGAAGGACCAATTAAAGAATTTTTCCCAAATGAGTTCATTTTGGCAATCAAAGATAATTTACCTTGGTATGCAGATTTTGTGAATTATCTTGCAGGTGGATTATTGCCTCTGGATCTCACATATCATCAAAAAAAAATTCTTACATGATATGAAATCATATCTACGGGATGATCCCTTGCTCTTCAAAAGGTGTTCAAATTTTGTGATTCGGAGATGCATTCCAATGAAGAAAACAAATAAAATTCTAAAGCATTGTCATTCATCCCCATGTGGTGGTCACTTTGGACCTACAAGGACAACTTCTAAGGTATTGCAATCCGATTTTTATTGGCCAACTTTATTTAAGGATTGTTATATTTTTGTGCAGAGATGTGACTATTGTCAAAGGGTTGGAACAATTATTAGATGTCATGAGCTTCCTTTGACTAACATGATGGAAGTTGAACTCTTTTATATTTGGGGGATTAACTTTATGGGACCATTTCTTCCATCAAATAGCCGATCACACATTTTGCTCGCTGTGGATTATGTCTCCAAGTGAATAGAAGTCATTGCCACACCTACGAATGATGCCAAGGTAGTGCTTAAATTCTTGCACAAATATATTTTTACTCGTTTTGGCATACCTAGAGCAATTGTCAGTGATGAAGGTTCTCATTTTTATAATAAAATATTTAATAACATTTTGGCTAAGTATGGTGTAAGACACAAGGTAGCTCTTGCATACTATCCTCAATCAAATGGACAAGCTGAAATCTCAAATTGGGAAGTTAAACAAATCCTTGAGAAAATGGTAAGTATTAATCGAAATGATTGGGCACATAAGCTTGATTATGCATTGTGGGCATACTGCACAACATATAAAACTCCTATAGGTATATCTCCTTATCGATTAGTTTATGAAAAAGCTTGTCATCTCCTCGTTGAGCTAGAACATAGAGTGTATTGGGTTTTGCAATAATTAAATTTTGATTCAAAGGCAATAGGAGAAAAAATATTATTGCAACTCAATGAAATAGAAGAATTTAGGCATGATGCCTATGAAAATGCTAAAATCTATAAAGAAAAAACAAAACAATTGCATGATAAAATGATCTTGACAAGGAAATTTCAACCTCGACAACTTGTGTTGCTTTTTAATTCTATATTAAAACTTTTTCTAGAAAAATTGAAATCTAGATGGTCCGGTCCCTTTATTGTCAACATGACATTTCCATTTGGGGCGATTGAGCTTAAATGTAAGAATGTCACATTATTTCGTGTCAATAGACAGAGGTTGAAACATTATTATGGTAATGAAATTTGAAAGATGTCTAATCTTTCACTTGAATAAGTAACCTAAGGTATTCAGTTTCGGTCTTTAAGTAAAGCGTTTGTTGAGAGGCAACTCAAGCTCTCTTTTTTCTTGTTTTTTGTGAGTGTTGTTATTCTTGTTTTGTTTCATATCATGATGATTGTTCCTTGATATTTTACATATTTTTGCAGGGTTAAAGGCTAAACACCACCTATTTTTAGGAAAGTCCCCTTGTTTTACAATTCTTTTAGTCATTGATGACAATGTTTATATTAAGTTTGGAGGGAGTTCAAGACTGTAGGATTATTACTTGTTACTTGAAAATTTTAGTCATAAACTATGTGCATGTTTGAAAAAAAAAGTAAATATTAGAATATGTACATTTGTTTACATATCTAAACATCAAATTTTGGTTTTATTTACGTTATGAGGTCTTGTGAATCTTGATGCACTAAGTAGTTTATTGAGTTATATTTAATTATTTAGATACAATTTATAAGGTCTAATTTTTTCCTAAATGATCCCACCAACCTCTACAACTTGTTTGATCACTAGTCGAGGCGAAATCCTAGGTGGTATAACATTAGGGAGATGATTAGGGCTATTTTTGGACCATTTTACCTTTGAAGCCAACGTATACTTGAATTATTCCATAGTGTCCCCTCTTGAGCCTATTAAAATAATTCTTTGGACAACCTATATACATTATCGAGCTTTATGAAAAAATAAATCCCATATTCTATCCTTTTTCTTCTCATTTACGTAATCATTCTTGAATGAATTGTTATATTCAACAAAAGAGAAAGTGAGAGAAAGATAGAGATAAAAAAAAATGAAAACAAAGAGAGAAAAGATTGAAAATGAGGAAAATGAAGAGATTTTGAATTGAGGTGTATGATTTGAACTCCCTAAAACAAATAGACCCCCGTTGTATACAAAAAAAAACGTTTGGGGATAATCCAAGACCAAAAAAGAAGAAAAATGTGATGTTCAATAATAAAAAAAGAAGGGATTGATGAAAAAAAATGGTGCTCATTCATAAAGGTTCTAGTATGATTGTATAAAATGGGTAATTTTTAGCTACAATTTTTTATATTTTCCCACCATTACCCAAGCCTCACAATACAAGTTTTGGAAGCCCTTTTGATCTTTAACGTTATGATATACCTACATTAGTGTAGACTAGTGTGAAAAACAGGTGTATGGAGTTTGGTAAGCACTTCAAAAGTGGATCAAATATGAGTAGTTGGCTTTATAAACCTATCCGAATAATAAATGAAAGTTGATAAACTATTACTTTCACATCACACACACAAGACCATGAAGTTAAGTGAAATCAATATGCATGTTAATATGTAAACTTGGTATATTTTTCTAATCTTTTGAGATGAGATGTTAGAAAAATCTTTCTTGACTTTGGTAACCCAATTCATAGAGGGGTTGTTATTGAGAATTTCATGTTTGATGCTTGAGGACAAGCAAATCTTCAAGTTTGGGGTATTGATAAGTTAGTTTTATACCAACAATTCATATACCGTTTTATTAAACATTTAGCTTGTTTTCAAGTGTTTTTATTGCTTTTTATGCATTTAGTTTGAAATATTGTAGGTAATAACAAAAGGAGTAGAAAATGGAAAGAAATCAAAAACTTGATTAAAATGTTGAAGAATCTGAATTGTAGTGTGACTGATAGTAGTTTTTATATTTTAGTCATAACTCTTTGCTAAAATATCATTTTGACTTGATTCTTGAATGATTGAAAAGCTAAGAATAGATCTATAACTTATATATTTACCATAAAATCTAATTCTGTTGATCTCAATGATAAAAACTGAGTTCAAAAGTCAGCACTGAGCTGAAATTTTGTGGTATGATACATCTTGGTATTTCAGGCGTAACTTTGTCCAGAGATATCATATTTAGTTGATTCTAGTGTTTATAGAAAGGCAATACATATATTTATTAGTAGATATAAAAAGCCAATTCATCTTAAAAATAGGTTAAAAACTAGTTTCAAGGGCTAAATAATGTCAAAGTGATGAAGTAAATGAGGAAAAGACAGCAACAACGGCGCCTAGGAGCCAAAACAGTGCCCCAAGGCACCATCCGAGGCTGCCAAGACAGAATACACAGTACCTAGGTGTCAAAATAGAGTGCCTAGGTGGCATCTGAGGTTGCTAAGATAGAATACACAGCGCCTAGGCGCTGCCCTTCCAACAAAAAAGACATTGATGCATCTTTTTGGTGACAAGTGGCAATGGATCAGGAATTTTGGTATTGTTATGAGATATACACATTAGATACACCTATACATCATTATCCATGTGATGCTTTAGTGAGATACACTAAATTGCTGGAGAGAAAAAGGAGAAAAAGCTAAGAAAATGGGAAGGATTTCAAGTTTCTTTGGAATAAAATGCAAGAAAAGGGGAAGGATTTCAAGGTTATTTTGGAAGACTCTTGGGGAAAGAATTATTTTTGAGAAGTTTGAAAAGGATAATTAGCATCAACCAAATGAGGGGAGGTTCTTGGAGACAAAAGCTATTCATTGTTCTGAAACAAAAATAAGGCATTTTTAGGAGACAATGAGAGCTTCAACCATTCTTCCCACTTCACAAATTAGTGAATAATTTTCATGTTCTTTCTTATGTATTTTTTGAAGTTGTATTCATCCATTATAAACTAAACCTTTCTTTCTAGAAGATGATATAACCTTATTTGATCCTATATTTTGAGTTCTAAATAATATTAGTTCAAGTCATTCATCATGTTTGTATTATCTTGTTTAGTATTGCATCTTGATTATTTGGCCATTAATTGAGCTTGTTTGATGTATGAGATTCGATACTCGAGAGAGTGAAGATTATGTATGATTATAAAAATAACATAATCTAGAAATCATAGAGTTGAGAAGATTATGAAACCTTTGAAATTTTAAAGAAGAATTCATTAAATTTTTGTAGAGTTTTATTCTTGAATTTTTATAGAAATATTGAAATTTATGTTAGAACTCATAATCAATTCGGCACTCGAGAGAGGAAATTGATGAGCTAAGGAATTCTTAACTTACATATGTTGTTGACTTGAATTGATATATTTTGGAAGGAAGAACATAGGTGATAATTAGGTGAGTCATTCCTTTAGAATTTCTTGCTCATAAGGTATTTGTTGTATTGCTTCTAAGAACTCCATTCTTAACTTTGCATTATTTTTATTTCACTCTACTTTGTTTACCAATCATCATTTAATTTTTTAGATAAAATTGGGACTATTTGAACTATGGTATTTGATGTAATTTTTTATTATAATCCTTGTAGATACAATACTCAACTTACCATTATATTAAAACTTGATATCGTACACTTGCAGTATGTAAAATATTTTATGAACAGTTATCCACTTAACCAGCTTTAAGTGAAGTCATAATCTTTAAACATCAACTAATTGATGGAGAACAACTCCATATTTATTCTTATTTACTAGTGATTTGCCGAGGTTTCAAGTAAGACACTCTTATTCATTTGAGGGTTACTTTTAGTGTCCCAACAATTCAAAGATAATTTAGAAAATGTCATCCTTAAAAAAGAAGGTGCATCACTCTAGCATCTTGTAACTCATAGTTCAAGATTTTCTTTAATTTTATATATACTCAAAAAATTCTCCTCAGCTAAACTACTTCGCTCAATTTAAACTCTACCATTCCTCTTGATGTTCGTCAAGAAATGTCAACAATTTCAAGTTTCTAAAAATTTTTAGGCTCAGGATCAATCTCGCTTCAAATTGTTTGAGCTCAATCTTGAGTTCATTGAGCTTTGAATTTCAGGCTCAAACTCGAGATCAATTTAGAAAGTCGAGCTTAAGCTCCACTCATTTATAGTCGAGTCTATTTGAGCTCGAGTTCGAGTTTACTTATATAAAATACTTAATTATTTTGCTTAAATTAATGTGAATTTTAAGGTCCTAATCATTGTAAAAATATTTTATTATTGAATATAATTAATATTTTTCTTGTATTAGTTTATCATATTATATAAAAAAATAATAAAGTTGATATACTATTGATTTACTAAATTAAAACATATTCTTAAATCCTTATTATGTGTATTATATTATAGAATTGCACTACAATATCAGTTTATTATTATCCTCATTATAATTGTTATTAAGAATGATAATATCATTATAAGATGGCTCGTGAATACAAGACTATTGCCAATTAAAAATAGTCTTCCTTTTCTATTGGAATTGATAGAATCTATTCCATAATCTTTTATTAATTTTAATGATAATTACTAGATTCTTATTTTAGAGGTAAAGTTGTAACATAAGTTGTAATATGCAACAACATTTCTTCTCACAAATACTCACCTCCTTCTCTCAAAAAATATTATGCAAAATGTTGCAACACAAATTGCAACAAGACCTATGGCTCCTTGGCAGACTTGAAATTCGGAAACTCCAGTACACTGACTGATTTTCCTTAGAGAGAAGATTTGCTATCATAGTATATGCTTTCTTTTCGAAATTCACGAAAATGAAAAATACAATAATTGTCGTTTGTAATAATCTTTCAACAATACAATCATATCCTACCTAGGTCTCTTTTTTAGATAAGATGAATATAAAATCTATTATGCTTATCCAATCTTGATCAACTCAAATTCCACCATGTAATCTATTAATAACACATATATCAAGATAGCATAACCAATAACCAACAAATCAGGATAATCCAATTCAAACAAGATTTATCCAACTTAATTAAAATCTATAAAATTTGAACTTTACAAAAATTAAAGAATCGACAGGCTTTATATTTCTCCAAAAATCTCCAAAAAATTATTTATTTTGATTTTGCTAATAAATACCAACAATCAGAATACTTAACAAGAATCTCTCTACTATAGTTGCTTTCTCATACATGTACCATATTACCAAAATATCCATAGCTATTTAAAGTGGAAACATTAAAATAAGTTTCAAGAAGTAGTGAAAGTCTTAACGTTACAAAATGAGGTCATATAAATCGTTAGGTCTCACACAATGAGAAAGCAAGAATTTATTTACTCATTACCCAAATGGTCTTATTAGCACACACAATATGAAAATACGTGTTACGAGGCTTTTCTTCCTACTTAGTTCAATAATGTCTTAATACATAACTTGAGTTTTATTCTTGTTTGTCATTTATAAGTATAACAATTTAAAGAAAATTCACCTGTGGCTACTAGACAAGTTAAATGGATTGTGGAAAACTCATTAGGATTATGAAATTTTTAGTAATCTCATCTTAGTAATTTACCAAGGCGGCATGTGCACGAATAAGCACACCACAATTCTGCTTCCACTGTGGGTAGTGATGTACCAACTTGTTTCTTGCTAATTTAAGAGACAGCACCACCATTTAGCAAGAAACATACTTAGAGGTGTACTTACGCTCATCTAAATTACCACCCCAGCCAACATCTGTGTATCTTTTCAATGATAGATCTTTTCCTTAGTAACAAAGAAAATAATTTGTAGTGCCCTTTTGGGATCTAAAATCCTTTTTACTGCAGTCTAGTATCTTCTCTCTAAATTGGGTTGATACCTACTTAGCAGACCCACAGCATAACAAATATTAGGATGAGTACATATCATAGTGTACATCAATCTCCCAACAGCATTGTTACATAGTACTTTAAACATCTCCTACTTCTTTTCAAAAATCTTGATGCACAACTCACGACTTAAAATTTTGCCTTTAGTTGAGTACCAATAGGCTAACAACTTTCTAATCTAAATCATTCTAAAATCTTCTTAATATTAATTCTTGAGACAACATAAATCGTCATCTAGAAAAATATCTATAAATTTTAACCCCTATAGCTTGTCTCACCCATATGCTTCATCTCTAAGTAAGAAGATAACCATTTATTAATAGTTTGAACATACTTCTTCCTAACAAATAGTATGTCATCAATATAAACAGATAAAATTATAAATTTTCTATTGGAGCTCTTTACATGAACACAATGGTCTCCATCTATCATGATAAAGTCATATGAGATTTGTTTAGTAAAATCTCAAATACCATCTATCATGATAAATTCAATTTGCAAACTTTACTTGGCCTTTGACAACAAAACCTACTTATTGATCCATGGCCGTTGAGAAAAACAGTTTAACATTCATTTGATCTAATTCTAAATCTTTAGCCATTGTGGCCAATGGCAGACAAAAGAAATTATTTCTTCATAATAAATTCTTTCTTGTTGGGTATAACTTTTTACCAATAGTTGAGCCTTATACTTCTCAACAGTTCCTTTAGCCATTTGCTTAAATTTGAGAACTCGCTTATTCTCAGTAGCTTTTCCCCAGAAGGAAGATCAATCAGTTCCTAGACATGATTTGATTTCATTGACTCCATATCTTCTTCTATTTATTTTAGTTGTTTGTCGTTTGCAGGACACGACAAAGTTGAACTCACACTTTTAGGCTCTTCTTCATCTGCTGGAGATTAGGATAAAATTTCATCATATTATTCACCTATGAATATATAACCTTTAGACTGCTCAAAATATCTAATAAAAATATACTTCTTTCCTCGAGAACCTAACTTTGCAAACTTACTAAAAGAGTTATGAATATAAGCAACTAATCCTTAAGGTCTATGTGTGCTTAAGTTAGGCTTTCTACTAGTCTAAAGTTCACATGGTGTAGAAGGTACTGATTTTGAAGACACTTTATTCAAAGTATAGGCTATATCTAACATCTCCGCAAAACGAAATGGCAAGTTAGCTCGCGTTATCCTCGACCTCATTGTATCTAGTATGTTCTATTCCTTCTCTTGACAACACCATTCTATTGAAATGTGTGAGGCCAATTACCTAATTATTCTCTTTATATTACATAAATTCTTCAAACAATCAATTAGATATTCAAGCCCTCGATGAGTTCTCAAAGTCTTTATTGTTCTATTCATGTGATTTTGCATTTTTTTCTGATAAAGTCTAAAACACTATATTGCTTCAAACTTATGAGAAATCAAAATCATCTATAGTATGAATATGAGGTTCCATGCTTTGCCTTCATATTGGAACAAAAATATTTAAATGAATTAATTACAATAGAAATTCTAACATAATGGCTTTTCCAAATAATTTTTATGTCATCTTTCTAGCAAGACAATATCCACAAGTAAGCAAATCAACTTTAGAAAATGAATCCAGTAGTCTTACTTTCATTAGTCAATTCATCTTGTCTTCGTCAATATGACCTAATGATCAACATAACCAGTACAAACTGTTAGAGTAGTGCCAGCGAGCGAATTGGGTTGGGCATTTTTATGCTCTTGCAGAAATAATTATTTTTATATTATTATAAAATAAGGGCAATTCTTTATCTTTATTAACTTTCTTTTAATTTAGATGAAGTCTTGAAACCATTCATAGCTATGACGCACGGTCGTGCTTATGATGAGGATCGAGGAATATGTCTCTATGATTTTTGTTAAAATGTTCCAAGTCAAAGATCACTAAGATAGAACATCTACGATCCTATTGAAACTTATGCATACGATGTAGATTTGTAAGGAGGATGTCTCGTTCTGTGGGCATCGGTGTAGTGGCACTAGTATATGTATACAGGTACATGTTAGAAAATATACTTAGTAAACAACCCTACCAAAAATTCCTAATTATAATTGTTGTTGAATATGGAATTTTCTCATTACGATAGTGAAATATTAGTCCTTTTACTTGAAGTACTATTGTAATATTTTATTTTGATTTATCTCCAGTTATAGGTTAATTGCAATGAGAATATTTTGGACGTAATACGATCATGCATGAAGATTAATAAGTAGCTAATAAAATATCCGTCACCTATCTAGATGAATAGGTGAATCTTCTATATTTTTCATGGTCTTTGACTTGCAAGTCTTTAGCCAAGGCTGGATGAAACTTAGAAATGTTAATTTCATTGTGGAGTCATATAATTAGAAATACATACCTAGTTATTGAGTTACTTGTTTAACTAATAATTCATACCCTAGTCCTAACTGAGAGATTAGTTGATTAAAGGATCATATTTACATGGTATATAATTGAAAATTAAAATTCTCTATTTCACCTATATCTAGATCTTTATTGCATGTTACTAGACGCTAATCATGGTTTTTATTTTTCTAAATACAATGGGTTAGTTCTAAGAAGATTAAGAAATTAGAATAATTTAATTATTCAATGACAAAAGTTATTAACCCACTATTAATTTATTGGTAAATCTAAGGTTTACACATTATTTTTGACAAGTTCATTTCTAATTTAATTATTGAATTAAGTAAATGTATTAATTTTGATTGATTAATTAAAAGGGTTTAAATCAATTCAATTGTTGAACTAATTTAAATAATTGCTTGGATAAGTTAATTAGATTTAGGTTCATTAGCTAGGTTTTATGAAAATTAAAGTCCAATTAGAAATTGAATAATGATTTCAATTCCTAATAGTGGAAGGATGGAGATGGGATTAGGAGGTAATTTTAAAATCCCTCGCTCACGGTTTTAAATGAGAGAAGATCAGATTTTGGCTGCTTAATCTCACACGTTCTCTCCTAGAAAATCTTAAGATGAGAATTAGTTTCTCTCCTAATACATGTCAGCAGATTTTGCCCCCCTTTTGACACGATATTATGGGAAAATGGCAGCAGACTTTTAATGCTGCTAGGATTCAATTTTTGCTGCCATAATCACAGATTTGCAAGGTGATAATAATCAGATATTTGCTGACCTTAATATACGACTTTGAGAAAACTAAAACTGGTGATTAACAGCTTCAAACTCTTTCCTATCCTGCTGGGAATTTGAGAAACAAAAATAGTTTTTGTTACCTAAAAATTCCTGCTGCATTGGGCATTGGACGCCACTATAGATATGAAAGTTTTATTACCAAATACATATTGATATGTGCAATATAATTTATATTTTATTTATTTTTAAAATTATTATTGAATTTCAAGATTAAATAGTATAATTAATTGATAGAAAAATTAAATATTATTATGTATCAAATTATGATATTTTGGTAATTAAGATTATATCTTATAAATTATGGAAGTGAATACTAATACCTTGATAATTCAAATTACATTTTATGATTAAGACAGTAAATGTCCATTAAATTGTGAAGAACTAATCAAATCTTCTTATATCATCAAGTAAAAATGGCAAGAGCCATCATTCTACAAGTATACACAGGGATCATCTTCAAGTAGTTAAATACAAATTGAGAAAAATAAAAAGTTCAAGTAAGAAAGGTGTTGGAAAAGATTTTTTTAAACCCAAGTTCATCAAATTCAAGAAGATCCACAGTATTCAAAAAAAAAATCAAGACGTTCGTCATGGAACTCATCAAATCATGATGTTTAATTCGATGTTAAAGTGCTTAACCTTTGAATTAATGTTATCGAATGACAAATTAAATTTGGAGGAAATCAAGTCATCAATTCTACCTTTAAAATTTCAAATCTCAAAAATTCTTATTTTTTTAGAGAGGAATTAGATGATCAATAGAGATTGTATCTACATATTTTTATCAAATTCAATAAAATTTTATTTACCGACAACAAAATTTGTGTTATAAATTTCTGGCACGTCCGGTGGAACGATCTTTACCTCTCATCTCATCTCTTCATAAATCAAGTTCAAAGTTCAAATGAAGATAAAGAATATTACTCCAACTTTACAAATATCAAAATACAAACATGAGACGGTAAAAGAAGATGGTATTTTGCGAACCATGAAGCTACCACTCCAAATTCCATGTAAAAGGGTCAAATGAAGATGGTGCTCCATGTGCTCACTCAAATTCCACTCAAAGGAGATAACGAAGACGATATTCCATGTCTTCAGTCAAATTCCACTCAAAGGAGACAACAAGGCCGTGTTCCATGTCTTCACTCAAATTTCATCTAATGGGGCAAATGAAGGCGGCATTCTATGTCTTCACTCAAATTCTATTCAAATGGAACAACGATGAGGTGTTCCATTTCTTCTCTCAAATTCCATTGGAAGATGGTGAATGAAGGTGACATTCCAAAGGGGGTGAATGAATGCGCCATTCCATGCTTCACTCAAATTCCACTTAAAGAGGGCAAATGAAGATGGTGTCCCATGTCTTCCACTCAAATTCCATTCAAATGAGGCATAGCATGAAACTAAAATTATTGAAAGTCAATTTTCAGTAAATGAAGAAAAATAAGTTGAATCATCTTCAACTTTTCAATGCTCCTAATACGAGCATAAACTATCTAAAATTTTTAAATTAAATCCAACTCAAGTGATCTTTGATAAGAGCATAAACCATCAGTAATACTCCTAGATACGAGCATAAACTATCTAAAAATTCGAAATTAAATTGCTCCTTGCTACTTGATAAGAGCATAAAGTGTCAGTAATGTTCCTAAATATGAACATAAACTATCTAAAATTATCAAATTAAATCCTACTCAATTACTCCTTGATAAGAGCCTAAACTATCAGTAATGCTCCTTGATAAGAGCATAAAGTATCAATAATGCTCTGATACGAGTATTAACTATCTAAAATTTTCAAAATTGAAGTCCTCTCAAGTGCTTGTTGACAAGAGTATAAACTGCTAGTAAAGTTCCTAAATACAAGCATAAACTATCTAAAAATTTTAAATTAAATTCTGCTCAAATGCTCATTGAGCATAAACTGTCAGTAAAGCTCCTTAACATCAGTATAAAAAGTCTACAAATCAAATCAAATGAGACACTCCTTGACATGAGTATAAAAGGTTTAGAAGTCAAATCAAATAAAGACTCCTTGATACGAGTATAAACTATCTGCAAATTTTAAATTCAACTGAAAACTCATTGATACAAGTATAAATTATCTAATAAATTTAAATAAAAATAAAAATTCATTGATACGAGTATAAACTATCTAACAAATTTAAATTCAAATAAAGATTTATTGATACAAGTATAAACTATCTATAAATTCAAATAAATTTAAGTCGGGAACTCTTTGATATGAGGATAAATTATCTACAAAGTCAAATCAAATCAAAAACTCATTGATATAAGGATAAACAATCTGCAAATTCAAATCAACTCAATTGAAGAACTCCTTATATGAGGATAAACTATCTACAAGTCTAAATCAACTCAGCAGAAGAACTCCTTAATATAAGAATAAATTATCTACAAGTCCAAATCAACTCAGCAGAAGAACTCCTTGATATAAGAATAAACTATCTACAAGTCCAAATCAACTCAGCAGAAGAACTCTTTGATATGAATTTAAACTATCTATATGTTCCAAATAAGTTCAAGTAAACTGTTGCGATTGATTTTCTTGATAAAAGAGTTCTAGATTCACTTTTCACAACGGTCAAAGCAAATGCATGTGAACAAGTCTCGATGGGGCATTTTTAGCTATAAAAAATTTATTGCCAAATATACATTGATATGTGTAGTATAATTTTTACTTATTAATTTATGTTTTATTTATTTTTGGAATTATCATTGAATCTCAAGATTAAATAAGATATTTAATTAATAAAAAAATTAAATATTACCATTTGTCAAATCATTATATTTTGATAATTAAGATAGTATTTTGTAAATTATAGAAGTGAATATCAATCCACATCTTGTGGTAAGGCAGTAAATATACATCGAATCATTAAGAACCAATCAAATATTTCTATGTTATCAAGTAAAAATGGCAAAAGCTCTAATTCTGTAAGTATAAATAGGGTCATTTCCAATTAGTTAAATATAAGTTGAAAAGATGAAGAAGTTCAAGTAAGAAAGGTGTTGGAGGAAGATCTCTCAATCCAAGTCCATCAAATTCAAAGAAATTTATAGTGTTCAAGGTAAAAATCAAAGGTGTTCATTGCAGAGCTCATCAAATCATGGGATTTAATTCGAGGTTAAGGTATTAAACCCTCGAATTAATGTTATTGAAGGACAAATCAAATTTGGAAGAGATCAAGTTATCAATTCTACCTTCAAAGTTTCAAATCCCAATTTTTTTTTAATTTTTTAAGAGAAGAATAAGAGGATCAATGGAGATTATATCTATATATTTTCATCAAATTCAATAAAACTTTATTTGTACTATTTTTCTTATCTTGTAATTATTGCAGACAAGGTTTATAATTTTAGAGCAGCAGATAATCATAGTTTTTCAGTAGTAATGACATTGTTTTTGCTGACGGAAACCAAGCATCGTAATGGTCGCCATTTAGCCTCTGACCTTTGTTCAGGTTATTAATTGAGGATTTTGAAGCCATGGTTTGTATATTTTAGAGGTGATTATACATGTTAATGATCATCTGATATATACATACAGTTTTGTACTTAAAACTAACATCTATGATAAATCAACATAATGCATAGACTAGAAAGTTCACATAGTTCTCAATCATCATCTATAGTTTAACTGTTGTATTATCATAAATTAATTTTTCAAAGTAACAAAAAATTCAATAAGATTTAGGTGAGATAACTTAAATTCTTCCAACTTAAGACTCTCACTTCATCACAAATTATACACAAATATACACAAATTATGTTATACAAGAACACATCTTGTCTCATATATATATATATATATATATATATAT
This sequence comes from Paulownia fortunei, assembly GCA_019321725.1. Lineage (NCBI taxonomy): Eukaryota > Viridiplantae > Streptophyta > Magnoliopsida > Lamiales > Paulowniaceae > Paulownia > Paulownia fortunei. Next base: position 13,167,972 of record CM033113.1, on the reverse strand, counting down.
ATGAAGATCACCATGTACTGTCGTAAAAGAACTTTAAACCTATTGCATGATCTTACATTTGCAAAACATACTTCAAAAAATTGTATATTACATAGCATGAAGTATATTTACATGTGTTACACAACATATTTATAAATACTATAAAAACGCAATAATATGTACATAATGAGTTAACTCCCTAAAAAAAAATCACAATATCAAATTCCTTCTTAAAACATATACAGACGAGGCATCATGTTGGTCACTCATATTGAACGCCTACTGTATGAGTGAACTTTAAACTCAAGCACACAATTTATCTTTAGGGATAATGATTTCTCATATTGAGTTCAATCTTTTTCGTTCTCCATATATTATTTAGCGTTGCCTTAAGGGTTATCTTGTTCTTTGGACTAGCTATTTCGCTGACAACTCTATTCCAATATTCAGGTAGATTTAGTATTTGAATCTCTATTTCAACTCCACCATTTTCATTATCTTAAGATATTTTTGCAAAGAGTATATTGGATCTATTTTATTACGATAATCTCCAACTTTGCCAAACATTCTAGATTCCTTTTTTTCTCTAGCATCTATTTCTCACCATATTTAGCAATGAAAAGTAATATTAGATTGAAAACGAAGTCAATCTTAATATTTTATAATAAATGGTGAAAATCTTATTTACTTATAACCATAAATACGCTCAATTCTAATTTTTTTTTATTTTACATTAAAATAACAATGTTTTTATGTAATTAAAATGAGCATATTATCCAAAATGGTGTTATATAATTTTACCCAAGTTGCCAATAACAAGAAAATATTTTTCAAAACTCGCAAAAAAAAAAAAAAATCAATTTTTTTCTCAGGCAGAAAGTATTTTTTGTAATTTAAACAATTTTCAACTTAAAAAATTAGGGAAATATTTTTCAAATCTTAAAAATAACTTTTAATTTACAAAAAAGATAAAAACAAAAGTGAAACTTTGTAAAGTAAAGAAATTTATTCTGTTAAAAATCGCTGATGGAAGCGTCCACACACGCCGCTGCATGTGGGCTGCATTACTCCACAGCACGTTAGACACGTATACTGGGACGCAACTTGGGAGGTGTGTGAATCACACGCGCCACCATTTGAGCATTTTTCAACGAATTCCTCTGGCTAATCCACCCCACCTCCACCAATTTTTTGGTCGTCCAAATCTATTAGTATTGTCTATTTTATCATTAGACACCTACAACTAAAAGTTTGCCACGCATATATCGCAGCTAACAACACGCCACCGTTCACCATCTTCTTTAATTTTTTCAAAAAAAATTCATAAAATCTAAAATTCAACATAATTTTTAAAAGGTCATATCTCTGTCATTTTTAAGCCATTTGATTGTGTAATATATGGCTGAAAAAATGGCTGAAAAGCATTTTTCCTTAAGAATTCTAGTTATATAAGTTTTATTCCATAATATGCACGAAAAATTTGTGAAAAGTGAAGATAAAGTTTTTACAACTTTTAGAAAAATATATACATAACATAAAGCCATGAGACTCTGCATGATGTTTTCACGGCTCCTCATAAAAACGTCCAAGAACATTGCTAATAAAGGTTACCATAAGTTCTTTCTATATAAAACTTTTTTTCATTTTTTATCTCCAACTCTTTTAGTAAGTTTTCTTATCTCATAAGAACTTTCCTTTTTTTCTTATTATCTCTTAGAAATTGAATTTCTAATTCAATTTTCTTTAGGAATTGGATTCTCAATCCAATTTGCTAATGGGCTTCCTATAAACCCACACTTAATGAGTGTAGGCCTAAGTAAACAATTAGGTCTTATTTTAATTGATTCAATCAATTAAATTAATTCATTTAGTTAATTAGGTCCATCATAATATATTGATTCAATCAATTAATTAAATGTCCTAATTGGGCTCCCTAATCCAATTAGGTACAATCAATTAATCTAATTAATTAATTGAATTAATTTCACATTTGAATTAATTTAACCCCCATTAATTAATCACATTAATTAATTAATTTAATCTAACGCTTGGATTAATTTTTAGGCTAGAAATGGACTTATTCAAATTTTGTGTGTGACCCCTTAAGTTCACTTTAAACTAGTCGTGGCCTCACAACTCTTGTAACTTAGTTGAATAATTAATTATTCTGATTAATTAATCTAATTAATTAATTCTCTTAAAATTAACTCATTAATTTCAAGAACCCACAAGACATGGGAAGTACCTAGCAATGTATTATGACTCCTAATCTAAGGTGAATGTGCGAATATATTTTAATTACGAATGTTATACAAGTACGGTCCTTCCATCATCTAATCTCCCGAGTAAGCCTAAGGCATGGATGTTAAGTTCAAACCCCATTAGCTTAATAACTATGTTTCCATTCCTATTAGCTTAACTCGATCATGAATAATTAGAAAACCCCACGTCTAATTTTCATCCAACTTTGGCCAAGGATTTTAGAGTTAAGTAAAGTGGAACACATAGGAGATTCACTTATTCATCTAGATAGGTGACAGTTCCTTTGTTGGCCACTCATTAATCTCCATACATGAAAATGTTACACCCAATATAAATCTCTTGTGATTGTAATGCAATTGAAAAATACATCAAAGTACAATATGTCTTACACAAGGTTACCATGGTGCCTCAAGTCCAGGAACTAATTCTTACACTATCGTAACGAGAAATTCTCATTCGATAATTGAATATTTCCAATTGAAAATTTTCAGGTAGGGTTGTTCAATGTACTTGTTCCTAACAAGCACCAGCATTCATGCACTAGTATCTCCACACTAATACCTATGGAATGAGGTATCCTCCTTTCGAGCCTGCATCGTATGCACAAGTCTCAATAGGATTATTGATATCTCATCTCATTAATCCTTGACTTAAAACGTTTTAAGACCACAGTCTTAGAGGCATATTCCACGATCACCATAATATGCGCAACCACGTCCCATAGCCATGTGTGATCTAAGGACCTTATCTAATTTTTATAATAAATTTAAGATAAAGATTATCATTTAAATGATATTAATATAAATAAGAATGATTCACAAGAGTATAAGAAAAGCCATATCAATTGGCTCGTCGGATACTACTCTAACAATCTCCCACTTGCCCTAGAGATAATTGCCCTCGTATTAAAGTTTATCTTCTGAAGATGTCCTTCAAATACTTATTTAAAGGGTTAAATCAGTGGGTCTACTATATTTTATGCTGAGACAAATATTTCCACGTTGATATTGCATCTACCAATGATTTTTAGAATCACAGTATCGCTAATCTATTTTTGCTTGGATCCTTTGATGAGACATTGGCTTCTTTGCTTGTGCAATAGCCCCCATTGTTACCGCAGTACTCTAGTACTCAATCAATAATAATTGGAACTACATTTAACACTTGGATTAAGTTCCTTATCCAAACAATCCATTTTTCCAACATCGTATGCCGCAATGTATTCAATCACGGTGGTGGAATCCATGGTTGTTACAAGTTTGGAACTCTTTCCAACTAACTGTCCCACCATTTAGGATAAACATAAATTTAGACATAGACTTCAAGTCATATAATTTGGACTAAAAACTAGATGAAGCATCTAAGTTTCAGTTCTCTATAACCGTACTCCAAGAAGAAATTTTTAGTGCTTCATAAGTACTAAAGATTGTCTTTACGGCTTCCAATATTTTTCGCATCAAATTGATTGATATTTGCTCGTAATACTTAGAGCATTTCTGATATCAAATCATGTACATAGATTTGCATATTTTATGCTTTCTTTCAAGGATGCATAAAACATATGAGTCATTATTTCTCTTTCTTTCAAAAGTCTTTGGGGACGAGGACTTCGAAAGAAAAATCCCATAACTCATAAACAAGAATCTTTCCTAGGATTCTTCCATGCTAAACCCTTTTAGCATCTAATCTATATACTTGGATTTAGGATAGTTTAAGCATCCTTTCAAATCTATCTCCATAAATCTCAATCCCCAATCCTAAGGATACTTATCCCAAATCCCTATTGGAGAACTTTGTAGTTGACAAGTCTCAGTTAGCTGCAACATTTATACATCATCTGTATGAGTAAAATGTCATCAATGTAAAACATAACAATCATCACCATACTCCCACTAACCCTTTTGCACACATATGGCTCATTCGCATTCCTAAGGAAATCAAACCATTTGATTACTTTAGAGAATCGAATGTTCCACATTCGAAAAATTTATTTTGAGTTCTTAACATATCTCTGAAGTTCACAAATTTTTTGTTTGCATTTGTTTGATATGAAAACCTCAGACCGCTTAACTTATATCCCTTTCTCAATACCCCTATTAAGAAAGACGGTCTTCATATCCCTTTGTCATATCTAGTAGTCGTAATACATAGATGTAACTAGCATACTCTGAATGGACTTTAGCATCACGTCTGGTCAAAGGTATCCTCAATAGTCAATACTTTGACTTGAGCGTAACACTTTGCTACCAGTCGTGCCTTTATAGGTCACCACCTCCCCATGTTCTTCAATTTATATTTGCAGACTCATTTGTAGCTAATAGGAACCATTCCCACTAATGGGCCCACCAAGGTCAAATCTTGTTAGAGTACATAGAGTCCATTTTGGATTGCATGGTATTTTGCTAATTTCCGAATTAATGTCATACATCATTACTCCTTAGTTACATCAATATTTAAAAAGGAGATCCTCCTTGCTGCTCTCTAGCAAGAGACTCTTATTGTATAAATAGTCCCGAAATCCTTTCAGATCTCGTGGGAGGTTTTGTACTAGAAGTTTTAGTAATTTGTTCCCAAGGATTTTAGAATCAAGTATAGTAGAACACATAGGAGATTTACCTATTCATCTAGATACGTGACGGATCCTTTGTTGGTCACTCATTAATCTCCATATATGAAGATCTTACACCCAATATAATGTTGGGTTTGCTATAATCGCAGGGGTATACACAGTGGAAAATTAAATTTTTTATCAAATATATATTTAACCCATTCGATTCGAAAGCAATTTTATCGATTGCGTTTATTCAAGTGAATATATAAATAAATATAAAATCGAATTATATCTTTCATGCACTCCGATTGTTGTAGGGAATGAAATAATTAATTGATTATCCTTGACTATCAGAACTCACAGGGATCCAAGTGTCTCCCCTCTATCAGGTTCACAATATGGAAGAGCAACACCAATCAAAATGATTTGCTAGTATCCTTTTAATTATTTATTAATCTAGAACCAGAGTAAATTTTCAAGAAAAATAAAGATTAATTCTTTAAGTTCTTGAAACAATAATATGAAAAGAATAACAAAAAACTGATTTTCTTTTTCTTTCTTTTCTTTTCTTAGAGAGTAAAAATAGAAGACTTTAAACAAAATAATTTTTGCTCAAATTTATTTTGAATTGATTATGTAATTTCCATCCCTCATATATATAGGGCTAAAAATTTTAATCCCTTTTCAACTCTTGGAAAGTTTTTTAATTTTGAACTACTTCAAAACCTTATCTTGGAAGGATTCCAAATCTTGTAAGAACTCTTCTCTCTCCTATTATATGTGAACTAATTTGATACTACATTAATCATCAAAATTGTCTACATACATTGTTGATATTAATTTGAACTCTTCAAATAATATCAAGATAGATATATATCATATATATATATACTATAATTATATTTATACATAAATTAAATGTTAGTGGCCGATTTTATCCCATAAAATCGGACATTATATTTATTTATCTATAAATATGTTAATTAAATAAATTATATATTTTTAATTTATTCTCTTCATATTTTAGTGGGCTTCTTAAGTGATCCACATTAATTTTGGGATTGGACTCAAATATCCCCAAATCAATTCAATTGATTCAATCCTAATTTAATCAATTCAATTAATTAATTTAATTTACTCTATTTGAGCTTCCTAATCAAATTAGGTCCAATTAAATAATCTAATTACTTAATTGAATAATTTAATTTAACCATTAAATTAAATAGAATCCTTAATTAATTAATTAATCAGTATTAATTAATTAATTTTCAACTATTAGATAAAATCTAAAATTAGAAATGTTACTTTTTATAAAGATGTGTGACCCTCTTAGGTTCACTACTAAACTAGTAGTGGATTTGCAACATTTGCAACTTATGAATAACAATTATTTCAATTAATTAATTCTCTTAAAATCAACTACTTACTTCCAAGAACCTCACTATCTATGAAAATACCTAACAAGTAATAATGGCAAACTAGTTTTAGGTGAAATAGTGAGAAAAATTATTTCAGTTGCGAGTACCATACACGTACGGTCCTTTCGACAGCTAATCTCCCGATTGAATCTAAGGCATGGATTATAAGTCGAAATCCTAAATGATTCAATAACTATGATCCTATTTTAAGTTCCAATAATTTTAGATGAATCACGATTCATCCTTCCTTGGCCAAGGTATTTGAATCATGAACTATGAAAATACAGGAGATTTTCTTGTTTAAAAAGATAAGTGTCAAATTTTATGTTAACCACTGACAAACCTCCATACACACCAGTGCAACACCCAACATACCCCCTTTATGATTGTCAAACACTCAGAAGATATATTAAAGTGTTGCAGGATGCACACAAGGCTACCATCGTGCCTCAAGTATGAGGACTAGTCGCGTACTATTGCAACATAGAAATTCTTGTTTCGACGAGCAAAGCCTCCAACTAAGAATTTTTTGCGGGCCATGTTCGGTGTACTTATTTCCTAACAAGCACCCACATACATGCACTTACGTCTCTACGCTAATGACAATGGAATGTGACATCCTCATCTCACGAGTATGCATCATATGTGCAAGTCTTACTGAGCTATTTGATGTCCTATCTCAAAAAGCTTTCGACTCGGAACTTATTTAAGAACAAAACCTTAGAAGTATGTTCTATGATCACCATCATATGTGCGACCCCGTAGCTAAATTTGGCCTAAGAACTTTATTTAATATGCAGAAATAAAAGATGCAAGACATAAGATAAAGAAAAAGCCTTTTTATTAATATGATTATCAATAAGATTGTTTTTATAAAAACAAAAGAGTATAATACACCTAATACAATTGGAGCGTTGGGCATCCTACTTTAACATATAAACTGTGATTGTCATGCAATCGAAAAATATATTAAAGTACAACATGTCATACACAAGGTTACCATGGTGCCTCAAGTCTAATGACTAATTCTTGCACTATCATAACGAGAAAATTCCCATTCGATAATAGAATATTTTCAATTGGGAATTTTCATGTGGGGTTGTTCAGTGTATTTATTTCCAGCAAACACCCGCATATATGCACTAATGTTTCCACACCAATACCTATGAAACGAGGCATCCTTCTTTCGAGCCTGCATTGTATGCGCAAATCTCAACGGGATCATTAATGTCCTATCTTATTGATTCTTGACTTAAAATGTTTTAAGATCACAGTCTCAGAGGCATATTCCACGATCATTATCATATGCACAACCATACCCTATAGTTATGTGTGATCTAAGGATTTTATCTAATTATTATGATAAATTTAAGATAAAGATTGTTATTTAAATGATATTAATATAAATAAAAATAATTCACAAGAGTATAAGAACAGTCAGATCAATTGCCTCGCCGAACACTACTCTAACAGAAAGAACTATATATGTCAAAGGTGGAGTAAATGAGGAAGGCTGTTATTGGTTGGAAGGGCGGCTGTTGTTGGTTGGAATGGGCAGACGAAAAGATACCTTCTTTTTTTTTTTTTTATGATGACTATATCGGACTTTCGATTCAGGTACCTTCTCAATAGGTCCACCTACAGCAGTAAAAGACTTCCAAAGATACAGATACAGACACACTATTCTCGTGTCATCAATGGAATCGAATCCGGATACTCATATTTTTCTCCTTATGTTTTACTATTGTGCCATGCATTTGGGGCAAGAGACCTTTTTCTTTTTCTTTTTCTTTTTTTTTTTTTTTTTTGGTTGTTGATTGGCAGCATGGCGGGAAGACTTTTACTGTGTGTCACAGAACTCGTTTATGGAGGGACTAGGGAGACGGTTGATGTATCGGGCATCGTTGAATTGTTTGCATTTAAAGTTGGGCATTTTGCATAAATATTTGAATGTCATTATTAGCTTAATGAACGTCTGAAAAATATCCTCCTAAAATATGGTATCACCAGATAAGAGATCAATTTCAGGTGATGGGGTAACTCAAAGGTGAGTAAAATATTAATCTTATTAATGTAGATGAGGCTGAACCATTTTGGCCCCTTTACTGTTTGTATCACAGAACTCATTGTTTATGGAGAGAATAGGGAGATGGAAAATCCACCTTCATACATATGATCTTTCAGAGTTGGTTTGCTAATCTTTTTTCTTGTTTAAATGCTTCCAAATGATCATAACAGATCTTTTTCACTTTCACAATCCAAAAAAAGAATGGTATTTTCCTTTAAATTTTGATCACACTTGCTTTTTAAATTTAGGCCCTCATTTTTGCATGAAAATTATATATATTTTTGCAGCCTTTCCTTTTTTCTCTTTTTTTTTTTTTTTGTTGTTGCAATGAAATGCGTCCTATTTAAATAGGAAAAAGATGATGGAGGTTGGGGTAGTTTTTTCATCTTGTTTATTACTAATATTTACCAAGTGAAAATTCATTTCATTTTTTGTTGTTGAATAGACATGATTGGAGAAACTGAGATCCAAATAATAACTCTCTCTTTAATTGCTAGTTAAATTTACATGCAATGGGGAAATTTATAAGAGAGGTGGTGGTTGAACTTTGGTCAGGGCAGTAAATCATTTCTAAATTGCAATCTCCCATTAGTTCGGGGCTGCCGAGAAATATCAAAATTTTAAAACTATAGGTGTGATGTGCAAACACACCAAGGTTGTTAGGGTAACTAAGAAATTTTCGTACTAACATTATTGTGATGACCAGTCAAGTACATGGTTATGAGATCTCAATAAAAAATATTTAGAATGTCAGAAATGCATTATGGTTAATTATAGCTACCTTCTCTTTAAAAAATTAAATTATCAACGTATTTCCTACTTTTTTTCATAATTACAAAACCATATCCTATAAATTTGCTTCACTTAAAAAACCCCAATAGAAATAATAAATTGACTATTTTGTCTCAATTTAAATAATTAAAAAAATTAAATTATTAATTTATTAAATAATCATTCTGTTTTCAGATCGCCTTATAAAGAAAATGTATAGTTACAATGTTTCTGTAGTTGAAAGATATTTTTTTTAATATATTCATAATCAAATTAATTATCCTAAATTCAAAATATCATAAATACAAATATTATTTGTACTCTCATATAAGTTTTTAGATCTTAGAATTGAACTCTTACAATAAACTAAATCTTATTTTTATTAATTTATTTTAATGAGTTATAATCTAATAAAATCATAAATCGACTGACTCTCTCTCTCTCTCCCACAACCATTCATCCCATCCTCCCTCTCTCTCTCAATCTCTCCTTCCCAACCCCCTCCTCTCTGTTCCCCTCACCACCATCACTCTTCCCTCTCTCTTTCTCCCCTATGTTGCACATCCTTCCTTTCCCCCTTCCCTTTCTTTTCTTACCATCGCTTTCTTCTCTTTTCTTCCCGTTGCACCTTAGCTCCCTTCTTTGGCCCCCATCTCTGCTCTTCCCTCCCTTCCCTACCTCCCTCTCTGTTGGCCAACCTTTCTGTCCCACCGCCTGTGCACATCTCTCTCTCTCTTTCTCCTTCCTGTTGCTTGCCCTATCTTCTCTTTTTCCCTACTTGGCACCACCTCCTTCTTCCCTCACCTTTTCCATTGCCATCCTCAAGAACAGAATAAAAGTGATGCCCGAAAAAGGAAAAAAAATGCGACAAAGAAAATAGAAAAGAAAAGAAAAAAATGCGGGGAAAAGAAAAGAAAAAAAAGAGAAAAATTTAATTACATGAACTAGTTTTTTTTTTTTTGACAAATGCAAAAATTATTATTGTTAGGGATGATAACGGTGAGTTCAAATTTATACAAATCTTAGATATTCCTGGTTTTGCACGATTTTAATAATATAAATGAATTACGATCGAATTAAAAAAAATATATTTTTTTAAAAATATTATATATATGTTATTTTTAGAAAAATAATTTTTTTAAAAAAAATAATAATAATATTATTTGTTAAAAATATAATTTTAGTATTTTTTAAATTATAAAATATGTCTACTCATTAAATATAAGTTTGAGTCTATATATATATATAGATCTTTAAAAATTTTAAAGTCTACACTAATCTAACTTAATTATCACCGAATACTTTGGAGCGCTGAATTACACCCACAAACTTTTTGACCTCAAATGACTAATTTGTTTCCATCCAGCACTTATATTTTTTAAACAGTATTTTATTATATTTTTTCATTTATGTAGATTTACTACAGTTGCAAGATCTCATTTACTTATTGAGTGAGGCGTTTATAAAATTCTACTAGGGCAGCCCAAAAAATGTAACTTCATATTATGTAGACATCACATGGTATATGAGGGGTAATGGTTCATAGGTCTTGGATCTATGAGTCACGGGACATCAAAACCCTTCATCACGTAGGAACCACAACATGAAGCACTGTGATGTCAATAGACTCGTGTATCTTGGAACCGACTGAGTATTACACGCATTTGAGCAATTATAGCCAAATGTAATTGATAATTGTGCCTTTGTTATAAAATTAAATATATACAAAAATAAATATGGGACCAAATGACCAACAACCCCAATTCAAGGGAGCAAACTATAATTTTCTTGTTAGAAAATTGAAAAACAGAATTATAAGTTGGTTAACTAAGTATTGATTGCAAGTTGAATCCTTCAGTTGTTAATCAACCTTAATTACAACATGAAACAAAAGTATTATTTGCTTCACATGCATCTCAATTTGATCCTTCAATTTACATTATAGAGGTAGTTATTTACTTAGTAACTAGTTCTTATTAATGTCAAGGCCCGAAATAATCCTTTTATTCAAAAATATTGCATTACATATGTTTTGATTTTAATAAAAAACATTAAATACGTTAAAGCTATTTTTGTATTTACATTTGAATTCATTTCCTACCTTGTATAAGTTAATATCGAACTATCTGCTTGAACTGTTATACAACTATATTTATTACGAATAATGAAAACAACATACATATCAATTTCTTCATCCGTAGAATACAACTCAAATGAAACTATCTAATGTGTAGTTTACTATGCATAGTTTATTGCAAAAGTCACTTCTAGTACGGCATAATCCTAAGGTTATGTTTGAATTCAAGTATGATGGACAAAACAAAGCAAAAACAAAATATCAAAAAAATTAAAAATTAAAAATAAAATAGAACACAAAGTTACATCTCTTGAAGTAAGAAATGTTTTCCTAACTAAATCCAAGATCCAAACGTAGAGTTGCGACTAAAATAGAGAGAAAAGCAGTAGTATTTATTTCCTTAATGCACGAGATGGTACCTAATTGGCGTTAAGACTCTAAATTTCAATGTATAAACATGAGCAAAACTCTATATTTCAAGGTATAAACATGAGCAAAATTCTAACATGGAAAACAATCATGCATCGTTGAAACTCACTTATTTGAAGAAGTATATACATGCGGAAGAGAAGATAGTAACCAGAATGTATCTACATTAATTTGGCAGCTCAAAATAGGCTACTCTTAGCTTCCCAGTACAAAGATGTGGTCCATTAGTCATTTAGACCTACCTGAAAAAGGAAAACAAGAGATCTGGAAAAGTTAACTGTAAATCTTTGTAGTCTTCCCATTACTTCACAGTATACATGTAAACCAAGCAGGACCGCTAGTCTTGAACCGTTGTTTGTCTTCTGGGAATGAACATCTGCCATGCTTCGGGTCCATTCTCCGACTGGGACATAAATAAAAAGTGGTTACTGCTATATATATATATATATATATATATATTTAATAAGGTTTCTCTAAACCATTCTTCATAGAGGAGTCCATGGAAAAGACAACCGGGGAAAAGATCATTTAAAATAATTTCAGTAAGTTTGGATACTTGGGAGTTGAACAATTGGCATTGGCATGAATAAAATCCCAGTTGAATTTGGAAGAGAACATTCATTCCCAAGGCTAAATTCCTTTCTACCATGCGCTATGGAATTTCATGAAAATGAATCAAGAACATGCACAATCAAAGTGAGGTATCATGTTAGTACGTGAATGTGGAAAACACTTGTCCACAAAATTCTGAAATGAAAATGAATCAACAGCTAAGCCTATAATTTTAGGACATCTTACCACAGTTAACTAGTAGGGCAGTCTCAATTTGGTCTAAGAACAAAATATACAATCTCTACGCAGGTGGAAGTGGACGGCGGCATGTGGGGCATTCCATTTTTATGTCCATCCATCTTTGCAAACAACCAGAGTGAAAGAAATGATCGCATGGTGTCACCTAGACAGATAATGGAGTCAAATTTAATAGTTTAAGAAGATGTGATCTCACAATAACAAAAAGAAGACTAATGCAAATACCATGCAATCATTTGAACGTTGGCTGAGGTCAATGGCAGTCATGCAAATAACACAGTCCGTGGCATGATTTGACCCCTGATGAAATCTCCTATAGTAGCTATATTTCTCCGGTAAAATCTGCATATATAATGTTAAAGGACTTAAATCATCTGTTACAATTAACAACCATAACAAAACATGCTTGATGAAGTAACACATTTATTTTCAGTAACTAGAACCAGAGGAACAGGAACAAGAGCCAACATAATCCAATGGTTTCTGAGAAAAGAAATATGCCACAACTCTTTCTCCCACTCCAAATATATGTTTGCCAGAACGGTCTAAGCATATTATACAAAAGAGAAACAATTTTTATTATGGAATTGTGCCATTTTTAACATGATTAGCAGGCTAGATTGTGCACTTAGCCTTAAGTTACTCCACTACGAACTTTCTCAACTTATAATGAAATCAGCAAACACAATGAGTCATGAAGTTACAGCACATAAAAAGTTGAATATCATTAGAGCACTAAAACATTGAAAGGAGACATCTAAAAGTCACGGCACTTCATGACAAGTGACAATGAACATAGATGAATCCCATAAGAAACTCAGTGCAAAGTGCATCCACGGATTCATGGTGTAGATCATTTTTTCATTTATTTCAATAAGCAGCATGAAGCATTTCGATATTTATTGCGTTATACAAAATGGAAGTCCATAACCAACTCATTTGAAGGCATTGTTACATAAATTTTTAAACACTACAGAAAATTTTATCTGACCGGATCTCAAAAAGCCAGCTCTTAAGGAGCATCAGCCTACACAGGAATGCTAGCACATTTAGGTCCTCAATGACATTACGGTAACTTTACGCCATAGTTGCCATAAAGATGCCACAAACATAGAGGAGAAATATGCATGTGTTCCGTGTGCATGCATGGTTAAGTGGGTATATCAGAGAGAGTTCTAAATCAGAACAACAATATAATGTAAAATGATTTTATTATTCAACTTGCATCATGAACCTTTGTGAATACTCCACTATGCACTGAGTGACAAACTTAGTTTATCAGAACTTTTGGAAGTTCATAAGCGATTGTGTTTTATGGTACTCAAAATCAAAAACCATATTTTGCGAATGAAAGCAAAACTGCCCCTATTTGGAATGAATGAAATAAACCTGACGAGGAATGAACCACCGAGATCCAAGATAGTGCTGCAGAAGAAGAATAGATGCTTGGAGTCCCATAAAGAGAGCCAAACAGATACACCAATTCCGATCAGGCTCTATTCGCATGAAATTATGAGGACAGCCAAACACATATAATGGAATAGCAATGCGAGTGATTGTCATCCCTAGGATGTAATGAGGATGCAATGGCTTCCTCGAGTCACGAACTACATTAGTGATTATTTGCGGAATCCAGAAAGAGTGAATAAGGAGAAGAATAAAACGCAAAAACTTATGAAACTCATACATGACGAGAATGCCACCTAAAAGGATCCCATCTGCAAAACAATCAATGCAAGAAAATATCAGACATTCAGCAAGGTGCAAACAAAAGAAAAACTGTTTTGATGATAATCAATATATAAGGTCTATAACCAAAAGTTCATGAAGCGAAGGCAACAATTATCTTGAAGATAGTATCGGATGTGGTTATACAGAATAGTAATTTTCTATACCAATTATATTGGAGCAAATAAAAACAAATACTACTATGTAACTCACCACATCCATCAATACTTCTGTTATTTAACTCATCCCATGCTACTTTGGAATAGATTTGTGGATGGATGAAGCTAGTGGTGTCAACAATTAATTTTACCTATTGAATCAAACCAAAACTGAAAATTCAGCTCAAACAAAACGCAACTAAATAGCATCTGTTCTGTATTCAGTTTTTATATTTTGAAGAATTTCCTATTAGTTTTAGTTTCAATATTTCCTGCTGGTTAACTGAACCATAACCAAATATAAGAGTTATAGGTATCCTTACACTTGTTCATTATATTGTCTAAAGTTCACTTTTAAGTTTTAAACTAACTCCTAAATACACAATTTGCCTTATCTATTTCATTTCTCTTTTGTTCAATGAAAAAGTAATAGGTATTATGTTCAAAATTTTAATTATGCTATTATTTAAATCTAGTCTAATGTTTTAAATTAATTCCTATATCACGCAATTCTCCTCTATTTTTTCTCTCCTCATTCCATCACTGTCTTCTAGCTCATACTCGGTACTAATTTTTTCTGCAATATTTTCTACACATCCCTAATTTCCTGGAGTTGTTTTCCATAATTCCTTCTGTAAATTGAGACCCTGATCTCCAGCTTGTGTGGCTGCTTCAGTGCTACCTCTGCTGGAACCCTGCTGCCACTGCTGCTGCTGTTGTCTAAGGCTTCTTAGATTAGAGATCCATTCCTGTTCCTTTGGGCAAAAATCTGAAGTGGCTTAGAATATAAGGTTTTATCTTGTGTGTACACACATTGTTTCTATACTTTCAGCTACAGAGATGGTCTTTAATATTCTGCTCCCTCATTCTTTCTAACTTTCTTCCATTATTTTCTATCTTCCACAGAGGAAGGCACTTTTTTTCAATTAAAACTTGATAAATTTTATTTTCTTGCTACGTAACATTTCTGACTCACTTGAGCTCTCTGTTTTTTCCTCCATTTTCTTTCAAAAGTTCGGTTAACCTAATACCAAATCAAGTTCACTGGAACAATAAACTAGTAAAACATGAACCAAACTACGAATTCGGTTTTGATAATAGCTGAATCAAAAGTTCAGTGTGGTTAACTTTTGGTTTCACTTCACATTCACACCTACATGGATTAACTGCTAATCATAAACAGCTTCAGGCACATAGGAAATTTTCCAAGTTGGTCCAGAAGCAAATTGAACTGATTAAATATCAAACTTTATATAATTAATTTTCATTATTAGATTGGAATTTTCTGGTTAGCTGAAAAGCACGTTCTTCATTTGCTGTAAGTTACAGTCATCATTATGTGTATCACATAACTTTGCACACATAAGAGCAAGACAGAGATAAAGCTTTTGGTCAAAAATTGAGACAACTAGAGGCTTGGATAAAGCTTTTGGTCAAAAATTGAGACAACTAGAGGCTCCTCCCAAGCCCTTAAAAGTTATATAACCAAAAATTGAGCCCTGCGCATAATGCTGAAAGATCAAATGTTTATGTCTTTTAATCCCTCCCTTTTCCAGCCTTTGCATGTTTGAACAGCAATCCTTTTTTCCCACTGCACAAAATTCGAAAATAACTGTTGCTACTAGCCACAGCACAATGTTCATCCATCCATGTCACAATGTTGAACCATTTTATATATCCCACTTTCAGTTTTACAGCCTTAATTTAATATCAGAGCTTGTCTTACATTAAGTAGAAGCATACAGTATGATCCAGCTTGCACATGTCTCAACAATTGCAAAACATTCAGAAAAAGAACACAAATTTACCATGCTCAGCAAGCAGAAATGTGGTCTGAAGTTAATAGCTTCAGTGGATGTGTCATTCAATATTTTGAAACTGTATTTACTTTATCCGAGCCAGGGAAATTAAATTTTGGCATATAGCAACCACTCTCACCCAATCATTTCGTTGTTTCTCTCTCTACAATCTCATAACAATTCTCAGTGTTTCTACAGATTAGAAGGGCATGAAACCTAATAAATCATCAAGTAGCGCATTTCGAACATATACATGAATAAATGATGCCTTTTCTAATGTGCTGCAATAGGAAGACCACTCAGCACAACAAAATTTCCAAGACCAGACAGACCCAATAACGATTTTGAAACAACACTAAGATATCTTATATAACAGATAAAGATACTTACAAAAACGACTGTAAAGAACTGAAAGCTCGCGCCTCATTGCTTCCCAATTCTCTCCATTATTCATAGGCCTATTTGCCTTCCATATTGCAAGAAGGTACCGCATTTCAAATATTGAGAAGACCACAAACTTGAAAAATGCAGCCGTTGCAAAAGCATTAAATAGGGATTCTGTAACCAGGAAAGCACCAGCATTTACTTCATACAAATTTTAACGAGAAAAAACTTTATAAGAAAGAAGAAAAGAGCAGACAGGGTAAAAATGAAGGATAAACAACACCCACAACTGAGATACCATAAGCAGAAGCAAAGAGTCAACAAATATACACACATATATAAAAGCTTTCACCTATTTTATCAAGAAACCCTTATGTATAGAACAGTCTAACATTCTAACCAAGCTGAAATACATGCAGTGAAAATTAGATGGACAAACATAGGAGCATTATTTTGCATACAAAATATTATGTACATAACAATCTAAGTTTGAACTCGAATCTCTACACAAGAAAAGATAACCCTCCACTACCATTTAATGTTTCTCACTTTATCTCTGGGTAAAATCATAAGTCCACAAACTATTTTGTCTGCATACATATTTAAGATAACACAAAAGCCATATCGCAGAACCAGCTCCAGTAGGAGTGGAACCGTGATCTAAGGTCAGTAGAGGTTACTTCTAGTACCTAATTTTCTTTTTCTGCATCTGCCCTTACATTTCAAGAAGGATACGTCTAACTTTTGCAACTTTGACATGACCATACATAGTTTTGTAGAGTGCCTATACAAAGTAAGTTTTAGATTTCCAGTCCTTCACAATATATATACATATTTTGAGGGCTCATCAACATTTGGATGCTACATGGCGGAGTGCTAAAAGCACATTTGCAGTCAGGGAACTAAAAAATAAAACATATTTCAATCTTTCATGATACAAAGACATCCCTTGACATTACATACATATTAAAGGAAGAAAAAAAATTGTCTTTGCAAAATATTATCCATAGCAGCATTAAATAATGTCCACAAGTTTATGGGCTATGTCTGCTATAGTGAGAGGCTTGCAGCTTGATGAACCAGGACAAATCACAACATACTTTTTCGACTTAATGACAACTAAACATTTAAGTTGAATCATAAAGTTACAGCACATATTTGTTCAACTAAAGTTGGAATTGTAAAGTTCCAGTAGTAACAAGAGAAGGGAAATGAAAGAACAAACCAAATGCACTCGATAATCAGGTAAAACCAATATATTTGTCCTTATTTCTAGGTTCTCATGTGCAAGGAAAGTACATAGATCAAATATTTAGCATTTGAACTGTATAGTCAATATACATTCATCCAAAACATGTAAAGTCTGAAACACATAAATATAAACATACTTTGTTTGTGAAATAAAGTTTCAAATGATTTGAACTATAATTTTCATCTATTCTGCAATGCATGGGAAACTAAATCCATGTGGTAAAGCGAACTATCTCCTCAAAAAATCCCTATGCTATTAATTTGAAGTAGCCAATTGCATTTATAGTACTCTACTTCAATGAGTGTTATTTCATAATACCTTCTACCTTGTCTTTTTGTTTCTAGATATGTAAAGAATTCTATATCCCAGAACATGATATAGGGGAAAAAACAATAGAAGCACAGCAGAAGAGGTAACAAGCTGCCCCACCACATTATATAGTTGCCCCCAACTGATTAAAGTTTTTGTTAGATCCTTTCCCAGATTATAGTACTTTTCTGTATCAATTATTCAACCAGTTTTTATGTAGATAGGGAGAAATTATTCCGTCAGATGTTAATGAAGTTAATGCCGCGTCCAAAGGTATAAACAAGAGGACAAAGAAAATGCATAAGATCAAAGATTGGTGAAGAAACAACCTCAAATAAGAAAAATGGGCTAGAAGTGAACTGAAACTTCTCTACAAGCAAAAGTAGCAACAAAATGAAATCACCTGTAGAAATTGAAAACTATCACATACATATAAAACTGACTCCTAAGTGAACATACCAACTAGAATTCCAGCGGTAAGATGTAGAAGACAAAGATAAGCATCCATTATAGCCTGATGGCCAATCATCAGAAGTGAAACTTTGGCAGCCCCCTGGGAAAAATTTATGAAAATAGTGCTTTATATGGCTCCAAGAAATATAGAGCAGCAAAAGACATTAATTAATTATGATTTGTAAGTAACAAATCTAATCATAAAGTCAAGCATGATTCACAGGGAGTCTTACAGATTGAGTGTTACTGTGTTCCATTTGCCGGATTAACAATAGAACCTGGAGGAAAGAAATCTAGTGCATGAAAAAGTTAAAGAATCCAACCAAATAGGTAATAACAATATGCACCCTTCTTTACTTACTCCTGAGAGAGAACAATATTACAGAAACTTAAGAACAATATACATGGTAAAGGATACAAAGGTGACCATCAAAGTGTAGTTAACAGCTTTATTGTAGTAGACCTCAATGTTGACTGAAGTCGCATTTAAAAGCATGGGTGAGAAGCAATCTACATCATCATCCACTGAAGGGCTTTCCATTAGTCCTTCTAGATAATACTTATCTTGATCTCCATCTAGGGAAAAATACAAGTATACAAGTTAAAAACATGAAATTGTGTTATATATAGGAGATAATAAGAAACCAACAGATGACATTACTGCAAAATGAAGCCACAAGAATTACAATCATCATAATGCATACAACATTTTTGGCACGTAACATTACAATGCACTGCAGGAAGAGAAGTAGTCAGCATTTTTTACCAAATCTCAATGGGAATGTATTCATAGTACCTGAAACCTCAAGTATGCAATTGGGGACAACTTCTGCAACTTTAGGTCACAACATATTACTATTTTTATCTCTGTCCCTCTGTCCTGACAAAATCACATACATGCCGGTACACACACATATCAAACAACTGAAAGCTCATGTAAATGTACTTCCATGTGCACATTCAGCACTGCTTTTTAACTCAGAATAGTCACAGTATATTCGTATGCTTCGATGAAAAATATCAAGGAGCTTTTCCCTTTGACAATGTATCACAACTTTCGTTTTCACAGTCCATCAATTTCTGGTGCAACCTCACAAAATTTGGTTTGGGAAGGGAATGACAAGTCTCATTTCTCATTACTCATTAATCTATTCAAGCTTCCCCTCACTGCCAGAGCTTTATTCATGTTCGTCTAGCACCTCATTGGTTGTCCATGCTTAAGCCCCATTCTTTTATCTCTATGTGAAAGTGGAGGTCTCGCAACCAAGGAGTATAACAGCTTCACATATATTAATAAATTACAACCTCCTAACATTGATGCGAGCCTGTATGTGTCCTCTCCACTCCTTGCCAATTGATTATGAAATAGATGTTTTAACAAAATACTCAACCTACATTTTTATGGGTCTATTCTGACTCTGCACTGAATATTTCACCTAATAACATATGGTTTTAGGTCAGAACTTTGTCAACATTTGGCTTGGGAAAGCAATGATAAGTGGTCATTATTCATCAATTCAAGAAAGCTTTCCCTCTTTGGGCCAGAGCTTTATTTATGTTTGTATGGCACCTCACTGGTTGCTCCATACCTAGACGTACTCTTTCATCTCTATGTGAAAGTGGAGGTACTGTGGCCAAGAATTAGTACAGCTTGACCTACATTGATAAATTACCACCTCTTAAACCAACATATGAGCCTAGATGTCCTCTCCACTCCTCGCTAATTGGATATGAGATAGATGTTTTAAAAAAACACTCTCCGTCCCATTTATGGCTCTACTCTGACTTCACCTGAGTTTTTAAATGAGAGTTGAAGAAGTTATAATTTTATTTATCTTTACACTATTGCCATGAAAAAGAGTGATTGAGAATTAGTAGTGTCACTTCATTACTAAGTAATGAGGGTAGTTTTGAGAAAAACAATATTTTAGGAATGGAACCTTATTCTAAGACGTTCCAAAAAGGAAATAAGAGTAATGAATTTGAGACACATGAGTACATTAGAACAAGTCCAACAATACTGTTTCAGACCACAACATGCACATCTATTTAATTTGGCACTAAAATGAGATAAAGCTTTGGCTAAGCATGGAGCTGAGTAAAGAGCTTTCAAGCACAAAATATTGAGGAAGAATAACCATTTTCGCACGAATCATAAAGGAAGAGAGACTGAGAGAGGAAGGAAGGAGATCATCAAACCTCTTGGGTGTTTGAATTGTTTTTTTTAATTGGAAATCATGGGAGTTGAATTAAGTACAAGCAAACATTTAAATAGAAGTTAGATTTCTCAACCAGATTTACAAAAAACATTCCTGATGACAGCTGTACAATTTAAAATATGCCAAGACAGATAAAAAGCAAGAGTGACATAAAAAAATCAGTTAGCACCTCAGAGACACCAGGTTCTTGCATCCTTTAATTTTTCTACTTTAAGATCATCCAATATGCAGCTATTCGCCAAACGTTTGCAAACAGTTGACACCATGTTTATACTAAGTTGTGTCTCAAAGGCATGAGAGTCAACATGTTAACAGTAACAAATAACTATTGGGTCACACCTGGAAATTCAAGATAAACACGTGCTATCTCAACTTTCATAGAGAAAGACTCGCTTCCACATTAGAGGTTTACGCACAGCTACATGGAAAACTAGTAAACTATTTAAGCTTCACATGATCACATCCGTGACACTATTATTGCCAACAGTCATCTCATTGTGAAAAAACTTTAATGATCAGAAGTGGCTCAGACAGCTTTTCTTTGACGCATGGCTCATCTTGGCACTTTTTTTGCCCATCTTGGCTATGAAACCTTGTCATGTTAGGCTCAAACCCTAGTCAAGCAAATATTATTCAAAAGTTATGCCAAATTGTAATGCATTAGTCTGTTATTTCTTAATATATAGGTTGATCAACCCAGGGAAAGCTCAGCATAAAGAGTTTAGTATAGTTCGAGCCTTAGTAACAGATTCAAGCTTGAGAACACAATCGACCCTGCAGATATCCAGCTTGGCTCAACTTTGAAATACTCAACCATAATTGAACTTGGTTTTTCTAATTGCAATGCAACCAAACTTGTTCCTGAACTTCCCTACTTTCGGAAGATGCCCTAAGTTTAGAACATAGCTTACAATGCAAGATGATTCTCAGTCTTCAAAAAGGTCCCCAGTTCTTTTAAAAGGTGGTAAAGAATCAAATGTATAAGCATACAAAAATAATTCTACTCTCAAATATAAACATCAACATCTTTTCCCCAATTAATAGTAATATGAAGAGAGATGACAAAGAAAGAAAACAATATGATCATCAAGACATGCTGACACTATTCTAGAGATAGTGCTTCATAAGCTTTGTAAAACTTAGTACCACTTTTTCTGGAGGAGACACGAGAAATTTGTGCGGCAATTTCAATGTTGCAATGTTTCTCCATTTCATAAATGGGAGCTGCAATAGGATAAAACCCAGCAACTTTAGAACCGGAGTTCAATGAACTTCAACTGAAAATGGAATAAAATAATTTTAACAGAAAGTACAATGTTTCCTCTTCCAGATTTTTTCTCGGGGAGACTCTTGAAACACTTGGGAGGAGAAAACTCCAAGCTGTATTAAGAAGGAAAATGTCAAACAAGTTAGTATGGATTTGGAAAATCTTCAGATTAAATTTTGTAATCGGTATTCATTAACAAAACCAAACCACATTAAAATTGCATTTAACATTAAGCAATCTAGGCCAGAGCCACAACATTAGGGATTATAAGTCCAAAACCATATTACATGAATTCCTTCAAGAAACAGAAGCATACTTGCTAATGACAACCCACATTTTAATAATGGGTTATTCAGTATGGACAAAACATTCATCTCATTTTTCATCCTCAATATTGCAATAATTAAATAATCCACACCTAACAATAGCAAATGTCTTTGGAGGATAACCTAACAGCACCAGATAAGTACTCTGTACATGTAGACACTAGATTGCAGCTACTACCAAACAAAATAAATCCATAGCCAGTGAGGTTAGTTTCACACCTCCATGCCCATCCCCACACCTTAACGCTTCAGATTTTCTATTCCACATCCACATTCATCTCCAATACTGAGTTTAGTGAGTTTGGTGAGTTTGTATGGATCCACATATTCATTTAACAGATTTATGTTGGCAGATGTATTTGTGCCATTTTTCCCCAAATCTGGAAACCAGGGAGTATCATGCCATTATTAGATCTGAAAGATTCTTAAACAACCTTGTTGTAGAAGAAATTGAAGCCCAAAAGGAAGGAAAAACATCCAGCAGTAGGGTTTTCTTAAGTTAATACTGCCAAAGAAAATTGCTTATAATTCAGTTTAATTCAGATACGAGAATGGTGGAATCTAAAACACTGAGACAAACCTATATGCTATATTTCTTTTCCCCTTTTGGTTGGAAGTTGAGGAACGGGTGGGGGAAGGAAAGTGGGTGGTTAAAAACCAGGGCACTTGAAATTACAGAGTATTTTGGCAATTCATGGTGGTCTACAACTGCAAGAAAAAGAAAGAAAACACTGGAGTCATTTATTAGACTATATCTAATGTTACATCAAGTGAAGACCAAAACAGGATTATCCAAACGTAATTTCAATGTGATTCTTATTACAATATATGATCTTCAATATTTTAGATAAGTCGTAATGAAATTATTTTTCTAATATTTCTGTGGAAAAATATGCAATTAAGGAATGTTTGACCTTATAAATGAGTGAATATGGGGAGTTATTTTTGGGTATTATTGAGAGTTATTGTAATCCCAAATTTATTGGGATTGTACCAGATTTATAGGGATTGTAATTAGGGTTTCCATTTCTTTTTTTCTTGTCTTTGTTTGTATATAATATGTCTTGTATCATTCAGAATTAAATAAGAGAAAAATATTCTTTTACCACATGGCATCATAGCCTGGTTTGGCTCCTTGGGCTTCATCAATTTCCAGCCTTCATTGCTTAAATTTTTTTTAAGATTTGCAGAACAGAGTTCTGTTCCTGTTTTTTGGTTGCCCAAAACAAAGTATCTTTCTCAGCCTTCTTAATAATCTTCGTCCCTGTATTCCCATTAATCATGTCCCAGATTTATGAAGCCACAAAGACTTCCGCAGCGCAAACCATCAAAGTCAAAACCATTCTGAATCCACCAAACAACAATAAAAACTCAAAGCCTAACAACAGACAACAGGAAAAAAGTCAGGGACAAGCAAATTTTATCAATAACAATCAGCCAAACAATGAGAATAAGACCTCGCAACAAGTGGAGTGGAACAAAGAAGATATTAGGAGGCTGAAAATTTTATTAGAATCTCTTGAGAAATCTTCCACTGGTGCTTGCTCCTCCTTAGCACTCTCAGGTAAGTATTCTATTTCTCATGCTTTAAATGTCTCGGATTCAAATTCTTTTGGTTGCTGGGTAATTTACTCAGGAGCAACTGACCACATGACCAATTCTTCTCATAAATCTCCTACAAACCATGTCCAAGCAACAAAAAGATCTCTGTGACAGATAGTTCTTTGACCACAGTGGCAAGTCAAGGAGAAATCTATCTAAATCCCTCCCTTATCTTGAAATATGTCCTTCATGTTCCTAAACTTTCAACTAATTTAATTTCTATACCTCGACTTACCAAAGACTTGAATTGCAGCGTTGTTTTTCACCCTTCTCATTGTGTTTTTCAGGACCAGGATTCGGGGAAGGCGATTGGACTTGCTAAAAAAAATGATAGGCTTTACTACCTTGACATACCCCGTGATCAAAATAGAATCAAGAACAAGTTCTCTTTGTCATGCCTCACTGAAACCACTCTCTCAAATAAAGACAAAATCCGGCTTTACCATCTTCGCTTAGGTCATCCTTCTTTTACTATTCTTAAAATCTTGTTTCCCACATTGTTCAAAGGATTGAATGTAGGAACTTTTCATTGTGAAATTTGTGAACTTGCAAAACATCGTCTCGTTTCATTTCCTGCTAGCCATAAAAGAGTTTCAATTCCTTTTACTCGGATTCACAGTGATAGTTGGGGTCCTAGTTTTCCTAAAGTTTCAAATGGTTTGTTTCATTCATTGATGATTGTACTCAAGTGTCATGGGTCTTTCTCCTTAAACAAGAGTCTGATGTAAGACATGTTTTTCCAACTTTTCATAACATGATCAACACTCAGTTTGGTGTGAAAATAAAACGATTCAAATCAGACAATGCCGAAGATTATTTTAATCAAGTTCTATCCCAATTTTTCAAAAAAAAAAAGAATAATCCATGAATCATCTTGCGTTAGTACTCCTCAACAAAATGGCATTGTCGAGAGGAAAAATGGTCACCTTTTTGCTGCAACCCATGCTATCTTATTCCAAAGGAATGTTCCAAAACAATATTAGGGGGAAGCCGTTATAATATCCACTCATCTTATTAACAAATTACCCTATTGGGTTTTGGGGCTCAAGAGTCCTATGCAAGAGCTCTCTCGATTTTTCCCTCACTTTCCTATTTCAAATAATCTTACCCCTAGAACCTTTGGTTGTAGTTCCTTTGTTCACATTCATGCTCAAAATAAGGGAAGTTAGATCCACGGGCACTTAAATGCATTTTCGTTAGGTATTCTTCCACGCATAAAGGTTACAAGTGTTATCATCCACCCTCTAAAAAAAATTGTCTCTACTGATGTTACATTTGTTGAAAGCGAGGGTTATTTTTCTAGTTCATAACTTCAGGGAGAGGCATCATTCATGGAAGATAAGGACTCGAACTTGTTTCCACTTGATTTACCTTCTACCTTACAATCCCCTTCATCATCCATACCTAGCCCTTCACCAACCCAGCCTGTGATTGACTCAACCCCTTCAATTAAGCTTGATTCTCTAAGTCCTGTATCTACTAGAAACAATGTTCATGATTCTACTAGACCACTGCAGGTATACTCAAGGAAGAAAGCATGTGTCACTGATCTTTTGCAAGTCCAAAAGATGGAACCAACTCCTGGAAATGAGGTAATCTCTCCAATTAATTTTTCTCCAACTGATTTTTCCTATGGTAATGCTTCTACTGCTATTGAAAATGATGAAGTTGACCTTCCTATTGCTCTTAGAAAAGGCATAAGAGAATGTACAAACACCCTTTATATCCACTTGCTCATTTCCTAGGCTATCAAAAACTATCACCTTCTCACCATGCATTTCTCACCCAACTGAATGTTGTTACCGTTCCCAAAACCTTATCTGAGGCATTAAGCGATGAGAAATGGAGACAAGCTATGAGTCTTGAGATGGAAGCATTGAAAAAGAACAAAACATGGGAAATAGTGGAGTTACCAAGTGGTAAGAATCCAATAGGTTGTAAATGGGTTTTTTCCTTGAAATATAAGCCAGATGGGTTAATTGAGAGGTATAAGGCGAGGCTTGTAGCCAAGGGATATACACAAACATATGGGGTGGATTATTTGGAGACATTTGCACCAGTTGCCAAAATGAATACAGTTAGAGTGTTATTATCCTTAGCAACAAATCTTGATTGGAACTTGCAACAGTTTGATGTTGAGAATGCTTTTCTCCATGGTGATCTTGGAGAGGAAATTTATATGGAAATCCCTCCTGGATTTGACAACAGTTTTGAAGATAGAAAAGTTTGTAAGTGAAGAAGGCTTTGTATGGGCTCAAGCAATCTCCTTGTGCATGGTTTGGGAGATTTGCAAAGGTTATGATCACTAATGGATATAAGCAAAGTCAAGGTGATCACACTTTATTTATCAAACACTCAGGTTTAAGAGGAGTGGGAGTAACAGCATTGCTTGTTTATGTTGATGATATAATTGTAACTAGTAATGATGAGAAAGAAAAGGAGAGCCTGAAGAAATATTTGGCAAGAGAGTTTGAAATTAAACAACTTGGCAAATTGAAGTACTTCTTAGGCATTGAGATTGCTCGGTTAAAGCAGGGAATATTTATTTCTCGACAGAAGTATGTGCTTGATTTATTGAAAGAAATTGGGAAGTTAGCTTGTAAACCTGCTGACACACCAACTGAATTCAATCATAAGCTTGGAGAAAACAAAGAAGATGCTAGCATTGATCGGGGAAACTATCAGAGGTTCACACAAGGCCTGATATTGCATATGTTGTTAATGTAGTCAGTCAGTTCATGCACAATCCTAAGGAAGTCCACCTTCAAGCAGTGTACCGAATATTACACTATCTTAAGGGAACACCTAGGAAAGGGATTCTGTTTAAAAAGGGGCAAGTTTAACACTTGAAGCTTATATTGATGCTAATTACGCTGGTTCGATGGTTGATAGACGATCAACATCAGGCTACTACACATTTCTAGGTGGAAACTTAGTTACATGGAGGAGTAAAAAGTAGAATGTTGTTGCAAGATCAAGTGTTGAAGTTGAGTTTAAATCAATGGCTCTCGGAATACGTGAATTACTTTGACTGAAGAAAATTCTTGAAGACTTAAAGATTAAATGGGAGGCGCCTATGAGACTCTATTGTGATAATAAGTCAACTATTAATATTGCACACAATCCTGTGCAACATGACCGCACAAAGCATGTAGAAGTAGATAGACATTTCATTAAGGAGAAGTTGGATAGCGGCCTCATTTACACACCATATATTTCCACAAACCGGCAACTTGCAGATATCTTGACCAAAAGATTGAGTACTGTTGTGTTTCAAATGATAATTAGCAAGCTGGGAATGTATGATATACACTCACCAGCTTGAGGGGGAGTGTGGAAAAATATGTAATTAAGGAATGTTTGACCTTATAAATGAGTGAATATGGGGAGTTATTTTTGGGTATTATTGAGAGTTATTGTAATCCCAAATTTATTGGAATTGTACCAGATGTATAGGGATTGTAATTAGGGTTTCCATTTCTTTTCTTCTTGTCTTTGTTTGTATATAATATGTCTTGTATCATTCAGAATTCAATAAGAGAAAAATATTCTTTTACCACAATTTCTCTCCCACGATAATGCAAATTGTTCATGTATTGACATCATCTGGAAGCCTATGACAGACCATATTCTTTAATTCGTGTTTCCCAAGATACAATGCTCTCAAGAGAGAAAAATATAGCAGTTAAAGTCAGGCAGGCAGGAAGGCAGCAAGCAGGAAAGGGAGAGACCAAAAGTGGCAGGTTTTCTTCTAGTTCGTTTGCTTCTTTTTCCTTCTCTTTTTAGCAAAGCGAATTGTTTTCCTGTTTTTGGTTTTCAGTTCATCTTCTTCTACAATAATGTGAGAATCTTTTGGATCCAAAATCACCACGTTACATGTGGTTCTGAGTTTGGGAGTGAATGCCACCCGTGGAACTCCTATGCCAAATCAGTCTAATGGGCATGCAGCGTCCATGCAAGACTTGACATAGGAGATAGAAAAAGTATTTGGAATAGGGGAACCCCTAGGCAACACCTTAAACACACTCACAAAACAGATTTTTCATCACAACCGGTCATTTCTTTGTATTTGATGTCACCAGATTTTCAGCGTTGCATATTTGGTAACTTCATCATTCATTACACATATTTCAACAAAGTAAGTACAAATTGGGATGGACACTCCCCTTAGTTGTTTAGTTTAAGTGTTGGGTTTCAGTAAAACCAACAATATATAATACGAATTATTAACAGTTGAAGGTATTTGGCTATTTGTATCCATTTTAATCAGAACTTCAAATATGCGATAGACTAATCATTGTTTTCATTCAAGGTAGTCCACATTTAAGGTGAAGCAACAAAATATAATAAAATGTTTGAATTTCAAAATTTTACTTTTCAAAAAAAAAAAAAAAATCTTTTTTAATGGGCTGCACTGTTGGGATGTCTGAAAGGACAATATTTAGCAATAATATTCAGACTGCAGCAGTTTTATTACCCAGAAGATACTATCACAAACTCAGACTCCCATTGTTTAAGTAAAAGCATGAATATTGCTCTCCATTGCTCTTCATAGCAAAAGTTAAAATATTTCAATCAAAACATTCTTTTGGTGCTGCCTTCATTAAACCACACTTGGTATGCCTTTTCTCGTATGACTCAAGTATGATAATCCTGTCTACTGTAGCAATCTAAAATTCTGCCATGGAGAAATACAATAATTCTCCAAATTTTATAGTTCGCACGAAATTTCTATCATCTTGAGCAATATATCCCCGAAAAGGCAGTAAAACTCGGAAAGTATGTAATCTAAAAAGGTGGCATTGCCTCAGTGATCGAACATTATACAAATTAGTGCAGTCTTGGGTCAGAAATTATACAAAATTGCCTAATGTGATGGCAGATTCTGGTAGAAATAGAAACACAAGTGTAACTAGGTGATGTTTAAATAAAGAAAAATGAAATAAATTTAATAGAAATTCCATGCACATCCTCAAGTACCCCAAGCAGAAAACATCACTAGCCATTAATTGCTTAATTAATAGAGATTGTGGTTAATCCAACCCCCTAGGAAACTATTTACCATTTATATAAAATCACCCCTATGTGCACGACCACAACCCCTCTCTGCCCTCCCAAAAAAGGAAAAGAAAGAAACATATTCAGAAAGAAAAGAAACAGTATCAACCATGCACCTTTAAATTAAAGCATGTGAGAAACAATAGAATCATTATGTTAACCAGTGGAAGGGTTAAAAATAATAATTTGCCAGAGGTTGTAGTGATTACCAAGTGATACGGATTAGATAATAAGTAATCATCTTCCTGCCCAAACTCACCCTCTTTTCCACTGCAGAAATATCCAAAGATAGCATTAGCAGATAGGTGGATCTAGGGTTAAAACAATAATCTCCAAAAAAGATTAATTTGGATGTAAAAGATAACGTCCAATCCCAGTATTAATTTCATGGGTGAAACTTTAAGGGATGTAATGGGGAAATCTAAGAGGCCGAGAAAATGAAGTAGATTTAGGTACATGTTTAAAAGTTTTCCTATACTAGTTATTGAATGCAAAGATATTAGAACTTGACTTTAACATAAATTTTGAAAGCCTGTGAGCAAGCAGCCAGCAATATCTCTTACAAAGATAACATCCTGTTCCACTGATAACGCATCTGGAAAAAAAGAGTCAAATTTGTTTTCCAATATCTACAAATGAAAATGACAGAATTCATATCCCAAAGGATGTAAACCCTAATACCCCTTGATTGAGATTGAAGATAATTGACCCTCAACATTCAAATTAGAAAGTGAATTAAAAGAAAAAAAAAGTATCATCATTAAGCAACAAAAAGTAAACAAGGCAATGGTTCACAAGCAAGCATGTGTAGGCCATGACGTTATTACTAAATGCACAAGCTATTATCATTTTAGATCTTCCCCCAAAATTTTGTAACCTTAGCCAGGTAAAGTTGAAGTCTGACTTATAATCACAAAATTGCTACTACACATTTAACGTAAAACATGAGCATTTGGATAAGTGAGTATGGAATATAACGAGCTAGTTTCTAGAGATTTTCATTTCTCTGTATTTGCAAAATCCTGCAGAAGATCATCAAGCAATTTTAGATCATAATTTGCATAGTTTCCAACATATATGATGAGACGAGCACACTATGGAAACTAGAATTAGAAAGTATAATTGCAAAAACTTATGTAAAATAGAGTGATAGCAATAGAGGGGAAACTACCTGTTAGCTACCATCCTTAGCTGTCTGAAAGGCCATATATACACACCCTCTACCCTGATTTGAGCACCGCGAACATCATGCTCATTGTCGAACACATCATGAAAAATTATAACCCCCTAGTGTATTACATCATAAAGGTGCAATTACAATAAGAAAATGTGATGATAAAAAAAAAAAAAAAAAAGAGCATTCTAAAGAAACAAAGAAATACATAAGCTCATGATGCCAAAATTATTATCCAAGTTGACATCCTATCATGGTTTGACCAACCTTGAATACACCCTCACACAATGCTTGTGCTAACAGAAACAAATGAATAACGCAAATAACTGCATCAAATCACCCACTGACTAATGTGAACATAGATAACTTTTTGAGCTTCAAAGTTGGTTCAAACAATATTGGAAAACTAGTTTTTTGGGGGCGTCTTCGGGCAGCAGGTAGTAGAGATCAAAAAATTAAATCAATGTCTAATGGTAAAAACGATTTTTGCAGAAGCAGCCTATTTTTCTCAAACATTTGCTGAGGCTAAATGATGCCAATTATGGTAACTTCCAACAATTCTTAGTAGCGTTGTATTCTTGGTAGAGCAAGCATTCTGTAATAAAACTTTGGAGCAGCAGTTATCAAGTATCAACATGGATAGTTCAGATGACAAGTGTAAAGCATGTATCCATGTTGATTGTTAAAAATGTAAGTGTACCACTGCATGAACTAAGGCAGAGTCTCCATCGGCAAACCAAATGTGTACAAGACTCTTCATCAGAACTCAGCCAAGCCTTAATGACTGGCACACAGTTCATGGATACATATATATGTATGTGTTTACATTATTCTCATTCTAACATATCCATTTTCACAATTGATGGGATTGCTTAGCAATTTCTGAATTGGTTTAATTCCTCTTCATTCTCCATGGTGGCCAACAATGTTTTTAAATCCAATGACTTGAAGATTTCACTGACTGAGTAGTCAACTCGTCAAAATGACCACACTCATGCGATAAGAAGAATCAATCAACAACCAGGCATCTAAGAACAACAAGATGGTTCAATTTACATCACATCTCCATCATCAAGTTAAAGAATAATCACACTACCTGAACGTAGTGTACACCAGTTATTTTTGTTGGTGTACTGATCAACTCTAGAATGGAATTTCCATTTGACTTCCTAAAATCAGGAAACTTGGAAGAGCTATTTGTGGAATCTAGGAACTTCCAATTCCCTGCACCGCACAAATTTACGAATGTATGTAATCAATGTCAAACAAATGAAGCAAATACATAAAAAGTGCTTGGAAACAACAAAATATTAAATAATTAGCCGAGAACATTCCCAATTAAGAGTATTCAGCATGCTCATTAAGGCCAACCAAATCAAAGAACCATATCGATCAAATACCCAGCAAAATTATCACGAAAATGCAGTTTGTAGTGCTAATTATCAGACCAGTAACTCAAGTCATTCTATTATGTCAGGGAATGTCTAGATTGACAGTGATGAGAATCAAAATACATTCACACAAATGCATTTGACTTTCATAAAATTAGTGGATCCTGCTAACAACCTCCTGAATGCACAGAGCCTCTTTACACTATCAAAATTGCTATTCATGGAAAGCCACTTAAGGTTGAGATTGAGCTCGATTTCATAAGTACAGAAGTCTACAATCAGCTCTAAGAAATGGACTCTAGGCTTTCGCTAGAAGTATCCACGAAGGGATCATTGATGAAACCTACTTTTAGTCAAAATACCAATAGAGCACAAGAATTAGTTATGCAAGCAATCCTAAAATTGGGCATAAAACAAACATCCATGGACCAGAAAAACTAGAACCAAAAGCACTGATTGCCAAAACAATGAAATATTCATATAGTTCTCATGCATATAATCATAATATACTCTCTGTGCCTCCTATAACAAGCAGCTACAAATAGTATACTTTGCACTCCTATCCTAAGACGAACCTTCCAGGTTTACTTGGAGATAACTCACTATCTCAAGAATTAATTTTTCAGTATCCTACCCCATTGTGAACCAATGTGTCCCTCATGTCCAACCTCCCCAACACCCTATACTTGTTCTATTTTAACTCCCATCATATTGAAATCAAAAATT
Source organism: Paulownia fortunei (assembly GCA_019321725.1). Lineage (NCBI taxonomy): Eukaryota > Viridiplantae > Streptophyta > Magnoliopsida > Lamiales > Paulowniaceae > Paulownia > Paulownia fortunei. The sequence goes on along the minus strand of CM033113.1, from coordinate 13,135,761 downwards.
CATATATCTCAGATGAGAAATCCTAGTATGAGAATAGGAATTATCTTGAAGATGCTTCAGCCTCATCCACCATATTTAGAGTAATAATTTTACTCACCTTCATGTACAACCAGAACAGCTGAAATTGATCTCTTATCCGGTGCTACAACATTTGAGGAAATTTGATGGACAGAATAATCTTTTTTTTTTATTTTAACTTTTTTTTTTTCTTTTGGGGGGAGGGCGCAGTGGGGATTGATATTGTATTGAAATGTTTTAGACAACTTTAAATGAACTACAATTCACGTAGATATACAATCAAGTGAGCCATTTATAACTGGTTTCCATTGAAAAAAAATGGTAAATTAATAAATATATTTGGACAGGTAAATTTGTAACAATATAAACTTCTAAAAGGGGAAGGAACCAAATTTGGGACTACCTATACTAAACAAGTACAAATTGAAGAGTAAAGCTTAATTTGTTCTTGGCTTATATAATCAGAAGAAAGTGTATAAAATAATGCAACTATTGTTACTTAATCAGATATCGTGGTTCAACAAATTAGGTGCAATGAGCATGGTGCTTGAGAAATAGAAGAGAACGTGAAGTGGCAGAAATGGGCTTTGTTTGGTTATTAATTGTGGAAGTTTTCTTTTTCTTAATCTAATATTAATATGACAATAAAGCATAAAAAGTTATCAAATTACCTTGGATACATAAGTTGGACTTCGTTATTGCTTTTGGGTTTGCGATCCAAATAATTGGATATATCAACATATGGCTCTATTCGGGGATCCAATCACTTGGTGTGTATAACTTGTTGTAAATAGCATATATGTAATGCACCAAGTGTTGAGGGGCCCAAGGCCCCTCCTTGCCCGACAGTGAATACATCCATGGTTAATGATGACACTCAAATTAGTGATGCAACCAACTCTAAATGTGCAAATAATACCAAGACAAAAGGCCTGAACCCTCACCCATCTCCCTATTCTCTCCATAAACAATGAGTTCTATGATAGAAACAGTGAAGGGGCCAAAATGGTTCAGCCTCATCCACATTAATAAGATAAATATTTTACTCACCTTTGTGTTACCAGAACAGCTGAAATTGATCTCTTATCTGGTGATACCATATTTTAGGAGGATATTTTACAGATGTTCATTAACTAATGATGACACTCAGTATTTATGCAAAATGGCCAAGTTTAAATGCAAACAATCCAACGATGCCTGATACCTAAACCGTCTCCCTAGTCCCTCCATAAACGAGTTCTGTGACACACAGTAAAGTCTTCCCACCATGCTGCCAATCAACAAAAAAAGTATCTTTCTCTATGCCCTTCTGACCAATAACAGCCTTCATCATTTACTCCACCTTTGACATAGTCCTTCCAGCATTAATGGTGTGAAACAAATATTAATTAAAATATGGAAATATGTCCCTTCTGCACATTACCTAGCCCTATCTTAACATATCTGAGTGGGGCCTAAACCTCTTCATTATCATATGAAACCTATTTTATTCACATTTTTAGCTAACCCAGTATTATTGAGAGCAGGACAGTCTTATGCAAAGATTAAAAGCTGATCGACCTCGTGCGGCAATCATCTTTACTAGCTCAAAATTCAACAGTACAGAATCCATAACTCGTGGGAAGGACATAATACATATCGTCCGGCAATCTACAGACCAAAACTTTCTGTTCTATTCTTGAGAGATTCTGTCTTATGGTGAATCTGTTAATGCTATATCTGAGCCATTCCTCATATAAACCAGTATACCAGCATACATGATAAATATCTCAAAATTAGGATTCCATAACTCACAATCATTTTAAGCAAATTTGTTGATATATAAGACAGTCAGAATGTCAAAAGTAATTCTAACAATTTTGACATTCCAGATGTTGATTGTCGTGTTTAGCTGGCAAGACAATTAATCCAGAAGATGCATCAAGCGAAACAAACTCCTTTCTCATCATGGCAGGTTTTGTAAAGGAAATCTTCTCACAGTAGTGACACAATTTATGAACAGATATGATAATTTAAAGTCATTCAAGTATCACCACACAATATCATAATTCATTAAACAATGCCATAAGCCAAAAAGAAATGTGAATTTATTCAATATAAAATGATTCATGCAAATGAATGATCATTGAATAATTTCACAGATGGACAACTCACAAACCTCTATATGTCCCTGTTATATTCCAAGAAGAAAATGGACCCAACTCATGCTCTTCCTTGCCTAAAGGAAGCCACTGCAAGAAATAAATAGGCAAAAAAATTAGAAGTAATCAAAGGAAGATTTGAGAAGAAGGAGGAAAAGAAAGTGAGCTCATTGATGGATACGTGTCCTTTAATGTAATTTTAACAAGAATTTGTAGCAAATAAAAGACAGGAGCTGTTGTTCCCGTCCACTACCAAAGAAATTATTCTTATAGCTGAGAATATCCATCTGAAAAAAACTTGAGCCCTGATAAAGCAGAAAAGCACACAAAATACAAATACACCTCATAAGGAGAAGTATGAGATAGGTTGAGCCATTAAATTGGACTTGAATAAGGGACAGAGGAGATATTGCCAGAGTGAATGACAGGCTTAACATACTAGTGCTAGTGTGTCCATTTTATTTCCAGTATTATCTTACACATTTTATGAGTCCAATGTCTACAATTAAGATGGCAGCCCAACAAATCTGTACCTTTTTAGTTAAAGCCAACAAATCTGTACTCATTTATTCTAGAATTCGTATTCGATCGAGGCAAACAACATAATTCAGTATCTTAGTTATTCTAAATGGCCTGTGGAGTTTTAGGGATGCAAGACAAATCCCAAACTGATGCCCGTGGGACCTTCAAGATCTTGGATGAGAAGCCCAGGATAGAATTTGGTCTCTTATTTCACATTAAGCAAGCATATCAACATCCTTGCTTGCCAATTAGAAACATAAATTAAACAATTAAACTTAAACATTGAAAGCAACTAATAGTCCACTTCCACGGACTTTTCTCTCCACCATCTTTGCAGCCTTCAAACACAAAACTCAACTCTTTACTCGCAGATCCAAGACAAAACAACTTGTAATTGTTATATCCGAGGGCTAATCAGTTCAGGCATCAAATTCTTGCGACCAATTACATTCTCTAGGCTAGTCCAAACCTAGGTTAAGAAACCAACATCATATGTAAGTCATATACGACTTGGGAGTTCATTCTAGAAAAGCAAATTTTTTCATGTAGATAACTTGATGAAAATTGGAAAGACCGGAGGTGCATTAACAACTTCACTGACATCGTTGTAGCACGTGGAAGTGGAAAACACTTGATGCTGGTTAGCTAAAGGGGGATGCTTCCACCACGTCTGTCCTTAGTTAGAGATTCCCAACTGTCTGTCTTCTTAATTAAAACACATATGTAACATTTCTCTATTACTTTTGACTAAGCTTATCAAACACATTGGCTTGAATTTCAATCAAGGATTTGCCTGACCTACAGGCACAATTCATATGTTTGATACAAAATAAATTCATTGAAATTTTGGTATAGAATTTCGCGGAGCCAACAATCAAATGATACAAACTTGCCTCTACTCCCAGTAAGGGTAGTTTTGAACAATCAGATGAAAATAAATGAATATATTTCTTTCAAATTCATAACTATCTTGAGAAGGCTCTTTTGGTGATTAAAATAACAAACACATCAAAAATAAAGTTATGCATGCCGTAGAATCTACACGGCCATGCTGCCATGTGGCATGGTGCTTCATATCAATCCTCCTGCATGCTTCTCAGCTATAATTAATACATGCCTATCAATACTATATTAAAGATTATACTGATATTTCACTTGCTCTTTTCCTAATCTTAATGAGATACTTAAAATTTTACGGCAACCCAAAATACAAGCAATATTGATAGGATGTGCTAATATCACATAACTACATCTTGCTTAATGACCACGTACAGATCCTGACAAACCACTCATCAGCTGCCTCCTAAAAATACAACAAAAGGTACTAGATTCCATAGTATGCATAGTGTCAAATAGTCGAGCAAAAAAAGTCAGATTCATCAATCATTAGTCATTAAGAGAGCAACAGTTTTTCAAAATCATAAAGATGCGCATTGCAACATTGTCTCAAAATCATGAAACATGAACCAAAATTGCAACTCCTTAAGTGTCATTGTCTCAATAATAACCGCTTAAATGAGTGGCATTCAATTTTATTGACTTTTTTTACATTTTTAGCACACTATCCAACAAGAAAAAAAAGAATTGAACTCCACAATACATTAAGCAAGTAAAAGCAAAGCTATTAACCAGAGTCAGAGACTACACTTCCTTACTGAAGGCTCCAACATATATGATAAAATCATGTCTTTTACGCCTAGCACATAATCAAAATAGTAACTGACAAAAATACACCATACGCATTGAAAATAGAGAAATTAAAGAACTCAGATATAATTCATTTAAGAAGTAGCAGTGGCACAACAAAAAAAAAAAAAACAAAGAAAGAAAGAATACAAAGAAAAAAATAAAAAAACCTAACCTCATCACCCCATGACCGAGGCCTCTGCCTTAAAGGTCTTAAACCATTTACTGGCCATATTACGACAAAAATGAACCATAACCCAAAAAGAATTCGAAACAAAAAACTCAAAAAATTCCAACTTTTCATCGGACCCATTTCCAAGCTCAACTCAAATTCTTGCTCCTCAAGTGATTCTCGAGATTTCCCGATAAAGAAATGAAGCCCATCACACTTTGGAAAGAAAGAAAAACAAAAAACTTAAAATTCGTATCTTTTTTAGACAAATGACTGGTGGGTTTTCGCTTAAAGTGGTGGCAAACAATGTTTAGCTAACAAACTCAACAAGAAAAGATGAAATACACCGATCAATATACACAGAAAGCGAGAGCTTAACAACCCAAAGAATCACTAGTTTGATACCCAACAAAAAAAAAAATTGTTTCTTTTTGGGTTTCAAACAAGAGGACCTTCACCAGTCAATTCTTGAACCAGAAAACAGCATACATAATCATTTATTAATTCAACAGACGGCTATAGACAAGCCTTTTTCTGAATTTGTGAAATTTGCGAGCTTTGACACGGGCTATTTGTTGAAGGTGTTTCTTTTCTTTGATGGGTAAAACAGAAGTCAAGTAGAGAAATGAAAGACTAATTGGTGTTGAGGAAATAATAATGTTACGGGACTGAGAAATTACGAGTAATACAGTCCAATATAATGATGGGGAGTATTTAATTTTGATTATCGTCAAAGGTATCCAAGGTTCAGATGGACCTGTGATGGATGACAGAATGGTACTACCTGTGAGGTAAACACTTCGTTTTCTGCATGTTTGTGGTCGAATGATCCAAGTAAAAATCAAGCGAATTTTGAACTCCATTTTTATTGACTAACAAAATTTAATTTTAGTAATTTTTTAAAATTTGAAAAACTTAGTTATCAATTACTTTATCCAGAAGGGTATAAGCTTTTCACATGTCAAACTGGGAAATTATTAGTTTTAATTAAAAAAGAATCATTTATTATGATCAGAAATGATAGAAGTATTAGTTAATTTTCTTAACCTGTACATACTACATATATATTGCAATGTTCTCGCATTAACAATTTCCCAACATTATGAACTTTAATGATGGATTAAATACTCATGGAAGTGATATAAATTGCAAAACCATTCATTTCTATTTTTAAGGAAAATAAATTATGAGCATCTGCTCAAAATGATATACAACTTTAATATTAAAGGAAAAAAAATTATGGAAAAGTCGATAATCATTGCAAGTAGTCATTCTTATTTAATTGCAATTTAGTTTTTGTCTTTATAAAATTAAAAAAAAAAAAAAAGGAAGAGTATCATTGTAAGTGCATGATAAACAAGTATTTACACTATAAAAATTATTTTGTGTTGTGAATTGGTTTGTACGCATTGATAAAGTAGGAAAATCAAAAAAATTGAAAAAAAAATGAGAAACATCATGTCGTAGAAATAATGTTGGATGCAAAATATTAGGTACGAGGTTTGGGTGTCTACTGCCTCGGATTTATCCAACTCTATCCTTATGCTGTAATTAAATATTTACTAAGTTTAAACCAAATGGATTAGGTTGAGTATGAAAACTCAAGTATGTTACGAGCATAGAAATGGGTTGGAACTTAAGTAGGGAGAACTCAAAGTGGGGAGAATTGAGCCTACGTACAAGGGCGGAATTTGATATATTTTATCAAATAGATATTTAAAAACCATGTTTAGTTATTGATGGCATAATTTCATTGTATGATCTGGAAATCATTTATAAAGACATTAAGGAATGTTGTAATTATATATTCTTAATTAGGTAAAGTTATAAATTTCTAGTCATATTATATTAATGAGAACATTACTTTTATCATTTTTAAATTTTAGTTACAAGTCGCGCATATTTTATGTTGACGATACGTGTGCAAAATCCTAATTCGCAAAGTTAAACTTCCTACAAATGACCTAACCACTAAAGCAATTGTCACACCCCAAACCCCGAGACTGTGACAACCGCCGCAGGCGCTTAGGAACATCCCAAAAGCCTACAAAACTAATCCAATATTTTTAATGTAATTCAACATTAAACATTTGTATAGAGCATCTATACATCCAAATAATTATAAAAATTTTATAATCAATATAAATATATCAATAAAATAAATCAAGAATTTTATCAACAATCCACCTGATTAATTAAAAATAAATCCTGTAAACATCCTCAAATATATATATAGTTATGTTTAAAATCAACCACTAAATCACACAGAGATAATATATCCTCAATAGTAAAATCTATCATATCCAATAATTTTAAAATAATAACATAAAAAGTTCGAATTGCTCCAATAGACTTCCATGTATTCTAAAAGCTATTCCCCAACCTACTAAATCTCGGTATTTGAAAAATATTAGGAAATATTATGAGCACGATGGCCCAGTTAATAATCCAACACTCAACTAGGTGGATCAAGCAAGATAGAAAAGTAGTAATATATTTTTATTCAATGAAAAACATTTGACTTATCACTTAAACTCCAAAAAAGAAAGGCAAACAATTCACCATTATAAAATAATAAGTTAAAAGAAACATGCAGTTATGAAAATCAATCAATCTCCACATAAAATTCACCATGTAAAATCAAACATATAAAACAATCATAGTTAAGGGCAGGTTTAACCCCCCTGTCTTAGGTCTTGGTACAGGTTTAATCCCCCTATACTGGGCCACTAGTGCAGGCTTAACCCCCCTACACTGGGTCACTAACCAAACCCTCAAATCCCAACAATACAATATATATATATATATATATATATATTGTATTGTTGAACTTGCTTGATCCAATTTGTAAGAAAATTAACAACGCATACCAAAAGTACTACATATACGAATTTATGTAAATAAGAATAGTGAAGGGTCACTTATCTCAAATCCAATAGTTTGGAATCCAAAATTCCTAAGTTACTCGAACAAGATTGAATTTAATCTAGAACAGTAAATAGAAATTGATTTGTTGGGTTGTATTCAATTTAAGATAATTTCCACCAACATAGAAGAATTACCAACCAATACTATGAAATAAAGCTATAGTTAATTTCTTTAAATATAACCGAATGGACTATTCATTAAATACTAGAGCAACGATAACCTATAATATCTTCAATAGTCAATAAAGTGAATTGATTCAAGGTGTTCTAGTTAATTCACAATTAACTAATTGATTTCTCATGTATTTTTAAATCAATTAAATATAAAACTAAAGCTAATTATTACCTAAACTTAGATAATCACAATCACAACTCCAATTCTATTACTCACTACACACACAATTTTATCGTATTCTAATATAATAGGTAGAATTGATATTAGTTTAATCAAGATAGAAAGCAACACTCCATACACCTTTGCACTACCTAAATATAATATGGATGAAAATGATTCACTTTGACCAAGGCATATAATATGTATTAGATATTCACCAAATTAAATGTATGCCTCCTGAATGTAATAAGACACAGTTGATTTTACTTTATTTATTAAAGCTACATGATGAGTGGATTTTATACCCATTAATTAATTATCATTTGTTTAATTTTTTGATTAATTTTTGAGTGTTTATATTAATTTTTATGCATTTAGTTTGAAATATTGTAGGTAATGGCAAAATGAGAAGAAAATGGAAAGAAACATAAAACTTGGTTAAAAATTTGAATAATCCGCTTTTTGGTGCTATTGAGGACAGTATTCATATTTCAATCATAACTTTTTGCTCCAATATCATTTTGACTGATTTCTTAAACCATTGGAAATTTAAGAGATAGATCTATAACTTTTATGTTTGCCAACAAATCCATTTATTTCTATTTCAATGAAAAAAATTGGGTTAAATAGTCTGCACTTGACTAAAAATTTTTAGTATGATATATCTTGGTATTTTGGGCATAACTCCCTTCACAGATGTCATATTAAGCTGATTCATGAAGATAAAGAAAGATAAGACATAGGAATACAATTCATATGAAAACATTAAAAGCCAGTTTGGTTTTAAACATGGTGAAACATCAGTTGAAAGAGGTAATTGATGCTGTAGAGTTGGATCTTGGGCAGCAAGTGCAGCCTAGGCATTGCAGGCACTGCCTTAAACAGAATGGGCAGTGCCTAGGGGCGCTGCCGGGCAGACAAGTAAGGGCAAAATTATCATTTTTCCTTCTTTAGGGCATCTCCATCTAATTTTCAATAATTCAAAAGCCTCTAAAAGTAAAAAAAAAATCAGTTTTGAGAGAGGGAGAGAGGGAGAGAAGAAAGAAACAAGCCAAGAAAGAAGAAGGAAGAAGAAGAAGATAAAGAAGAAGAGAGAATTCTCTCAAGATTTAAGAAGAAGACATCTACAAGGGAAGAAACTCATCATCTTTGAAGTTTTATTTCATTTTCCTCTTTTTCTCATTAATTATGTTCATGGGTGTTGTTAATTTTTATTTCATTTTTACCATTATGAACTAATTTATTTTTCTAGAGTTGTGATGTAATCTAATTATGATGTTTTAAATATTTGTATCAATTCAATTCTCAATTTATCTTCAAGTTGAGTTATCTACATTGTTCTTAATGCTTTCAAATACTTGGCCTCTAATTGAATGATTTGCTAGTCATATTGACCTGAGAGGTGATATATGTGTTTAGTTCTATATGCAGAAAATCATAAATTGCATGTGAGATAGGAATATACTTACATAGTTTTTGTAGTCTTATTTGAGATCCATAAAACTTAATGAATTGTTGATTGTTGTAATTCACATAGGAATATAGTGAGTTAGCAAATGATGATATTTTCATTAGACACTAGGAGATGCCAGTGAATAATTTAGGCATTCTCAACTATTACTTGGAAAATAAATTGAGATTTATGTGATGAATTATTCAATTCGGATTAATTATGGTGAAATCATAACCTTAGGCCTTTAAGTTAGTGAATTTCATCTTTAAATGATTTTCATCATTAATTTAGTTTGGTTGAATTTAGTTTCTAAACAAAAACACAAAAATGCATTTATTCGAATAAAATTAGAGTTAACATAATTTCGGTACTTAATAATTCAACAATTCTTGTGGGAACGATAATTTATTTATTACTTTATTACTTGTATATGATAACGTGCACTTGCGTTCATAAATTTTCGCAACAAGTTTTTGGCGCCGTTGCCCGGGATTGTTTTATTTTGTTAATATCGATACCAAGTAACTCTGATTTTAATTTTAATTTTTCTTGTATATATTTTTTCTTATTTTTATTTTATTGTTTGAGTGTGGCCTTATTTATAATCATAGGTGTTTTGTTGTGTGTGTGATATGATCAAAAAATAGTAGACGAGATGGCATATAATTCATATTATTGGCCAACTGAATATGACATGACAAATCAAGCTGCAACTCAAGCCTCTAGAACGAATCGAGTAGACGCCATTAATGTATTGGGTGCTCAAGTATAAATACTTTCAAAAGAGATGGAGAAATATTTTGCAGCAACTGCTAATCATTCACCATTCAAGGTACGTGAGTCATATGGCAGTTTTCATGCAATAACACAATCCCAAGGGAGAAAATAATTTGCACCACCATACGTCGAGCATGCTCAATATGGGTAGAATTACAACCAGCTGCAAAATTATCCTTTCTCCAATACTTATCAAGGATGGCCAAATCATTATAATGCTTCATGGAGAAATGATGAGAATATGATGTGGCATGCACCTAGTTACCCATAATTAGAGAAGAAGTGAAGCCTTGAAGAAGCATTAACTCAATTCAAACATACTACCGACTGAATCTTGTTGCGACCTCACTTTAGCAATCCATCACAACAGATTTTGCCTTATACAACTGAGGCAAATGGAGAGGGTGAAGAACATTGTGATGCTAATTTACTTAGTGAGGAAAAGATTGAAACCATTTTGTGGATTGAAAAATTGATGAAGGATGAACAATATGTATCAACATAAATACCTCTAGTGGAGAAAAGAGAAGAATATTGGAATGCTAATTTGCTAAGTGATGAAGAGATGGAAATGTCTTGTGGATTAAAAAACTGATGAAGGATGAACAAGAGGTATCAACACAAATACCTCTAGTGGAGAATAGGGAAGATTAAGAAAATGTTCAACCAAGCCCTTCTCAAGAGCCATCATGGGGAGTTTCTTATCCTCATCTTCTACAAAATAACAGGCCTATGTCAAAATATTGTGGAGGATGATATAGGGATCTCATCGTACAAGTGTGAATTAAAGGATCAAGAGTTGGGAGATTGCTCATTAAAACATTTTATGGTGGAAAATAAAGGTGTATTTGAGGATGTTGACAAATCTATTATCCATATAGATTTCATCATCCCTGACATTGAAAAGGATAGAAACATTTCTCTCACACAAGGACAACTATTATTTGTCATCGGGCATGCACTCAATAATATAAAAGAGGCACTTAATCCTATGCTGGATTATGCTCGCTATGCTTATCTTTGGGGATCACCTACACTTCTGGAGTATACAAAGACATGGTATGAGAAACACTTATTCTTGGACCCCGGTTGAGTAAAGAAGAAGTATGGCTAAAGACTATAAATTAAGCGCTTCTAGGGAGCCAACCCAAGTATTTTATATTTTCTTTCTTTCTTATTTAGTTGTTTAATAGTCATTTTTTTTATCCTTTAGTTTGATGAAGTTTTGTTTGTTTTCATTTCAGGATCCAACTCAAGTTTGAGAGAGGATTTGTAAAATAAGGAGTGATATGCCACCAACTAATGAATGCGCATCTCTCACTATTCTAGAAGAGGATGATGATTGAGTTGATGAGAACTAACACCATTCAGGAAAGTCTTCTATATCTTATCTTGCTTTATTTAACATTGAGGACAATGTTAGTTCTAAGTTTGGGGGTGGATGTATGTGTTTCATTTGATTATGTTTGTTTATAGCTTTTGGAAATTGTTGAATGTTGTGCTTATGTATGTGTTTGACTCTTATGGCAATTTTTATCTTTCTTGTAATCCTTTGACATATTGAACACATAGCCTTGAACATTTGAATTTTCTGCTTACTTAAAAAAAATTATATGAACGAGATATTTTTTTTGCAATTTCATATAATTCTAGAACTTGTTTGATTGTCATTCGAGGTGAAATTCTAGGCTACATAACATTAGGGAAGTGATTTAGGCTATTTTTGCAACCAAATAAGAATATGTGAAATACACAAGATTAGGGCTACAAGATAAGGGAGAAAATCAGATTATACCATTACATGCCACCTCAAGCTTATGCTACATAATGCTTAGACTTATCAAGCTAGCACCTCAATCTATTATTCACTCTTAAGCTAACAACCACGACTTGAACCTTCTTCTGAACCATTTCAGCTTCTAAATACATGAAAAAATCTCTCTAAATAGGTCATAAGTGATTCCAACCAAAAAAGGAGGCAAAACAAGTAAAGGGAAAGAGAAATAACCAAGTTCAAGTAGAAAACTATGTAAGGTGAGCTTAACTTATGGGTTTGGCATGACTTTCAAATTTATTTTGAGGTTTATTAGCTTATTAAGCTTTGAATATTATTTATAAATATGTTATTATGTTATTAGATAGGGGTTGGTCGACAAAGAAAAGGTTTTTGGTTGCAAATATTTGATAGAAAATATTTGTACTAAAAACTGTCACCTTGTTGTATTCTTGTATTTTAGGTTTCAAAAGTGTATGATATGTTGAATAAAACCTATAATTATCATCATAAACATGTTTATATATGGGTTAAGAGTATTGGAATAAATTTTCATCCGTTAGAAATTGAAATAGGACATGATATTGAAGAGATGCTCAAAACTGTCACCATCGAATATCAGATTCCATCCGATGTGAAGGGGACTGGTTCTACAACATTAAATCCATTAGTTTTGACAAGGATATGACTTTATTAACTCTTTTTATATGTTATATAAGTGTGGTGAAAATTTGGGAGTGATTGAATATACTTAAGAGTGCCAAAACTATTAATGTCATGAAGTGCGTAAAACTATCACGGTAGGAAAAATCTGTTTCAGTATGCTATGAAGGGAGCTGAACTTAGGAAGCTATATCTATGTATTTTAGCCATTCTATGACATGGTTACATTTTTTTTATGTTATAATTGTGATAAAAATTGTGGAGTGAATGAATATGTCTAAGGGTGTCAAAATTATCATGCAAATTAATGTGGCAGCAAGAAAATATGAAGTTGTGAATTTGTCCCATTTAGTTCATTAATATGTTCCAGCATAGATGTGGTGCATTTGATCCCCAACATTTAGGAAAATGTTGTAAGGGTTATAATTCATCAATTAAGTGAGGTTAGTATACATTTAAGATGTGGAATAAAGGTACGTATAAGGTTGTATTCGGTTGTAGTTTCTAAGTGGTAAGGTTGTTTAGTTAAATTGAGATTAAAAATCTTTATACTACATTAGGTATAATGAACTTGTTAATTGAGGATGGTGATTGATATCTTGTATTTTTACAGATTGTTTCACATCTAAGGCTGGGGAGTAATACTTAAGAAACTTAAAAGTAACACACAACCAATCAAAGGTAAGTAAAGATTCATTTGCAACTACAATGTATAGACATAGTAAATGTGTGAATTATATGTAATATCATAAATTATATGTGCATAGTAGAGGGCTCTCCATTGAGCATACATACATGGGCATTGTCATTGGCACGTGCATGCATCATATACGAGCATTGTGATAAATCTTGTATTGCACGGCATGATTCTGAGAAAGGAAAATATTTTGCTGACCACTACTAGTGCACTGAAGCATGCATGAATTTGCATGGTTTTATGCATGGATTTGCAAGTTTGCGTGCATGGATTTGCATGCGTACGAGTATGCCTAGATTTGCATGCTTATATGATTATTGGCCATTAGATTATGACGGTGTACAGAGCTCTTTTCCGGTGCATAGGATAGTACTGTTGGTCAGGGGCCCAAGAAGAAAATGATTTTGAGAGAAATATTTTCATGCATAAAATTGCATTGTGGGCATAATATTTTGAGATGCATGACTTGATATTGTGGATTATTCTTTGATATGCATAATCTCTACTTGTTGAGCATTATCTCATATAGTTTATGCATTGTAGGTGAGTAAGACGATGCTTGAAGCATATTTTACTGGCTGGGCGGCTGTTGGAGCTCCTATAGGGGTCTGAGGAAGTATGTACATGGATGACGACCTGTTGGGCTATTTTATTGACTTGTTATATTTTGAGTCTATTGTATTATATTTTTAAACTGGTATTATATTTTGCTTTTAAAACTTTACTGTAAATAAGTATGTAAATATTGTGGTTGTTGTGGGTGTTGTGCTTTTATATAAATACTAATCTTACAATATACATAACATGTGTGAGAAAGTATTTTAAACATGATTGTGGATGTAAGAAGTGATTTATCTTTTCTTAAAGTGTTACAAAAAAAAAATCTCCATGCACACAGGGTCTATCATGTCAAATTATACAATATATATGGTTGTGTAGTAATGGGGATGTTACAGAGTGGTATCAGAGCTCAGGTCTTGATTCTGTAGACTGTCCATGTACATGATTGTAGAACTTGCAGAGCACAGCCACGTTAGTAAGTTTTATATTATCATATATTACATTACATATTCCATGAATTATATTGGCCATATGTTGTCAAACTTGTGTAAAACAGCACTACAAAATGGTGAGAACTCGTGGTGGTGCCAGAGCGCAGAGGATTGAGACACCCACTCCAATTAATGATTGAGATACCATGACTAACCGATTGACAGAGTTGATTGAACGACAGTCCGAACAGATTCAACAATTGATTTAGCAGAGGAATAATGGTGAGCAACTGTGGGTGGAGGTAAACCAAAAGTGGGCGGACTATATATATATGGTGGGAGAACGATTTAGAGGTTGGATCCCCCTGCATTTGAGGATGCTATTGATCCTACCACTGCAGAGGACTGGTTGAGGACCCTAGAAAACATGTTCCAGTACAGCAGGGTGCCAGTAGAGGAGAGGGTAATGTGTACTACTTTCATGCTTCACGGTATGCAGGCCATTGGTGGGACGTGATCAGCAGCATAGATGATATTACTACCATGAGTTGGGACAAATTCAAGGAGTTATTCCGAAATAAATATTTCACGGCCCCAGTTCGCATGATGAAGATGAATAAGTTTATACAACTGCGACAAGGAGCAATGACCGTTGGGGAATATATTCATAAATTTGAACAACTGTCTAGGTTTGTTACGTACATGGTCAGCACTGAAGTACTGAAAGTAGAGAGATTTCTAGAGGGTTTGAGGCTAGAGTTATACCGGGATGTGAATATGGAGGGTACTCAAGGGGTGACATTTTTACAGGTGGCTGAGAGGGCGCTAGTGGCAGAACATGATGAATCGAGAATCGCTTGTGCACAGGAGGCTCGACAGCAGTTTAGACAATAGGGACAGAGATAGATTGTGGGGTAAAAAAGCCTAGTTCAAATGCAAAAGCCGATCTAAATACGAAAGTCAGGATTTAAATTTCAAGAAGAACGAGGCCAACAATAAGAAGGTCAAAATAAGAGGCCACAGGTCGAATAAGAAAAAGCATCAATGCCAGAAGATATGTGTCAGAAATATGGTAATCGACATACTGGAGGTTGCTATATAGATACCAGGACGTGCTTTCGATGTGGAATGTCAGGACATATTACTAAATTTTACTCAGGTAAACAAAATCACAATTGCCAAAGAAATGTACCAGCCAAGGTGTTCACCATGACCAGGGTGGATGCAAAGGCAAATATCGGTGGTGACAAGTTAACTTTAGATTTCTAGTGTTCCAACACTTGTGTTATTTGATTCTGGAACCACGTATTCATTTGCAACCACTAAGTATGTGAAGAGGTTGGGTAGAATACCAGATGTAGCAGAAATCAGTTATAGTGTAATAGTTCTCTTTGGAGATGCTAACAAACTGATCGGATTTTGAGAGCTTATGCTATACCTATTTAAGGTAGAGAATTACATGATGATCTAATTATACTGGATATGAATAATTACGATGTTATTTTAGGCATGAATTGGTTGTCAAAGTATGGGGCTACTATCAACTATAAGAAAAAGACAGTGACATTTCAATTTTTTGGGAAAGAGTTTTTCACATTTGCCAGCATTGTGAAGAATTTAAGATTCCCTATGATTTTAGTAGTGAAGGCACAACAATTACTCGATGATGGTTCCGAAGGGTACTTGGTGAGTGTCATGAATATTGAGGAACAACACCCACCAACTATGAGGGAAATAACAGTGGTGCGGGAATATACTGAAGTATTCCCAGATGATGTCCTGGGACTGCCACCAGATTGTTAAATAGAGTTTTTTATTAACATACAACCAGTAACATCTCCAATTTCTAAAACTCCCTACAGAATGGATCCCTTAGAGTTGAAAGAATTGAAAGTATAATTGTAGGACTTGTTGGACAAGGGATTTATCAAACCGAGCTTTTCACCTTGGGGAGCACCGGGTCTATTTGTACGTAAGAAGGATAATACCATGAAACTGTGCATCGATTATCGAGAGTTGAAGAGGGTCATGATTAAGAATAAATATCCATTATCTATAATCGATGATTTATTTGACCAGTTTCAGGGTACCACAATATTTTCAAAGATTGACTGACACTTTGGGTACCATCAACTAAAAAAAAAAGGAAGAAGATATCCCCAAGACGACATTTAGTACAAGATATGGGCACTATGAATTTTTGGTGATGCCGTTCGGATTAACTAACGCTCCAGCAGTATTCATGGATCTGATGAACAGAGTGTTTAAGGAGTTTTTGGATAAATTTGTTATTGTGTTCATCGATGACATTCTAGTTTACTCCAGAACTAAAGAAGAACATGCCGTATATTTAACACAAGTACTAGAGATCCTGAAAGTGAAGCAGTTATACACCAAATTCAAGAAATGCGAGTTCTGGTTGGATCGCGTGGTATTCTTGGGACATGTTATATCAGGAGCGGGAATATCAGTAGATCCAAGTAAAGTTGAAGCTATCAACAACTGGATGCAGCCTACTAATCCTTCGGAGGTGCGTTGTTTTCTGGGTTTAGCTAGATATTACCAAAAATTTGTGGAGGGGTTCTCCAAGATTGCTATGCCATTGACATAGTTAACTAAAAAAAGGGTGATGTTTAGATGGACGGATATGTGTGAGCAAAGTTTCCAAGAGCTGAAAAAGAGGTTGACTTCAGCACCTATTCTCTTAATTTCATCAGGTACTGGAGGATTCGTAATTTATAGTGACGCGTCGAAGAATGGATTAGAATGTGTACTGATGCAGAATGGTAAAGTAATTGCGTATGTATCCAGGCAACTTAAAGAGTACAAAAAGAATTACCCCACGCACGACTTGAAACTTGATGTTGTAGTATTTGCGCTTAATATATGGAGGCACTATTTATATGGTGAATGATATGAGATCTATACTGATCACAAGCCTCAAATACTTCTTCACATAGAACAAGTTGAATATGCGGCAGTAGAGATGGCTGGAACTGGTAAAATATTATGATTGTGTGATCAATTACCATCTCGATAAAGCCAACATTGTAGTTGATGCATTGAGCTGAAAATCCACTCAAAGTACAATAGCTATGGCTTTAATTCAGAAACTGGAACTGAATGAGTTGTAGAAAATGAATATAGAGATTTTACAGACAGGAGTAATAGAGGCAAAGTTGGCAGCCCTAATACTTCGGCCTACACTAATTGATAGGATCAAACAAGGACAACGAAATAATAAATATCTTATCAATATGAGAAAATATGTTGTTGCAGGAAAGTCTCCTGAATTTAAGATGACTTAGAATGATATTTTACAATTTAGAGGGCGGCTTTGTGTGCTAAATATTGATAACATTCAGGAAGACATTTTAAAAGAGGCACATTCAACTACTTATTCAGTACATCCAGGGGATACCAAGATGTATAGAGACTTGAAAATGTATTATTGGTAGTCGGGTATAAAAAAGGACATCGCCCAACATGTGGAGCAATGTCTAACATATCAGCAGATAAAGGCTGACATCAAAGACCCGTAGGGACTTTACAATCTCTATTTATTCCAGAATGGAAATGGGAAAAGACCACCATGGATTTTGTAACTGGTTTGCCAAAGACTACTAAGGGTCATGATGCTATTTGGGTTATCGTTGATAGATTTACCAAGTCTACTCATTTTCTTACCATATGTTCTACTTATTCGATGGATTGTTATGCCCAATTATATGTTCAGGAGATTGTCAGACTTCATGATGTGCCATTGTCTATAGTTTCTGATAGAGATTTAAGATTATTGTCTGCTTTTTGGAGGAGTTTACACAAAGTTTTGGGAACACAGTTATCATTTAGTACAATATATCATCCTCAAACAGATGGGCAATCTGAACGAACAATACAAACGTTGGAGGATATACTCAGAGCCTGTGTATTAGACTTCTAAGGTCAGTGGAGTAAATTCCTATATTTGGTGGAGTTTGCATACAACAACAGCTATCGGACTAGTATTGGAATGGCTCCCTATGAAGCATTATATGGCAAAAAGTGTAGGTTTCTGATACACTGGGATGAAGTTGGTGAGAAGAAACTTTTAGGCCCATATATGATTCGAGAGATGACAGAAGCCGTGTTACAGATTCGACAAAGAATGCAAACTGCCCAAAATCGATAGAAAAGTTATACAGATCGATGAAGAAAGGCGTTGGAGTTTGCAATAGGAGATCAGATATTTTTTAAAGTAGCACCAATGAAAGGCATCATGCGATTTGGAAGAAAGGAAAATTCACTCCCAAATACATTGGTCCATTCTTTGTGATTGAAAGAATTGGTAATGTTGCTTACAGACTGGATCTACCAACATCTATGTCCCAAACACACAATATATTTCATGTGTCTATGTTGAGGAAATATATTGCTAATCCCCCTCATATTCTGAAGAATAAACTAGTAGAATTAAAGGCAGATTTGAGCTATGAAGAAAAGCCTGTATAGATTTTGTTATGAGAAGTGAAGCAGCTAAGAAATAAATAGATTCCATTGGTTAAAGTGTTATAGATAAACCAATTGATAGAAGAGGCCACTTGGGAAAGAGAGGATGAAATGAGAACTAAGTATCCGGAACTTTTTTGGTAAGTGAAATTTTAAGGATAAAATTTTTATAAGGAGGGAAGGATGTGATACCCGAGCCTCTTATTACTCACATGGCCAAATACAATTCATGTATTACATGTTAATTACATGCTATTTGCATTGATATGACATTATATAATTTATTTTATTTTATACGGCGTTCTTAATCATTAAACTTAATTTTGAAGCTCTCGCAGGGTATTGATTATCGAATCCCCTAACCTAAGTGGTTGATTTTGTATTGAGATAAAAAGAAATTTAGGTATCAATATAGTAAATAGTGCTAGGTTACACGTGATAACCTTAGTAGTTCGGAAGGTGTTATCGAAAAGTTTATAAAAAGTGAGTCGGTTCGATCATGAATTTTAATATTATATGTATATTTAAATCATACACATGGGATAACTAAACATACAATACTAAAATTTAAATATTATATAACTAGGTTCATAGGTTTGCAACACTATCGGTGCACAAACTTATCAATGGGGCAAGAACTGATGATTTTTCGGGTGAAGAACCTAATGAATGAACATAGGAATTAGCTACAATAATGAATGGTGATGAAGATAGATTGAAAAAAAGTAAGAATATGTGATACACATAAGATTAGGGCTGCAAGATAAGGGAGAAAATCAGATTATACAATTACAAGCCACCTCAAGCTTATGCTACCTCATGCTTAGACTTATCAAGTTAGCACCTCAACCTATTCTTCACTCTTAAGCTAACAACCATGAATTGAACCTTCTTTTGAACTATTTCAGCTTCTAAATACATGGAAAAAGCTCTCTAAATAGTTCCTAAGTGATTCTAATCGAAAAAGGAGGTAAAACAAGCAAAGGGAAGGAGAAATAACCAAGTTTAAGTAGAAAACTGTGTAAGGTGGGCTTAACCTATGGGTTGGGCATGACTTTCAGATTTATTTTGAGGTTTATTGGCTTATTAAGTTTTGAATATTATTTATAAATGTGTTATAATATTATTAGATAGGCGTTGGTTCACAAAGAAAGAGTTTTTAGTTGCAAATACTTGATAGAAAGCACTTGTGCTAGAAATTGTCACATTGCTGTATTATTGTGTTTTAAGCTTCAAAAGTGTATGGTATGTTGAATAAAACTTGCAATTATCATCATAAACATGTTTATATATGGGTTAAGAGTATTAGAATAAATTTTCATCGGTTAAAAATTAAAATAGGGCATGATATTAAAGAGATGCTCAACACTGTCACCAACGAATATCAGATTCTGTTCTAAATGAAGGGGACTAGTTTTATAATATTAAATCCATTAGTTTTGGCAAGGATATGAACTGGTTATCTCTTTTTATATATTATATAAGTGTGGTAAAAATTTGGGAGTGATTGAATATACTTAAAGGTGCCAAAACCATTAATGTCATGAAGTGCGTAAAACTGTCACGGTAGGAAAAATCTGTTTCAGTATGCTATGAAGGAAGCTGAACTTGGGAAGCTATATCTATACGTTTTAGCCATTCTATGACATGGTTACATTTTTTTATGTTAGCTAATTGTGATAAAAATTGTGGAGTGAATGAATATGTCTAAGGGTGTCAAAATCATCATACAAATTAATGTGGCAGCAAGAAAATATGAACTTGTGAATCTGCCTATTTGGTTCATTAATATGTTCCAGCATAGATGTGGTGCATTTGATCCCTAACATTTAGAAAAATATTATAAGGGTTATAATACATCAATTAAGTGAGGTTAGTATACATCTAAGATATGGAACAAAGGTACGTAGAAGGTTGTATTTGGTTATAGTTTCTAAGTGGTAAGGTTGTTTAGTTAAATTAAGATTTAAGATCTTTATACTACATTATGTATAATGAACTTGTTAATTGAGGATGTGATTGATATCTTGTATTTTTATAGATTGTTTCACATCTAGGGTTGAGGAGTAATACTTAAGAAACTTAAAAGTAATCCACAACCGATCAAAGGTAAGTAAAGATTCATTTGTAACTACAATGCATAGACATAGTAGATGTGTGAATTATATATAATATCATAAATCATATGTGCATAGTAGAGGGCTCTCCATTGAACATACATACATGGGCATTGTCATTGGCACGTGCATACATCATATACGAGTATTGTGATAAATCTTGCATTGCATGGCATAATTTTGAGAAAGGAAAATATTTTGCTGACCACGACTAGTGCACCGAAGCATGCATGGATTTACATGATTTTATGCATAGATTTGCAGGTTTGCGTGCATAGATTTACATGCATATGAGTATGCATGGATTTGCATGCTTATATGATTATTGGCCATTGGATTATGGCGGTGTATAGAGCTCTTTTTCGATACATGAGATAGTAACATTGGTCAGGGGCCCAAAAAGGAAATAATTTTGAGAGAAATATTTTGATACATAAAATTACATTATAGGCATAGCATTTTGAGATATATGACTTGATACTATGGATTATTCTTTGACAAGCATAATCTTTACTTGTTGAGCGTTAGCTCATATAGTTTATGTATTGTAGGTGAGTATGATGATACTTGAAGCTCTTTTACTGGTTGGGCAGCTGTTGGAGTTCCTGTAGGTGTTTGAGGGAGTGTGTACATGGATGACGATCTGTTAGGCTATTTTGTTGGCTTGTTATATTTTGAGTTTATTGTATTATATTTTTAGACTGATACTATATTTCGCTTTTAAAACTTTACTGTAAATAAGTATATAAATATTGTGTCGTTGTGGTTTTATATAAATACTGATCCTGCTATATACATGACATGTGTGAGAGAGTATTTTAAATAGGGTTGTGCATGTAAGAAGTGATTTATCTTTTCTTAAAGTGTTACAAAAAAAAAAAAAAATCTCGCATGCACACAGGGTCTATTATGTCAAATTATATAATATATATGGTTGTGTAGTAATGGGGGTGTTACACCGTATTCTTTCAATTAAGGTAGATTGGAGTCTCAAGTTAGCCAATTGTGCTATAGGTCCCTGCATCTCTACATCAATTTGTAATTTATTGAAGTCCTCTAATATATGTCATTGGGAGGTTATAAGAGTTGCCAAATTCTGTATAGTTTTTCTACTCAATGCATCTGCCACTGCATTAGCCTTCCCCGGGTGGTAATTGATGTTGAGGTCATAGTCATTAAGCAAATCTAACCACCGCCTTTATCTCATACTCAACTCTTTGTGTGTAAAAATGTATTTCAAACTCTTATGGTCACTGAAAATCTCATATCGTTCTCCATAAAGATAATGCCTCCAAAGCTTTAATGCAAAAACCACTGTTGCTAACTCCAAGTTATGTGTAGGGTAATTTTGTTCATGGGGCTTTAGATGTCTAGAGGCATAAGCTACTACTTTGTCTTTTTGTATCAAAACGCACCCTAGTCCCTTCTTTAAGGCAACACAATAGATAGTATGACCCTCACCACATGATGAAAGTGTAAGTACTGGGGCATATACTAACCTCATCTTCAATTCTTGAAATCTATCCATTCAAACTTACTTCCTTTTTTAGTCAGACGTGTTAATGGTATAGCAAAGCGAGAAAATCCTTTAACAAAGTGTTTGTAATAGCTAGCCATTTCTAGAAAGTTATGAACCTTCGTAACTGTTGTCGGCCTGCTCCATTCTACTATCGCTTCAATCTTTTGAGGATCTACTGAAATACCTTGCTCATTAATCTCATGACTAAGGAAAGCTACATTGTCTAACCAAAACTCATGCTTCTTCAACTTTGCATACAACTTATTTTCTCTCAAAATTTGCAAAACCAACCTTAGATGTCTCTCATGTTCCTTCTTACTTTTTGAGTAGATGAGGATGTCATCAATGGAAATCATAACAAGCTTATCCAAATAGGGTTTAAATACTATATTCATCAGATCCATAAATGTTGTTGGTGCATTAGTGAGTCCAAAAGGCATCACCAAAAACTCATAATGCCCGTATCTCATTTTAAAAGCTATCTTTGGTACATCCTCTAACTTAATCTTTAACTGATGGTATCCAGTTCGAAGATCAATCTTTGAGAAAAGCCTCAATCCTTACAACTGATCGAATAAGTCATTGATTCGAGGTAGGGGTATTTGTTTCATACAGTCACCTTATTCAGCTCCTGATAGTCAATGCAAAGTCTCAAGCTACCATATTTCTTCTTAACAAATAAGACTAGTGCTCTCCAAGGTAACACACTGGGCCGAATAAATCCCATGTCTAGGAGCTCCTGTAGTTATTCTTTTAATTCTTTCAACTCATCTGGAGCCATTCTATATGGTGCCTTAGAAATATGACTAGTATTTGGTACTACATCAATTGAGAACTTGATCTCTCTATTAGGAGGTAATCCAGGTAGCTCATTTGGAAATACATCTGGGAACTCACAAACAATAGAAATATCCTCTAACTTAAGTTCAATCTCTTGTGTATCAAGAACTGTAGTGAGGTATCTCGTACAACCTTTTCTCAATAATCTTTTAACTTGTCGAGCATAAATCAATTTTGGAGGGGAGTTCTACATACCACCTGCAAAGTGGAACTGTGGTAGGCTAAGGGGATGAAAGTCTACTCTCTTCAACCGATAATCGATGGAAGCATAATAAGTGGCCAACTAATCTATCCCAAGAATGACATCAAAGTCCATCATGTCTAATAGAGTCAAGTCTCCTGGCATCTCATAGTTTTCTATCTTAACAACAAAAAAATTGCATATATATTCCGCAACAAATGTGCCTCCAACAGGGGTGTTAATAGATACTGTCACATCCAAAGGTTCATAAAACAAATTATATTTCTGAGCATAAGAAACAGAATAAAAAGAATGTGTAGCTCCAGAATCAAATAACACATAAGCATGTCTAGATGCAACTGGAATCATACCCGTCACCTCCTTATTAGAGTTATGAGCATCTTGCTAAGTAAAAACATATACTTTTCTTTGCATTTGTGGCCTCTGATTCCCACCTTTGTTTTGTCTAGTCATTGGTACATAATTAACTTGGCTTGCTTGATTATTCCAAAACTGATGACCCATCTGATTGTTCTTTTTATTTAGATAAAAAGCCACCCTATGACCCTGTTGGCCACACTCAAAGCATCCTCCAGTATAATATGAATAATCACTCTTACGTGTGGTTGCCCATATCGAGGACATAGATTATTCTGCCTCTTATTAGGGCAAGACATAACACAATGGCCATGCTGACCACACTCGTAACAAGCTACATTTCTCTTAGGGCAATTTCTATTTGTATAAATCATTCTGCACCTTCCATACTAATTTTCTCCTCTTTATTGCTCTCCTGATTGCTTTTGTTGGAAGCTTTCCTTCATCGATTGCTTATTAGGGACTTGGTTTGCTTGGAAGTTAGTAGATCTGTCTTTTTTGGCTTCTTTTGTTTGTTGGTCTCCTATCTCTAATTCGATATCAAGAGCTTTATTGACAATCATCTTATAGGTGGTCAACATTTGAGCGGACAATGGTATATGAATCTTTGCCCTTAAGCCCTTCAAAAATTTCTTAGACTTTCGAGCCTCATTCTTCACAAGCAAGAAGCAAAATGACATTGCGATGCAAAGTCAGCTTGATACTGTGCTACAGTCATATCACTTTGCTTTAAGTTAAGAAACTCGATCTTCTTTTGGTCACATACACTTTCAGGAAAGAACTTTTCGTAGAATAAATCTTTGAATTCTTTTCAAGTAGTTGGTTCCATCTCTGACTCCTCTACTATTCTCCACCATTCATATGCTTCTCCCTTCAGCGTGTAGGTAACATAAAAGATTTGTAAATCATTGCAATCTCATCTCCTAAAGATCTTTTCCAAGTTGGTAATCTATCACTTAGCCTCATCAGCCTCTGATAGACCTTGAAAGGTAGGTGGATTAGTCCTGGTAAATTTTTCAAACTTGTTACCCTGACTTTGTCCATTTTGAATAGCTCCAATCAAATTTTACAGTAGATTGACCACCCCTATTTGCTCATTTTGGATGAGATTTTCACCACTTACACCACTACCATCCATTTGGTTAGTCCCATACCATCCATTTGGTTAGTCCCATTGATCCTCTGTTGTCCACTAACCCTATTAGCACAACGTGGTCTATTTACTTAATTATCAACTCTAACTCCCTATTGTCTTGCATCTCTATTGCCACACGCGTTAGTACGAGCTGTGCGAATAGGTTGTCTTCGCCTTGGTGGCATTCTCTAAAATAATATTGATGATAATTAAATCAACAAAAACTATCAATAGAAATGAATGCTACACTCCAATGTAAACAACAATCAAACCTAGACAACAAATAATAACTAAATAACAAGCAAACCAATATATAGTTTCAGAAATTCCTACATACGTAAATCCTTAGATGACAATCAATCTCATTGAAATTACCCCCAAAGATCATAACCTAGACTCTGATACTACTATAATTTCCATGTCCCAAATATCGAGACCGTGACAATCGCCACAGGTCTTAGGAATATCCCAAAAGCCTACAAGACTAATCCAATATTTTTAATGTAATTCAACATTAAACATTTGTATAGAGCATCTATACATCCAAATAATTATGAAAATTTTATAATCAATGTAAATATATCAATAAAATAATTCAAGAATTTCATCAACAATCCACCTGATTAATTAAAAATAAATCTTGTAAACATCCCCAAATATATGCATAGTTATGTTTAAAATCAACCACTGAATCATACAGAGATAATACATCCTCAATAGATAGATTATCATATCTAATAATTCTAAAATAATAACATAGAAAGTTCGAATTGCTCTAATAGACTTCTATATATTCCAAAAGCTATTCCCCAAGCTCCTAAATCTCGCTATCTGAAAAATATTAAGAAATATTATGAGCGTGACGGCCTAGTTAATAATCCAACACTCAACTAGGTGGATCAAACAAGATAGAAAAGTAATAATATATTTTCATTTAATAAAAAAACATTTGACTTATCACTTAAACTCCAAAAAAGAAAGGCCAACAATTCACCATTATAAAATTATAAGTTAAAAGAAACATGCAGTTATGAAAATCAATCAATCTCCACATAAAATCCACTATGTAAAACCAAATATATAAGACAACCATGGTCAGAGACAGGTTTAACCCCCCTGTCTTAGGTCCTAGTACAGGTTTAACCCCCTATACTGGGTCAATGGTGCAGGCTTAATCCCTCTATATTGGGTCATTGACCAAACCCTCAAATCCCAACAAGTATTAGTTATCCATTGTCTATTTCAGAATAGTCAATAATGTAAGGTATCAACAATGGATTTTATAGAAAAACACTTACACAATACCCATATTTACAAACTACCACGTTCACAAAATCATATTTCAATACATTCTCAACTTTTGTATTTAAAATTCACAACACTCAAATCATTTTCACATGTCCATAGTACAATATATATAAACTTGCTTGATCCAATTTGTAAGAAAATTAACAACGCACACCAAAAGTAATATACGAGTTTATGTAAATCAGAATAGTGAAGGGTCACTTACCTCAAATCCAATAGTTTGGAATCTAAAATTTCTAAGTTACTCAAACAAGATAAATTTAATCTAGAATAGTAAATAGAAATTGATTAGTTATATAATAATTGTTGGGCTGTATTCAATTTAAGATAATTTCCACTAATGTAGAAGGATTACTAACCAATACTATGAAATAAAGCTCTAGTTAATTTCTTTAAATATAACTGAATGGACTATTCATTAAATACTAGAGCAACGATAACCTATAATATCTTCAATAGTCAATAAAGTGAATTGATCTAAGGTGTTCTAATTAATTCACAATTAACTAATTGATTTCTAATGTATTTCTAAATTAATTAAATGTAAAACTAAAGCTAATTATCACCTAAATTTAGATAATCAGAATCACAACTCCAATTCTATCACTCACTACATACATAGATTTGTTGTATTCTAATATAGTAGGTAGAAAGTTTAATGAAGATAAAATGCAACACTCCATACTCATTTGCACTACCTTAATATAATATGGATGGAAATGATTCACTTTGACCAAGGTATATAATATGTATTAGATATACACCAAATTAAATGTATGCCTCATGAATGTGATAGAACACAATTGAATTTTTTTTAAAGCTAAACCGTATAGCTTTCTTACATTTCAATGTTTAAACATGCATATTATGACTGATAAGGAAATGAATCTAAAGGTAATTGTTGTTTAATTGACTTACTTGTTTGTAGAAATTCGCCTAGTTACCGTCTTTTCTTTAGGTTTCGATGAATGTGAGATTGTAACTTGTACGATAGGGTTAAAAATAACTCCATATGTTTATTTGTAAAGCCCGTTTATTACTTTCTTTAGTAACAACTAACCCTAATATATCTATAATTGCAAATAAAGCCCTAACCCACCAATTTATTGATTCATATACTTTACTTGTTTTTAATTATATATCAATTCATTTAATTAATTATTAGTAGCAGGGCATTACAACAATGATTAACCAGTAGATTTGATGTGAAACCTAATAGGATTTGGGAAAAAAAGTGAAGATTGGAGCTGCCACTGTGCTTATTGTTAGAAAAATAAAAATCCCAAATTGTACTAACAATGGACAATACATAGTATTTTTACATGTCAGCCCCTTAGGGTGTTGGGTGCCCTATCACAACAAGCTTGCGTGCTAGTGGACGACAGATGTTGGCATAGTATGACACCAACATTGGGCTACATATTAGTGCCATGACATAGGCTGCTTAGCAACATATGGCATATTACATTTAGGTATTTTAGGCACTTAGAGGTTTCCATGACGTGGATGGGCAATAGCTGTTCAGTAATCCATTAAGTGATGGCAGGCAACGCACGACTCTGGGTATTATGGCACAAAACTCAAATTGAGTTAGGACTTGAAAATGAAAATATACACCACAAGGATTATGTAGAAATAAAAAATGGCTTAATCCATTACCTAGAAGTTGAATTAAGGTAGGTGTGATTCGTCAGCCTTCAATACCCACTACTATCACAAGGTTTTGTTTTTGTTAAGCCTGTTATAGGAGTAAGGGTGCTTGGAGGCCCAACCTATTTGGCAGTTTTTAGGTCCTAACCATGGTTCGACATAGTCCGTAGGGGTGCATCATTGTTTGGCCCTAGGTCTGTCTTAGGTTCACTTAAGTCCAACTCGACCTGTGGGTTGGGTTGACCCTATCCCATTGGGTGGTAGTGCTATGTTGCCCACGCATAGGCAGGCCATGCCACATTTATCATCTGTGCATTAGCTGATGCTTGTTGCGTATTGCTTGGGACATATTGGCTCTTGTGGGTGAGTTTGCTAGCACTATACAAAGGATGCCACATGATGGGCAAGTGTTACACATAAGGGCCCCTTGCTTACAAGTATGTGAGACTCCCCTGATGTTGGGTAGACGATGTGTGGAAGATTATGGAAAACTATAAAACAGGGCACGTGTAAAGGCTGGAGGGTGTACCACATTGCATGTGCGCAAACTGATGATTAATCGATGCAATGACATACGGATGAGGCTAGAACATTGTTATAATTTTGTTGACATGTGCCAGTCATGTATGGGCAGTTGTCTTGAAAATTTCCTGACACATGGCACACGATTGGTTCTGCTGATTGAATGACTCTGCCACCTGATGGCACGTGACTAACTAATGTTCCTAGTAGTAGGGGATATCCACTGCAGATTATTTCTCATTGCTTTTTATGTCTGCCAAGAGTTAGATATTTTAACATAATGTGTGCAAACCTTGGGTGTGAGTTAAGATTTTCCTATAAATTATGTGTGTTGCCCTCGACATTGTGCACTATGTGCATATGTGCCTTGCAAACTAAACACTCAGACTATATCAAACATAAGTGTGTGTGAGGTGTGTGTGAAGGCTAACTAACTAAAGTGTAATCAAGCTACATAGTGGACCAAAAACTTGGTAGAAAATTTTATTGAATTTTACCCCCATGAGAGTTGGTACCAAAGCTCGCTTGTGGTTTTGATTGGTTGTTTTGGTGTAGGGCTGGCTATAAGAAGCTACGTGAACACATCCTTAAACTCAATGCAAGGATGCAAAGGGCTGAGGGCTTCCTTAGAGAGGGTTTAAGGTTTAGGATTTAGGGGTTTAGGGTTTAAGGTTCTCCAATAGTGGTACTCTTCCAGTAGATTCAATAATTTTATTGGACTAAAGAAGTCGTTGGGTGAATTACCTAAATTTCATTAAGAGAAGGATCTTGGTCTCTAAAGATATGGGTGTGCTCATAGATGCGGTAGATTGATTATTGATGTAGTGAACATGAAATTACATATTCTAAAGATGGTGATTGGTGCGGGTTCCATGAGGACAGACCCTTTTCTTCTAAAGTTAAAGTCCCAGATCGAAACCTTTGGTGGTGCGTGGAGTGCCAAAAAAATAGAGAACTTCTTATAAAAATATAGTTCCAGATTACACATCTCTCAGACTCATAAAAAGTCTCCATCACCAATATATAAGTCACTGGTGATGTAAAGTTATGGTAGTGTATATATTTTTTATGTGACGCTTGCATATTAGGAAAATATTAAAATATAGATGCTTAAAAGAAGGAATTGAAAGAGCCCCTGTAATATGTCTAGATTATAGGGGAGTCCCTACAAAGTTGAAACATACAGGGACAATAAAGGACTACATGAAAGAATTTAGTTGATGCTTGACGTGAGAGAGATGTCCAAGGAGGACAAATTGTTCAACTTCATAGCCCAGTTGCAGACTTGGACCCAAGCCAAACTTAGGGGTAGTGTGTCAAGGTACTGCCATTTGCTATTATTATTGTTGATCGACTTGTGGACTTTCATGTGGTTTGTGGTGATCCTCATCAAAAGAAAAAGCATGTCACAAGGATAAAGAAAAAATTGGCAAACTGAGAAAGAAAGGAAAATTTAAGAAGAAAAATACCAAAGAAGATAGGAGATTACTGCAAGCGTGGGAAGTTGTACACCTTATCATTGAGGTGGGTGGAGGAGATGATGATATTGGACCCTCTCAGGTCAATCCCCTACAAATGCTTGGTGCAATTCAGTGAAAGCCCCTCAACTAAAAAAGGTTAATGTATGTTAAAGCTATTGTAAATTGTAGAGAGGTAATGAAAATGGTTAACAAGGGTGCCATTAATAGTTTTGTGGTTGAACTATATATTAAAAGTTGGGACTAAATTTATTAGCACACACTTGTTGTATTTAGGCAGTGAATTTAGAGACAAAATCGATCAAGGGAATAACCATGTTGACTTGGCGATTGGCGATTGGCGATTGGCGCGGGCAGTTAGGACTGATGGTTGTCCCTCTTAATAACTTCAATATCATCCTCAGAAATGAGTTCCTATTTACAACAAAGGTTGCAGTGATTTTCTTTTCTCTATACATGACGAGTCATTTGGATTGAATTGAGAAAGCAATTGGATAAGCTATTGAAAGACGAATTGATTTAACCCTTGGCTCCTTAGTTCTATTCCAAAGAAAACAAGACGGCTCGTTATGGATGTGTGTAGATTATAGAGCATTGAATAAGATGAAAAAATAAGTACCCTATCATAACATCCTAGACCTATTTGATAAGTTGTCGATGGCTTGGTTTTATACAAAGATCGATATGAGATCAGGGTGCTGACAAGTTTATATTATTATGGGTGATGAGGCAAAGACGACTTGCTTCACGAGGTACTACTCTTATGAGTTTTTGGTAATACCTTTCGACTTAACCAATGCTCCTGCTACATTCTGTTACTTGCTGAATGATATGTTGTATAACTTTTTATATATTTTTATTATCATTTACTTGGATGATATTGTTATCTATTTGTAGTCCCTTGAGGACCATTTGGTGCATTTGAGGGTTGTTTTTCAAAAGTTGAGAGAACACTAGCTCTATTGTAAGAAAGAAAAAAATATGAGTTTTATCAAGAAAAGATCACATTCATTGGGCATATCATTTGCTAAGAAAAGATAAAAACGGATGGGAAGAATATGCAGGCTGTCCAAGGTTGCCAAATTGACATCATTTTTGTAGCAAACTACCATTAGTGATTCATTAAAGGCTATTTAAAAACTGTTAGCCCTTTGATGGACTTGCAGAAGAAGGACTAAAATTGGAATGGATAGTTGCATGATAAAGTGCTTTTAAGTTTGCTGAAGCAAATTATTTCTTTATAATCAGTGTTGAAACTTCTAGAGTTTGACAGCACCTTTGAGGTACAAGTGGATGCTTCTAATCGAGCTATCAGTGGCGTGTTGGTGTAGGACAAACACCCCAAACATTTGAAAGTCATAAGCTTAAGGATATCAAGTTGTGGTACAATACTGATGAAAAGGAAATGACGGCGATCATTTATCATTTAGATGCTTGGAAGTATTATCTATTAGGAACTAGGTTCACGGTGATGACAGACAAAGTTGCCTACACTTATTTTAGAACTTGAAAAAGTTGTCACCTAAGCAACTCATTGGCAAGAATTCCTGGGGGAATTTGATTTTGATTTGGTACACTGTTGGGTTCGCGTGGTCTCGGAATGTGAAATGTAATAGAAATTTATAAATTCAAAACTACACAACTTTTATGTATTTAACATATCCTGGAATCCATATGATTGATAAATTATGCATTTTAATATCTTTAGTAGGAAAGTTTGAGAAACTATACCTGTCTTCAGGTTGATGAAGGGTAAGAAACAATTTAAATCATTTTCTCTCTGCGATCATGTCACCAAGTTCGTTAATCTAAAACTTATGAATCAAATTAATTTGCTTGAATGACCCTATGGTCCCTTTAACAGTATTCATACCTTGGGTACCCATTCGTAATCAATTCCTATGCTAATTGTTTTTTGGTTTGATAATTCCATCATAAAAAGATTTTGGAACATGAACACCTTAACAATTAGTGTATGTGGGTGTTTAATTTAGCTCTTAATTAAATAATTGAATCAAGAATTAAATAGATGAAAGATTGGCGAACGATGGAGTGAATGTCTTGGAGAAGATTTTTCTACTTGAGAATGCCAAGAAGAGAGACCAGAACTTACTCTAGTCCTCCAAGAAATTTCCTTAAAAAGGCTCCATCCATCAAGTCCCTTCCAAAATTGGACTCCTAATATTCACTCTCGTGTTGGTTTTGTGACACATTGGCAGTAGTGTTGTAGGCACATTGTTAAATGCTTTATTGCCTCCACATCCATTTTGCATTAAAAAATATGTTGAATTTGTTAAATAATACATTATATATCGTGTCTGTATTATTGCCTATGCATCTATATGTAGAACATTTAATTATGTTTAAACTATAAATGTAAGTTAATGTATAAAATTACAGATTGTGGATTAATTACATCTATGTATTTAAACATTGCGAAAATAGTACATCGTACATTCTTTAGTTGCGTATGTTGTGTACATGAATGTGAACTTTGTCCACATATGTATTGTTTTGTCCATTTAATATGAATTTGTTCTCAGAAAGACAAGAAGTAGCTTACCATATTGCAATTATAGTGTCGGTCCAATGGTCATGTGAATGGCTAAGACTGAGGCAAACAGTAGAAGGTGGTTCTTCATCTACCCATGAGGGATTGATCACCCCAAATGTTTCATATAGGTAGATGTGTGGATGGAAAATAATGGTTGTGCTTATAATATTAATCATGGTGAATAATCTATGACAAGATCTTCACACACCACACGCGACAGATCCACTACACACCCTATAAATGTAAGTAGTGTGAGTTCTCACAATAGAGAGAGATATGCCACAATATGTATTCTACGTCTGCAAACCACACCAATGCCACCCTCATATATTGCTGCTTCGTTTGTTGTTTCTTGTACTATGTTTTGTGTTAATCCTTCTTGCTTGATTGTGAAACTAGTCTTTTTTTAGGAAAACATATTTCAGTGTCGTCATATCACATATTATGCAGGTGTAAGGGTTGCAAAACCCAATGATTTTATATGTATATTGATGTTTTGTTTGGTTGTAATAAAGACGTTTCTTTGAATTGTTGTAGTTTGGATTGATTTGCTACTTTGAAGTGACATTATGAATAGTTTATCGTTGAAATTGATCTATCATTTAATGTCATAATTTATTGTATAAATGGTTTTTAATTTATATTATTATCACTGTCTTATTTTGCTAAATTGGGGCAAAATTGTTAAAATGAGCCAAGAGAGCAATGATGCTAAGCAAGTAGGATTTTTTGCACTACTATCTAACAATTGGGGTTGGTTGAGGATGACAAGTCTGTTGAGTTCTTATTGGAGGAGTGGGTTGTGGCTCTATTTTGTTTTACTATAATAGTAGAGAGCACCAGGTAAAGGAGCAAATGACAACACACTTTGCGAGGGATTTTCCCATCAACATGCTGTATGTGAAGTTCAAAGAACTTAGGAGGAGATATAATTTGTTTATACACATTCTGAAAACACTTAGGGTTATATATTAGTAGGACATAAATTATGTCTATGTCCCATTTGGTGAGCGATTTAAAATCGAACAGGTAATACCCCACTAGTAAAGAAAATTTTGTAACATATTTTATTATAATACAATAATTTACGATTGTTTCTTTGGCTTTTGATTAATATATATAAGTTATGAGTTTAATTAATTACTGAATGTATTTTATTATAGGTGTATCTATATGCAGAAATGTTCTTTCACAAGGCCCCTATGTATTGGGAAGAGATGCTGGTTATTTTTTATAGCAATCCCGTAGTAGCCCATGCTCAACCCCTTATAGTTGTTTCCCCACAAGACGACAAATGCATTGGAGGAAATTCTAACCGCCCTATTGTAATTTATGATACATTTGGTGAAAATACGAAATTAGTTATAAGTAGTATAGTGAGACGACCGATGTGTCCATGATGTAGATCTCATTGGCTGGCATTAGGACATGATCAGCTTTTACCTCACCATGTACTAAAAACAGGCTCATCCAACCTCCCTACAATACCTGATGATGTACGCCAACAATACTCCAACCAGGCTACCGATATGTAGTCCCATGTTGAACCCATGGATCATTTTTAAGCTGTTGTGTTTGCAAATCGAAGGTTATGGTTGACATAGTCGTGAACTGGCTCGGGTAGCAAACAATTTATAGCTACTTCATGACCTTCTTGGGACTAAAGTAGCTAAATTTTGGGTGGTATGGGGCATGTTTTGTATATAATGACAACTTTCTAGATTGGCTGATGATTAGACTTGATATGGCTATTTTGTTCGAAGTTTATCTTTCCTTTTGGTATTAAACTGATGACAGGGATGTTGTGTAGGTTGGTTATCCCCTATTTGCCATTATATTGGCAAACTTTTGGTAATATTTGTACTGTCATAAGATTATGAAGCTTGTGGCTAATTTTGCTCCAACTAGCTAGACTAGGAAATTGATTTGCAAATTGGTGCCCGATATGTTTACCACTATGAAATTGAAGTGTGTATATTTTTGTGAATGAATTGTTTATGCAATCAATAGGTTTTGAAATGATTTTGGATAATTTGCTGATTGAGTACTTCATGTTTTGTGTGTTTTTTTTAAACTGTTGCAAATTACATACTACAGTTATAACATGTCTTGTATTGAAACTAGCTGTTACATACATATGCATTATATAGTGTCCATGTTAGCAAACACATAAATAAAAAAAGTTCTTATCATGCCAAGCCTATCTGATGCATTTAGTGCTTCTTTCCTTTTTTAAGTATTGGGCCCCATAACTATATATAGTTTAGGAATAAAAAATTGATATCTAATGGAAAAAATGCTTTTGAGAATCATATATCCAAACTTGTTTTGAATTTTATCACACTTTTCTGTATAGAAACAATACCAAAACCTATAAAACCAAACATATTTTCATTTTTCACCCAATAAATTTCTCCTCAAGAATTACCTAATCCAAACATAGTTTCATTTCCCACACAATTCCTAATAAAAGCTTGAAAACTCATCTCAAAATATTGGAAATGAGAAATTTCCAATAGGATGAAAACCATACATGTCCTTAAGAATTTTCAAATTAAAGAAATTCAAGATGACACTATGAATGCTTGTCCTCTTTGGCTCCTCTAGCTTCTACAGTTCTTCCTCTGGTGCCTCTCATTGCTTTTCATTTATTTTTATGAACTCATAAAAAGCCTGTTCTACTTTTGGTACTACTGTAAGATTTGTGAATATTATTAGGATAGCCTTGAAGTTGCCTTGAAGCCTCTGACCAAGAATCATAAATTCCAGGATTCCGACCTATGAATACAATGTAGACCTTTTTACCCTATATTTTGTTAGAAA
Organism: Paulownia fortunei; assembly: GCA_019321725.1. Lineage (NCBI taxonomy): Eukaryota > Viridiplantae > Streptophyta > Magnoliopsida > Lamiales > Paulowniaceae > Paulownia > Paulownia fortunei. The sequence continues at coordinate 13,100,612 of CM033113.1, read as the reverse complement.
GAAAGTAGTTAATATTAAGAGATTAATCTATTATTATGGTTTAACTCTAATTACCACAATGGATTAACAAGTTATTATGACATCTAAACACCCAACGGATTAACAAGTTAGCAATATGCCATAAGCTCATGTGTAAGGACAAAGCAACACAAAACTAGAATGTAGTACAGGAAGATGAATGAGAAACAACCCTCAAACGCATGAATCAAATGCACATTGCTTGAACATATTGAAGCTTACAAGAAGCACACATGAAAACTTACTATAGGCAAGTATGAAATGTGTTTGAATAACTTCAATGTATAAAATATGGTATGTAATACACATGAAAGTGAGGCGCTCGTGTAGCTAACACTAACAACTATGAGCTTAAAATGGAACAAAATGGCAGTGTCCTAGTGTTAAACTTTTTTCAAACTTTTCATCAAACATTTGGTGCACATAGTTTGTAGTCCCCAAACCAATTGCAATTATAATCCTTAAACCCCTAATTTAATGAACCCAACTTCAATAACAACCACAAAACACCCATTGTTAATTAACACCACAAAATCCTCTTACTAAGAAAACCACATCAAAATTAAATAAAATAGAAATTGGAGAGAAACGTGCCAAGGGAGATAAAATTTGAGCCCGTGGGTGGTGATAGTGGGGTGTGTGTGTGTATAATAATGTGAGAAAAAGGCTTGCAGCCTTACAATTTTTTTTCATGTGCTTGATTTTCATACCTAAGTGTAGCAACAGGGAGCCTAGGCGTCTCACTTGCTATTTTTGGGACTTGACTTCACACCTAGACACAAGAATAGGGTGCCTAGCCACTGTTGGTTTAGTTTTGTGCGCATATGTACTGTTGGCTCTATTTTGCACTGGCTGCTCATGTATGGGCTTTAAAACAGGGTGCTTAGGCACATTGATCGCAATTTTGTACTGCGCAGTTGGCGCCTAGGCTCAGCAGTAGGGCGCTATTTTTGCCAGACTGTGCACATCACCCCCGGGTGTGATAACAAGGCGCCTAAGTGCCATTAACTCAAAGTTTTCAGTACTTTTTTCATGGAAGAATATCACGTTAGGCACAACAATCGAGAGCCAAGGTTAATTTATGGCATTTCAAATTTTAAATAATAATGAACATAAAAATTGGAAAAATGATGTTTTTAACTGCAGTGACAACATATTTTTTCCTTTTCTAAATCAAGGTACATGTTCATATAAACATCCCATGTTTATATGAAAAATAATTTTTAACAAACACAAAAAAAGAGGCGAAGACTGGAAAAAAAGACTTTGTGAAGAAGACTTTGCAAAGAATAGGGCAAGAAACTTAAGCACGCCACTTCCCACCTTCACCTCTAGGTTTGTGAGAAAGCATAATTTGGTTAAGCTCCTTTCTCTTGAGAATGGCTGCAACCAACATCTCCCAGTTACCATACACTCTTGACATAACTCTCAATTCTCACTTAGAGAAGCCCACCCTCTATTGCCACCACCCACTCTTCCCCGACTAGTTGGTTTTCTAATTTATGTTTTCAATTATTTGAAATCTTGATTGTATTTGTTAGTAGGGTGTTTTTTCCTTTAGCAACTCACTTCATTTCCAATGGTGAAGCATAGGAATAAACAATAAGATATTTATAATTAATGACATTATTCTCTTCAACTTTAAATAAACTAGATGACTAGTTTCAAGAGAAAGGTAAATAGCAAATCCAAGTAGAAAAGGCATGGAATCCAAACATGGTATTTTCTTTTCAATATATTATCACTAAACTAATACTTTGATTTTGTTAACTACGGGTTAACAAAAGATTGAAGGGAGAGTACCTAACATGAAATTAATTAAAACATTATATGTGGTGTAATATGTAAATTATTTAGTAATTTTTCAGAGACTTGGAGCATATAATATATAGTATTAATTATTATAATTGGATGAAATTTCTATTATACTGAATGCAACTAGATTTGCAATATTAAACTGGGACTTTGTTAGCAGATCATGAGACTAGAGAGATGCCATTGACAATATTGTATGTCTCACTTGATGATTAAGAAGCAAAGAATAGTCTATAGATGTTTTTCAGTCCCATAAATCTTCGCAAGTAGAAAGTCCAACCAAAAAATCAACAACATCACAAAAGAATCAAAAGATTAAATAAAAAAACCCAAAGTAAGACAAATGCAAGAAAACCAAACTACAACCAATAGCAAATCAAGTAGAAAAGGTAAATGTTCCAGTCTACATCTGCTCGTTCAACTTGTCAACCATTCGACTGGGCAAAGCGAACGATAGTATTTGAAAAATTTATCACAATCACCAGATTCTTCACCCTTAGCAGCCACACAATGGTGAAACTCAATATAGTGGGTGAAATAATGTCGTGTTTGGTTAGTAGTCGGGAATCGAAAGTTAGCCGATGCAATTTTTAGTTCAATCTTAACCATCGTAGATAGGATTGATAAGAAAGCCCTTTATATTCTGAAAGTGAAAATTGTTATGTGTTTATTTTAGGCTTGTTAGTAGGGTTTTTTTAACGACAATTGAACCTAGTTTTTTAAGGATTTTGCAAGTTTCAGATATTAATGTTTGGGGTTGTTGAAATTAGGGTAAGACCTGTATTTGAAATTAGGAATTTGAAGATATGAAATTTGATATGTATCAACTACAACATTGTATTTATTAGCTTCAAGAATCTAAAATTTTAATGTATTTGAGATTGGTTGGTCACTATTTTCTGAATTTATCTACAACTTTTCTGTGAAAATCAAACCTGGTTCATTTTGTAGGTTTCAGATATTTTGATTATCTTTCTTGTGTATCCATGACAAGGGTATTCTTTTTCTCCATTTTCTTTCTTTCTTTTTATCCTTTCTTTTGCTAAGTTGCTTTAATTTGTTATGTTCTCTTTTTCATCTTGCAGTTTCATAATAGAGGAACTAGTTTTTCAATTTGATACCCTAAATAGACTTGAAATTGAAGAGTGATATGAATTTATTGTTTGTGTTAGTATAATTATTGTATAGAAGATTACCATTTTTCTTTTGGTAAGGTGAGGATAGTCCCCACCTTAGATAATGTGGCTAGAATTATGAGCATTAAAATAGATGGAATACCCATGACTAGGCTTGATTTCAATAAAGAGGCATGCGCTGCAACATGCTTAGAGTTGTTAGGTTCTATTTATTTTGTTGGTAGACAAAAAAGGCACAAAATTAATGAATCTAGGTTGAGGAACTTGATGATGATAATTCTAAATAATGCCCAGAGGGAGGATTTTGATAGATACATAAGGGCATACATGTTACATATGATTGAGATATTTCTTATGCCTTCTAAAGGTTTCAAAATTGATGCCCTCTATGTATATGTGTGTATTGAGGAATGTAGAGAAAATTCAAGATTATGCTTGGGGAGCTGCCATATTGGCCCATTCTATAAACCAACATAGAGTGGTGAATAAAAGAAGACTAGCAAAAAAAAAAAAAACAAGCCTTGCACTATCTCTACTTTTGGACCATTTCTTATGGTGGGTATTATTTTCATTTATTTCCATTAACACTAAAATTGATATAAATTAATACTTACATTTTGCATTGGTTTGCAGGTGTTTCTATTTGAATGCATGCCCACTCTACTATCTCTCATATATCCCAGTGTAGAACTAATTTCTCCAGAAAGATAATTTCCACTATTGGCTTTGTGGACCAAACATCTGTTGAGAAGGACCAAAAACAACCATTCTAAATTGAGAAATAGACAGTTTAGAAGATTACTATGAGAGAGTGTTGTAAGTTTACTTTAGTTATTTAATTATTTAATTTTTAGTAATTTTCTATTATTTACTCCTGTTAGATCACGTAGCAGCTATTTGAGAGCCTACCAGCCACTTTCCTACCCTAGCACCTGCAAGAACAAATGCACTTGTCATATTTTTACACTGTGCTCATTTGTTTTGAGCAAATAGTGTATCATGTGTCTGAGGTCTGTCCTAGAATGCTAAGGCTGAACAAAAATAATTTTGCTGACGTAGTAAACATGTCACCTACTATTAAACCTAACACGTTGTCAGGCAGGTCTCCTTTCAAGCCTGATTGGGGCATCAATTACATAACACAAGTTGAGTTTTGGAATAATGAACATAAATATTTGGAAAAATGATGTTTTGTAACTATAATGACAATGAATTTTTTACTCTTTTTAAATCGATGATTATTTTAAAATAATAGCTAACTTAAAAATTGGAAAAATTATACTTTTGAACATCCGACATTTTATTTTTTTTCAAATAAGGATTATTTTTTCAATTTTCAAATAACAATGAACATAAATATTGGAAAATGATGTTTTCTAATAATAATGACAACAAGATTTTTCATTTTTTTAAATCAAGGCACTTGTTTATATAAATATTTAGATGTTCATATAAACATCCCTTATGCTATTTTATATCCCATGTTTGTATAAAAATATTTTTTATTAAAAACAAAAAAGAAGAGGTGAAGATATAGTGAAGAAGACTCTGTTAAGAAGACTTCGTGAAGAATAGGGCAGGAAACTTGAGCACGTTGCTTCCCACCTTCACCTTTAGGTATGCTTGTGGGAAAATGCAATTTGCTTGACCTTCTTCTCCTTCTTGAGAATAGTTGCAACCAACCTCTCCCAGTTATCATACACCCTTGATATAACTCTCAACTCTTACTTAGAGAAGCCCACCCTCTACTGCCGCCACCCACTCTTCCCTAATTAGTTGGTATTCTAATTTATGGTTTTAGTTGTCTGAAATCTTGATTACCTTGATTGTATTTGTTAGTAGTTTTTTTTCCTTCATTAACTCCTTTTATTTTTAATGGCGAAGAATAGAAATAAACAACAATATATTTACAATGAATGACATTATTCTCTTCAACATCAAATGAACCAGATGACTAGCTCCAAACGAAAGGTAAATAGCAAATCAAAATAGAAAAGTCCTGGAACCCTAACATGGTATTTTCTTTTCAATATATTATCACTAAACTGATACCTTTGATTTTTTTAACAATGGGTTAATAAAAGATTGAAAGGAGAGTACCTAACATGAAATTAATTAAAATATTATACTTGGTGTAATATATAAAATATTCAATAATTTTTTCAGAGACTTAGAGCATACAATAGACAATATTAATTATTATAAATTGGATGAAATTTCCTTTATTTTGAATGTAGTTAGATTTGCAATATTGAATTGAGATTTTGTTAGCTGATCACAAGACTAGAATTGATAATATTGTATGTCTTATTTGATGAATTAGGAAGCAAAGAATGGTCTCTCGATGTTTTTCAATCCCACAAATCTTCACAAGTAGAAAGCCCAACCAAACAATCAACAACATTACAAAAGAATCAAAAAATTAAATAAAAAAACCCAAAGTAAGACAAATGCTGAACACCAAACTACAACCAATAGCAAATCAAGTGGAAAACTCCAACCTTCCTTTGCTCATTCCACTTGTCAACCCATTTGCCTGGGCAAAGTGAACAATAGTATTTGGCAAATTTATCTCAATCACCAGATTCTACACCTTTAGCAGCCACACAATGGTAAAACTCAATGTAGCGAGTGAAACACTTTTGCATTTAGTTGGTTTTTAGGAATTGAAAACTAGCTAGCATAGTTTTAAGTTCAATCTCAGCCATTGTAGACGGGTTTGATGGGAAATCACTTTGTATTGTGAATTAAGAAAAAAAAAGTGAAAATTATTGTGTGTTTATTTTGGGCTTGTTAGTACGATTTTTCTAACGATAATTGAACTTGGTCTTTTATGGTTTTGTAGGTTTTTGTTAATGATGATTGGGGTTGTTGAAATTAGGGCAAAACTTGTATTTGAAATTAGGAATTTGACGATATGAAATTTGATATGTATCAACTAATTGTATTTATTTGCTTTAACAATCTAAATTTTGATAGATACGTAAGGGCATACATGTTACATATGATTGAGACATTTCTTATACCTTCTATGGTTTCAAAAGTTATACCCTCTATGTATATGAGTGTATTGAGGAATGTAGAGGAAATTAAAGGTTATGCTTGGGGAGCTACCATATTGGCCCATTCTCTGAACCAACTTAGAGTGGTGAAGCAAAAAAGACTAGCGAAAAAAAAGCCTTGCACTATTTCTACTTTTGGACCATTTCTTACAATAGGTATTATTTTCATTTATTCCCATTAATATTATAATTGATAAAAATTAATACTTGCATTTTGCATTGGTTTGCAAGTGTTTCTATTCGAGTACATACCCACTCTACTATCTCACATGTATCCCGGTGCAGAACTACTTTATCTAGAAAGGCAATTTCCACTATAAGCTTTCTAGACCAAACATTTATCGAGGACCAAAAGTAACCATTCTAAATTGACAAAGAGATAATTTAAATGATTACTACGAGAGAGTGCTATAAGATTACTTTATTTTTTAATTATTTAATTTTTAGTCAACTTTAGATCACGTGGCGACCATTTGAGAACCTACCGGCCACTTTTCTTCCCCAACACTTTCAAGAACAAATGAACTTATTATATTCTTACACCGTGCTAATTTGTTTTGAGCAACCGGTATGTCATGTGCCTTAGGTTTGTTTGAGAAAGTTGGGATTGGACGAAAATGATTTTGTTGATGCAGTAAAATACCACCTCTTGTTGAACCCAACACGTTGTGGCACAGGTCTTCTTTAAGGCCTAACTGGGGCATCAAATGCACAACATAAGTTGAGTTTTGGAATAATGAACATAAATATTTATAAAATTGATGTTTTCTAACTACAATTACAACAAACTTTTTCTTTTTGAATTGAGGATTTTCTTTTCCAATTTTTAAATGATAACTAACATAAAAATTGGAAAAATTATACCTTTAATTAATAGGACATGTTCATATGATTCGGAATATTGATATGAACAAACATCCGGGTTGTATTAGATGCTTATATAAACATCTGGGTTGTTTATATAAACATCCTGAATGTTAAATGTACTAAAAGAAGATGTGAAGAAACTCTGGCGAAGAATAGGGTGAAGAACACTTTGGCGATTCAGGTAAGATTGCTAATGAGCCCGCCCCTTGCCACCAACCCAACCCAGCTCCTCTCTCTTCCCTTTCTCTCCACCTTCTTCACCAAACCCCTAGTTCACCCCTTTACTGTCGCCACCCACTCTTCCCTGACTGGTTGGTGTTCTGACTTTGTGTTTACAATTGTCTGAAATTTTGACTGTATTTTAGATTGGTTAGTAGGGTTCTTTTACGAAAATTGAACCTAATTTTAAGGGTTTGTAGGTTTTAGATATTGATGCTTGATGTTGTTGAAATTAGGGCAAAACCTAATTATTAAATATATAAATTTGATATGTTTTTGAAATTAGGAATTTGAAAATATAAAATTGGATATATATCAACTAACATTATATTCTAACTTTGTGTTTTCAATTGTATTTATTTGCTTTAAGAATCAGAAATCTTGATTGTATTTTAGACTAATTTATTGGGATTTTTTAATGAAAACTAAACCAATTTTTTTAGGGTTTTGCAGGTTTTAGATAATGATGCTTGGGTTGCTAAAATTAGGGCAAAGCCCAATTATTGAAGATATGAATTTAATATGTATTTGAAATTCAGAATTTAAAGATATGAAATTTTATATGTATCAACTAAAACATTGTATTTTAACTTTGTGTTTTCATTTGTATTTATTTGCTTTAAAATCTAAAATTTTGATTGTATTTGAGACTGGTTGATCACTATGTTCGGCTTTATTCACAACTTTTCTATGAAAATTAAACTAATTGGTTTGTTAGGTTTCAGACATTTTGTAGGTATGACGAGGGTATTTTTTGCCTCCTACTTCTTTCATTTTGTTACCCTTTTTTTTTCCTAAATTGCTTTAATTTGTTTTGATATTTTTTTCATTTTGCAGTTTCTCAACAGATTTCGCAAATGGAAAGCAAAAAGCCGACGACTTATGATGATAGGGTTTGGAAATGCTTAGACTTGAAAGATTTAAATTTATGAGTGATGCGAATTTATTATTTGTGTTAGTTGATAATTATTGTACTGAAGATTACTGTTTTTCTTTTGGTGGGGTGAGGATAGTCCCCACCATAAATGATGTGGCTAGAATTATGGGTTTTCCAATAGATGGAAAGCCCGCGACTGGGCTTGATTTCAACAAAGACACATGAGCTGCAGCATGCTTAGAGTTGTTATGTTCTGTTGATGTTATTGGTGGATAAAAGACTTGTGAAATTAATGTATCTACGTTGAGGGATTTGATGATGATAGTTCCAAACGATGCCTAGGGGGAGGATATTGTCAGATATGTAGGGGTATACATGTTATATATGATTAAGACATTTGTTATGCCTTCTAAGCTTTCAAAAGTGATGCCCTCTATGTTTCTCAGTGTATTAAGGAATGTAGAGGAAATTAGAAATTATGCTTGGGGAGTTACCATATTGGCTCATTCTCTAAACCAACTCAGAGTTGTGAAGGAAAGAAAACTACAAAGAAAAAGCCTTTCACTATTTCTTCTTTTGGACTGTTTCTTTACTATGGGTAATATTTTCATTTATTTCTATTAACACTATAATGATATAAATTTATACTTACATTTTGCATTTGTTTGCAAGTGTTTCTGTTTGAGTACACACCCACTCTGCTATCTCGCATGTATCCTAGTGTAGAACCACTTTCTGCATCAAGACAATTTCCACTATTGGCTTTCTGGACCAAACATTACTTGAGACAGTCCAAAAATAACTATTCTAAATTATCAAAGAGATGATTTAAAAGATTACTATGATAGAGTGCTGTAAGTTTACTTTATTTTTATTATTTTTTAATTATTTGATTTTTAGTTAACTTCATATTATTTTCTCTTGTTAGATCACATGACAGCCATTTGAGAGCCTACCGGTTACTTTTTGGCCCCAACACCTGCAAGAACAAATGCACTTGTCATATTCTTACACCGTGTTCATTTGTTTTACGCAATTAGTGTGTCATGTGCCTTAAGTTTGTCCGAGAATACTAGGCCTGGACGAAAATGATTTTGCTCACGTAGTAAACATGCCATCTCTTGTTTATCCTAATACGTTGAAGCTTAAGTCTCTTTTCAAGCCTAATTAGGGCCTAAATAGACAAAATAAGTTGGGTTTTGGAATAGTGGGACATAATATTATATTTTTTTGAATATGACAAAAAATGGTAAGTTATTTACTCAGTTACTTTTTAGTTTGTAAATAAAATAATTGTGCTAAAATCCATTTTATGTTTGACTGCAACTCAAGTGGAGGGCACTGGTGCCAAGATCGAGAATGAAATAGATCTAATGCCGGAGACTACATAAATTGAAAGGGAAAATGGTAATAGCAGCAAATGCTTATATATGTTAATTGCTATAAACTTCAAACTAATTATGGTGCTTAATGTTTGGCAGGAGCTCCAGTGGAAGCTTAAATTGATAGCATTGCTGCAATTGAGAGCATTGCTAAAGATTCAATGACAATGGATGAATTTGAAGCAGAGATGGAATCTGTTGGAGGACCTAATGGAATCTCTACTAATAAAGGGATTGGGACTGAATCTGACATAAATTTTTTAAGTTCAAATTTTGCAGCAGATGTCTGAGGTAATCGGCATGGTTTGAGACAACCAACTGCCCCTATCATGTTAAAAGAAAATGATTTCCAAATTGATAGAAGTCAAACTAGTAGGATCCATAAAAGAGGTAGATAAAATTGAGGTATTTGGGCATAATTGTGTTGTGTTAAGTTAATGCTCTGTATCCTTAGTATGTTTGTAAGAAGAAAGGAGAATCTGGAACCATGAATAATAGAGGATTGTGGTAAAAATTATTTTCTAACTTTTTGTTTTCATTACATGTTGTATGCAGTGCATCCTATTCTTTGGTCTAGATAATAATGTTTTGTGGTTTAACTGAATTTTCTTTTCTTTTTTAGCTAGCCATTTTCCCAATTTAGAACCCAGAATAACATAAGAAGCTCACCTGATCAAGAGGACCGGAGAAATATGTTTTAATATAACATCTGAAGACCCTGTTGGGTTGAATTTGTTTCAAAAGCTCCAACTTATATAATATGTCTACCCCTCTTTTCCTGAGATACCTCGTAACCCAAATGCATTTATACTTTGAACAAGCATGATCATCATCTATCTGAAAAGCTTAAGCATTTCTCATGTCAGATTATAACGTTTGCATGCTCTTCATTTTGTCTAACACGATCTCCATTTCCCTTCGGATCATAAGTCCTTAGATATTCTAAATCAAAATCTAAATGGCTCAATAAATCATTAAGCTTATTCTAATCAAATAAGTAACTGATTGAGTCTTTTAGGCTTGATTGGACTTGGCTTATTGCTTGACATATTAATCTTGTTCAATGCTTTGACCTATGTGAAAATTGGTCCAGTTCAAAAAAAAAAGTTTTGTTCTTATTGTCACCTCTTAGAGCTGACTGGTCCAAAGACTATTAAAGTGTTTTCTTTTTTTTATCTTATATCTTCTTATACCAAGAAGCTGCGAAAGAAGAAAATGAAAGGAGAAATTGTAGTTTCTATATAATTGATTCTACTTTATACATGACTTCTTAAAAGAATGATTGTGGCAAAGGACAAAATGAAAACATCTGTTTTGAGTTATGTTGGAGTTTGTGGGTGTAAGAAATCTACTAGAGCGACACAATGAAAGTCTCTTTGTGTCCTTCAATAAAATGCAACTAGATTTGATCTTCAATGCAAAGAGAAGCCTTACTATTTTCTCTGAATCTGGGGAGAAACAAGTGGCCTTCTTCAAGATGAGTGGAATTGAACCGATTGGCTTCGAGTGGCCATCTTAGTTACTATACCTACACCAACACCATATGTACTTCATATGATTCCTTCTTGGCCACTCTTAAAAGGTTTTTGCTTTTTCGTACTACCAATGAGGGTTCAATTCGCTAAAAATTGGACAAGTATCATTGATGAGGCTGGAAATCTAGTGCTCGACCTACAGATGAGGTATTTAAATTTTTACATTTTATTATGTATGAGTAGAGATTTTTCTTAAAAGAAAAAACACCCTATAAAGGGTGGGGGATTGAGGCGATGATCCCTAACTTGTATATACCACTCAAAAAGTAGTACATATTATTTTATATCAGGTAGCCAAAGCAAGATTTGAAATAAAACAAGGAGTACTACTCCTTTACAAAAATATTATGAATGACTTCTAGCAAAACAAAGCAAAAGTAAAGCTCTACAAAAGATGTACAAATATAAGTCACGAATATCTAAATAATGGAAACTCTAACTGGTCCACTTTAAGTAATCCAAAAATTGTCCCTGAAAGTTGTTATTCTATGAAGATCATGGAAGTATGGGTGTTACACATTTCATTAGCCATAAAGTCAACGATTTTATTACCTTTTTTGTGAATGTGTGTAACAAATAAAACTAAGTGATGTAAGTTGTTTCTGATGTTAATGAGCAACACTTGTAATCTCTAATGTCCTTGTACTGTAGAATTGATGATGTGGATAACTACAAATGCATCAAGTTTAATCTATAAATGTGTGATGCTAAGTTTCCTAGCAAACTGTAGTCCTCTATGAAGTGCAAACATCTCTGCATAGATGCTAGTTCATATACCACTGTAGTCCTGAAAAGTGATGAGAGTGTTGCCTGAAGAGTCTCTCATAACACCTCTTGCCCTTCCTTTACCTATTGTACCTGTAGAAGCTCCATCTATGTTAAGTTTGCACCAACCCGATTGAGATTTTCTCCAAAGGATTTGAAATGATTTCTTTTATTTTGGTATGGTAAAGTGGAATCCAAGTTTAACCGCCATGTGAAAGTCTTCTCGCCAAAGTTTTCAATGGAGTTTCCTACATTTGAAAAGAAGAAAAAGATGAGTATAAACTTTCCAAATTACTCTAGATGAAAGGAACCCTTTGTTTTTGTGTTTGGAATCATTCCCTCTATCTAAATGAACCAAAACATAAGAAGGGGGAAAATGATGTGAATATAAGTGGGAGTAGAGAATGGGGTGGAAAGGATTTAGTATTGAAGAAATAGATTAAGATTATCTATCTGGGGGATTTCAATAGGAAGGATGTTGGCTAAGTGTTCCCAAATGGCCATCGCCTCTTGGTTAGAAATAAAAATATGCTGAGTTGATTTTGTGTGAGAGTAGCATTGGCATTTAGAAATAAGCTCAAAACCATTTTTTTTGTAGTCTAAGATCCACTAGAATCCGATTATGAGCTAATCTCCAAAGAAAAATAGACATGGTGGGAGTGAGATGTGGACCTCAAAAATATTTGAGGAGCATTTGTTTCAATTTCCCTTATCTGATATGCTCCCAAGTTGATGCAATGGAGAAATGCTCATGAGAGATGAGTTTCCATCTTAAAGTATCACGTTGAAGATAACTAATGGGCACCTAGTAAATTAGATCAACCTAATGTCGAGGGAGAGCTTTAAGAAGTCTATTGACATTCTATTTATGCTCTTTCTAGTAGTGGTTCACTAATTCAATTTTGTATCTCTCATTCTCAATAAAGAAAGTCAAAGAGCCATCTCCAAACTAGTGATCATGCCAAAAATAGATGTCTCCAGAACTAAGTGACCAAAACATGTTACTGTGTACCTCATGTCTAACTTTACACATTTTTTTCCAAATGGGTCTATTGTAGACTATCTTAACAACTTTGGGGAAGAATCTACCATAATATTTGTTCTACATAAACCTGGCCCAAAGTGAGGAAGAAGATCTAAATTACCACCATAGTTTATATGTGAAAGCATTGATGACATCTGCTAGCTTGTGAATCCCTAGTCCCCCCTTCTCAACTAGTGAACATATAGTATCCCAAGAGGCCCAATGCATCTTTCTCTTATCACCATAAATTCCCCAAAAAAATCTAGTCATAATTTGCACAATAGTGTGGATGACAGTGATGGAGGTTGAAGCAAGGTTGAAGCACTTAGATGAGATAGAGTGGTATATTAGCAAGTGTACTTTTGATAAGAGCAAGCTTGTCTCCAAAAGAAAGAGTATGTTTCTCCCAGCACTGGATTTTATTCCTCATCTTATTAGTGAGATCCTGGTAGAAAACATATTTCTTGTGACCTTTATAGAGAGGGGCTCCCAAATAGGTAATAGGGAGAGGTATGTGCATGAATCCTGTGATATGTTGAATGTGTTGCATTATTGAGCTACTATATTTCTTGTTGATAATGAATGAGCTCTTGGCATTATTGATGAGTTGTCCTGAGGCACTATAATAGTATTAAAGAAATTCCATCAATCTTTTCAAACCTAACTTTCCACAATTAGTGAAGATAATGATATTATCTGCATAGGATAAATGAGAAATGATAGGAGTCTGACTGTTGTATATCATGTCCCTATGTTACCTAAATAGGGAATCAAGGTCTCATGAGAGAAAATCCGCTTTTGTCACAACAAGGGTTGGAGAAAAAGGGTAACCTTATCTAATGTCTCTACTAGACTTGAAAAAACCAAAGGGAAAGCTATTGACTAGGATAGTGAACCAGCAATTCTTTATAGAATTCTATAAAAGAGAATTCTAAAGCACTGGGAAGCCCATCTTATGCAGAACTTTATACAAAAAATTCCATTGAACTCTGTCATAAACCTTGGCTATGTCCAACTTAAGAGCTACGCTGTCATTTGTCTATTTGCATCAATAGAGTGAATGAGCTCTTGATCTAAAAGAATGTTATCAGTGATAAGTTTGCCCTGAACAAAACCACTTTGAGATGGAGCAATGAGATCTGGGAGGAAATTAGCTAACTTGCTGCTGAGGATTATAGTGATAATCTTACTAGTAACATTGCAGAGTCTAATCTATCTGTAATCACTCCAAGTGCTCAGTTTTTCCTTTTTAAGGATGAGAACAAGAGTTGTGGCTATGAAACTGCGAGGCATGGCATTACCTGTGAAGAAGTCATGTACTGCATCATTGACATCCAATTGAATAATATCCCAACAGTGTTCAAAAAAGAGTATGGAGAATCCATCGGAGCCAGCTGCACTATCCGAATCTAAGTAAAAAATAATAAGTTTGATTTCTTTAATCAGGAGTGGAACAAAGTAAGTTTGGGCAAGATTCTAGTGGCAATGTTTTCAAGCAGTTCAGATCATCCTCAACAAGATCCTGGATATAATTAGTCAGAACAAAGTGAAAGTAGCTGACATCAAATGCTCTAAATTTTTTTCTAGATTCGTGATGAGGATATTATTATCCATGTTAGAGTGGATTTTAGATTTGCATCTTTTTTTCTTAACAATGGAATGAAAGAATCTGGTGTTCCTTTCCCCCTTATCAATCCATCTGCTAGCAGCTTCCTGTCTCCAATAATTCTCTACAAAAGTAAGTGCATGGGTGAGAATAGTTGTGCATCTATTCAATGCAAACAAGTTGGTATTTGATGGAATTTCATCATATGCTTATTCAAACTTAATGACCTCCTATTCAACCTTTTTAGTTTTTTCAAAAATGTTCCCAAACACATTCCAGTTCCACTATTTAAGGAAGTGTTTAAGTCTGAAAAGTTTTTGTTAAAGGTTGCACATATCTGTTTCTCCAGTAGTGGCCTACCATGACTATTTAATAGCATCCAAGAATAAGTGATGTATGGTCTACATTTTCATAAATCTGAATGATGATGGAGGCTTCACATTAGAAAAGTTGATCAAGATGCGAAGAGGGGCACGATCAGATTCTTGGCAAGTGGGATATTTTAGTGGAGTTACAAAAACCACACCATGCATCCGAGTAAAGCATTTGACCAAGTCTCTACCAAACTCTTTTGTCCGTCCATGTATAACATTCTTCCTCAAATCTTGCACCGATTAATCCACAATCATATATCATGTCACTTAAATCATTCATGGATTTAAAATTGAATTTAGCTCTCTTTTTTTTCTTGTGGGTCAAGGATGGTGTTGAAATCTCCTCCAGTAAGCTATGGTTTTGCATCAATTATATCAGCTATGCTCCGGAGCTCATCCCATAAAATTTATTGCCACGTACATGTCTTTTTCTTTTGTCAAAAAGGTTGAAAATAAGGACACAAAATTTAAAAATTACCTACTTACACGTGAATGTACATATAGTTGTGATTGTGGCTCACATCTTCCTCTGATTTTATGTCCAGTAATAGCTTAAACACTCTCTATGGTCAAAGATATACTTCAATCCAGTTTTCTTATAAACTGGCGAATATGGTCTTTTAATGTCAGAATCCCAAGATTAAAAAGCTTATATTCATTTTGAAAATGATCCCATAAATCAAGAATTGCATGTTGTATTAATCCACATGAATGCGTCTCAAGAGTCAATATAATGTGATCTAAAGACTGCTTACTTAATCCATCCATAATGAATTTAAGTTTATCTTCTCAATTTTTAGAAACCATTCCTAAAAAACGATATTTTGTGTTGCAAGTCCATCTAGCACAATTGTGACAAACTTTCTTTTTTTTCGCCCTTCATTTTTTTGAATATGTGCTTTTACCAAACTAGGCATGTATCTAGTAAGCAAATCTGAAAACTCATGTAAAAACTCACCTGCTCTTACCTTTGCTTCAATTATCCATCGTATGTCATGTGGGATGCCCTTATGTATAAGCATCTTCAATCTTTCAATCCTGATTTTATAAATTTTTAAAATTGCATTTTTAGGAAGAAAATGAAATCGCTTCTTCAGAGTTAGAAGAATGTCACTCATAGTGAAAAGAATAAGAAAAAAGAATGAGAAAAGTAGAGAAAATTTGTACAGAGATTTCAACTGTTTGGGAAACTAACAAGTCCGACTGTATTAGCCACGGAGTACCATTATCCGCCACTTAATTGGTAAAAGAAAAAAATAATAAAATTAAATAAAGAAAGCCTTCAAAATAAATAAGTCAGAGAAAATAAGTATATATCTATATACAACACTAATCATAACAAGGGTTAGAAAGAATTTCCTCTTGTGAAAATTAATTTTCTAGAAATGATTTAACTCTTTGTCCATTTATTTTGAGTATGTTACCATTTCTAGGATTTTCAATATCAATCGTCCCATAAGGATATACATTTTTTACAACAAAAGGACCACTCCACCTTGATCTCAAATTTTCAGGAAACAAATGTAATCGAGAATTATAAAGCAAAACCTTTTGGCCAACCTCAAATATTTTTCTTGAAATTTTATTATCATGAAAATTTTTTATTCTTACTTTATAAATTTTAGAATTCTCATATGCATAATTTCTCAATTCTTGAAGTTCATTGATTTGTAATTTGCGTAATTTTGAAGCTTTATCATGGTTGATGTTAAACATTTTGATTGCCCAATAAGCTTTATATTAAAGTTCAATAGGTAAATGATAAGGTTTTCCATAAACTATCCTATAAGGAGACATGTCTAATGATGTTTTAAAAGCAGTTCTATATGCCCAAAATGTATCGGTAGTCTAAGAGATCAATCTTTACAGTTTGGGTTAACTATTTTTTTCAAAATTTATTTTATCTCATTATTTGCAAGTTCAACTTGTCGATTTGTCTGAGCGTGATAAGGGGTTGCAACTTTATGTATGATTTCATATTTCCTTATTAAAATTCCAAAAACTTTGTTACAAAAATATTTTTCCCCATCACTGATAAGGAATTCCAAATCGACTTAAAATATTTTATTTTAAAAAATTTATCACTATTTTGTGATCATTATTTCGACAAGGAATTGCCTTGATCCATTTTGAAATATAATCTATAACAACTAATATGTAAAGAAAATTAAATGATAATGAAAATGGTCCCATAAAATCAATACCTCAACAATAAAAAATGTTAATCACAAGAATAGGGTGTAGGGGCATCATATTTCGCTTTGAAAAAGACCCTAATTTTTGATAATTTTCACAACTTTTGCAGAAAGTATAAGTGTCTTTGAAAAGAGTTGGCCAATAAAATTCACATTGCAAGATTTTTACAGTGGTTTTCTTTGCTGAAAAGTGACCACCACATGCTTTTGAATGACTAATTTGACAATATTACCGATTTCATTATCAGGCACACATTTTCAAAAGATTTGATAAGGACAGTATTTGAATAGGTATGGATCCCCCAATAAAAGTTTTTTACCTTAGTCAAAAACTTCTTTTTATCTTGAGAGTTCTAATGTGGTGGCATCTTTCCTGTCACAAGAAAATTAATAATGTCAGCAAACCAAGGTAAAATAGAAATATTAAATAATTGTTCATAAGGAAAAGTGTCATTAATAAATGTGGTTTGAAATGAGTCATCACAAATAAGTCTCCACAAATGATCAGCCACTACATTCTCTACTCTCTTCTTATCTCGAATCGTAATATTAAATTATTGGAGTAAGAGAATCCGTCTAATCAGTCTCAGTTTGACATTTTTTTTTTGACAAAAGATATTTCAAAGCTACATAATCACTAAAAACAACAACTGGTGAGGTAACAAGATAAGATTTAAATTTGTCCAATGCAAAAACTACAAGAAGTAATTCTTTTTCAGTTATTGAATAATTTAATTGAGCACTATTTAAAGTTTTATTTGCATAGTAAATAACATATGATTTCTTATCTTTTCTTTGTCCTAAGACAGCTCCAACAACATAGTCACTAGTATCACACATTATTTCAAAAGGTAAAATCTAATCTGGAGGCTGCATGATTGGAGTAGATGTAAGCATGTTTTTAAGCTTAACAAAAATATTTTCACAATTTTCAGTCCATTCAAAAATAGTGTCTTTTGTTAGAAGATTACATAAAAGTTTAGATATTATACTAAAATCTTTGATAAATTTTCTATAAAAACCAGCATGTCCTAAAAATGATCTTACCTCCTTCACAGTCTTTGGTGTTGGCAAATTGGTAATTAACTTAATGTTAGATTTGTCAACCTCAATACCTTTTGATGAAATAATGTTTTCAAGGATAATACTAGTTGTTATCATGAAATGACATTTTTCCCAATTGATCACAAGATTCTTTTCTTCACACCTGATCAAAACTTTTTCTAAATTAGATAGGCAATCATCAAATGAATTATCAAAAATAGAAAAATCATCTATGAAAACTTCAAGAAAACGTTCAACCATGTCACTAAAAATACTAAGCTTACATCATTGGAATGTAGCTGGTGCATTACATAATCCAAAAAGTATCATTCAATATGCAAAAATACCAAAAGGACATGTGAAAATTATTTTCTCTTGATCTTCAAATGCAATTGCAATTTGATTATACCCAAAATATCCATCTAAAAAGCAATAAAATTCATGTCCCACAACTCTTTCTAAAATTTGATTCATGAAAGGTAATGGAAAATTATCTTTTCTAGTAATTGAGTTGAGTTTCCTATAGTCAATGCACATTCGCCAACCAGTAACAATCCTAGTTGGAATTAATTCAGCATTTTCATTCTTGACTATAGTAACTCCAGATTTCTTAGGTACAACTTGAGTAGGACTTACCCATTTGCTGTCAGAAATAGGATAAATGATTCTATTATCTAAGAGTTTAATGATTTAATTTTTCATTACTTCTTTCATATTAGGATTTAGCCTTTATTGCATTTTTCTAGAAGGTTTAGCATTTTCCTCTAGATAGATATTATGTGTGCAAATTAAAGGATTAATACCTTTAATATTAGCAATGGTCCATCCTAAAGCATTCTTATGCATTTTCAAAGTTTCGATCAACTTACCTTTTTGAGATGTATCAAGTTTGGAAGAAATTATTACTGGGAAAGTCTCATTCTCACCCAAGAAAGAGTATTTTAAATCAATTAGCAAATGTTTCAAATCAACCATGAGAGTTTTAATACTTGATGGAATATATTTTACTATTGATGATGAAAGTTTTTCAAACCCTGGCTTCCAAAAATGATTTTCTTGTACTTGCGAAAATTCAGAGAGAGTATTAGCGTGTGCCTTTTTATAAATACTTTCACTTTTAAAACAAGTCTCCAAAGAATCTAAAGAGTTAATAGTGGTAAAGTATTCATGAATAAGTTCCTCAATTGAATCCACTTCATGTACTTTGACATCTTCTGCAGGTTGCTTACAAAGATTAAACACATTTAGTTCTAAATTTATATTTCCAAATGATAACTTCAAAATACAATTCCTACAATTGATCGAAGCATTTGAAGTTGTAAGAAAAGGATGACCTAAAATGATAGGAATTTGTGTATGTGTTTGTTGAACAGGCTCTGTGTCCAAAATAATGAAACCAACTGGAAAGTAAAACTTATCAATTTGTACCAACACATCTTCTACTACTCTCTTTAGAACTTTAATCGAACGATCAGCCAGTTGGAGTACAATAGAAGTTATTTTAAGTTCTCCCAAACCTAACTGGTGATAAACTGAAAAAGGTAGAAGATTTACACTAGCACCAAGATCAAGCAAAGCATGCTCTATTCTAGTGTTTTCTAAGATACATGAAATGATTTGACAACCTGAATCTTTATACCTGGGTGGAGTAAATTGTTGAATGATTGAACTAATACCTTCAGTTAAAAATGCCTTATTTTGTACATGATGTTTTCTTTTGTTAAAAAATTTAGCATAAGGTGGAACTTGCTTGATTGCATCCAACAATAGAATATTAATTTTGACTGGTTTAAAAACTTCAAAGATTTCAACATTTGAGTTGCTTGAAATCTTTGAGGAAATGGTGCTGGATGTAAATATTTTTCTTTTTCATCATTTTTACACTTACCTTCATCGTCAAGACTATTTCTATTCTTCATTTCTAGAGGTGGATTAGAAACTTTTTCCTTGAGATGAATAGTCTTATCAATAACTTTTTCATTCTGAAAAGTTGTAACTGAATTAGGCTCATTGACTGAATTTTCATCTGAAGAAGAAACATGACACTAAGTGGAAGGATTAGGTTGAGTTTGAGCAGGAAATTTACTTTTTTCATGAGTACGCAAAGAAGTTGTCAGTGTTGAAAGTGTATTTTTGATCTCATTGATAGCTTATAAAGTCTGATTATTGATTTTTCTTTGTTCATGCATAAATGCTTGCAAAGTCTCCTCAAGGAATTTTGTATGTGGAGTTGAATAAGAATGAAAGTTTGGTGGTTTTTGTGAATGTAGCGGCTGGGCACGATTATCATCTCACCAACTAAAATTGGGATGATTTCTCCATTATGGTTTGTAAGTTTTAGAATATGGAGAATGAAAAGGTTTTTTTGAATGTTTTCATGAAATTTGCTTGTACTAGAATGTTTTGGACATTCATTGGTGGAGTGCCCAAAAGTTCACAACTGCTACAAACTTCTTCCTCTTGCACAGATTTGATTTTCTTTACTTTTTTAAATTCCATGGCTTCAACTTTTCTTGTTAAACTAGCAAGTTTAGTATTTAAATCATCTTCTTAGCTAAGGTAATATTTTCTTTTATTACTATTATTAAGATTAAATCTAATAGAACCTTCGGAAGAATTAACACTATGGCATGATTGAGAGTTTTCTGCTAAATGATCTAGATATTCAAGGGATTCATCAGGTTCTTTATCAAAAAACTCACCATTACACATTGTTTCAACAAATTATTTTGTTTCAATAGTTAAACCTTTATAAAAGAAACTAATTAAGTGCCATTTTTCAAAACCATGATATGGGTATAAAATCAACAAATCTTTAAAATTTTCCCAACATTGAAAGAAAGATTCATTAGAATTTTGAGAAAAAATTTGAACTCATCTTTTCAAAGCATTAGTTTTATGAGTTGGAAATAATTTTTTCAAAAATTCAGCTTGCATTTCTTGCTAAGTGCCAATTGACCTAGATTTTAAAGAATTAAGCTAATTTTTGGCTTTATCTTTTAAAGAAAAAGAAAATAATTTGAACTTAAAAATCTTATTTGTGTAAGTTTGATTATCAAAAGTGGCACATACTTCATCAAATTTTTTTAAATGCAAGTAAGGGCTTTCAGAGTCTAAATCATGAAAATTAAGAAGTAAAGACATCATACCTGGCTTGAATCCAAAGTTATTTGTATTGAGAGGAAAAATAAAACAAAAAGGAGAAGAATTTCGAGGAGGTTGCAAGTAATAACGCATGGTACGCACCTGTTGATTCTCATTTTCATCCAAAATTTTCATTTTCAGCTATGGTGGAAGTGTGTGGAGTTGATTCAAATAATTTTTAAATAAAATTTCAGAATTATTTCTAATTAAATACCGAGAATTATGAATGTGATACCATATAACCATATATCCATAAAGAAAATACAAAAACTATATTTACAAAGGAAAAATATTAACAAACTTATATACTTACCTTGTCTTCCCCGGCAACGGCGCCAAAACTTTGCTAAAACTTTAAGGTTGCAAACCCAAGTGCAGGTTGTATTAAGTAATAAATTTCTCGTGAGTCCGACTTCGATCCACAGGAAAATTGCTTAAAGAATTCAGAATTATAATTCTTAAAAAAAAGGGATTTATATGAATCAAAATATATGAGCAATTAATGTATGATTTAACTAAAGAAAAACTAAAGTAATAAAAGTATTGAGGATTAGGGATCCACTTTTGAATTTTGGATAAAGAAACGATTATTTATTCTTTTTACTTCTCTTAATTGCCACAATTGGAATCCATACATAATGAAGGTTCCAGTGAAAAAATTATCAAATACCTCATGCAATAAGGTAATCATGATATTGTCTTACTATTTGCAAATTTCTTTTAATGCCAACACTTATTTATGGAATCAAGCATTTATGCACACCTTTGTCAACAACAAATCAATGTTTCACATTAGCAGTCGGTAGGATAAAACCGTACAATAAGCTAAATAAACTCAAGTATTTATTGTGTCATTGCTGATATATAAATCAAGAATCACCATAAAATAAGTAAGATTTAGATTAAAACTCAAAATAATAATACAACATACTTAAATATTTTCTTCCCTTATAATTGTTCATCTTCCTCCATCAAGAGGTTCACCATTTTTTCTCAACAAAACAAAATTTATAAAGACATAATAAAAGTAGGAAAAACTAAAAATAGAAGAGAAACTAGAAAATACATTTCTATTACTACTAGAAAACATACATACTAGAAAACTTAGCTTAAAAAAACCCTCCCCCCTCTTACAAGCTTAATACATGTTCTGTTTATAGTACTTGGAGTATGTTGGAGGCCAAACAAATAATGGCAGAGTTAATCAAGTGGTATGCTAGTTATCAAGAGTTGGTAAGTTGTTACACAAAGTTTTCAAAATTCTCACCTACCGAATTAAATTGCATTTTTAAATCCGATACAGTTGAATTTTGATAATGAGTAAAGAACAAAAGTTGTAGATTAATTAATATTCTTGGAGCCTCCATGATTCAGGTTGAAGCTTCAGAGGTGCCAGCAGTATCTAAAGGCAAATGTCATCCACATATATTTTGGTTGAGTGGTAGCTTCATTTGCTTACTGTTACGTTTATATAGCCCACCCTGCTGTGACAAATACCATGTATGGTTTGCCATGTTAAAATGTATCCAATGTGCTGCAACTTCGTTCCAGTGGCTCTTTTTATTTTGAGTTTCAGCTCTTTTTTTCAACTTGATTTTATATGCATCAACTTATTATTTGTTTATTATCAGGAAAATTTCTATGGAAGTTAGTATTTTCTCAAAATGGTGTTGGACTGTAGTGCATTCAAGAAGCTGTATAGTATTAATCTGAATCTGTGAAGTATTACTTTAGTAATTAATAACTGCTAAATTAGTAACATATAAGTTGACATGCATTGCTCTGTAAATTACATTTTTTGTAAGCTAAAATAGAACTCGAGAAAATATGAATCTTCACTAATCTCGATCTTTGTGATTTCTTGTAATATCTGTTTTCCAACTCATTTCTGTGGGGCCAAGCATAAATTTATGGGAACTCCCAATGTTACAATTGAGTGATGTCTCTTTGAGTTATTTCTTCTTCTATTATTGTTAAGACATTTTCCACCTGCTTTTACTAAATAAGCCCACTTTCAGAGTATTTCTTCTACATGCATGAAGTGAATTTTTTGAATAGGACTTTAATTGTTCTAGTCCAACATTGATTTTTAACTTCTACATTATTGTTGTGGCTTCCAAAGAACCACTTTTGGGTCTAAACTAATACTATCACTAGCACTACCATACTGTTGAAATCAAATATTGGATCTTGCCTGCTACTATTGATTTATTAAAAGCTTTTGCCTTTGTACTACTATAATATTCATGCAAATTGTGTTCAGCCGGCTGGTTGAACTTATAACTTCTAACAGAATATAATTTTAAGTACTTTTAAGAATCAAGCATTCATACTTAGTGTAAGTTTAATAGTTAAGGATGGTAATATTTTGCCTATATTGTTTATTTATTTGTTTGTTTGAAATTTATTTGCAATTTGTCATAATTGTCTACAGGCACTGCCTTCAAGATGCTTGTCATTTCTGTCATTGTTGTCATTGTGTAATGAGTATCCCTATATATTTTTGTTTCTTTTGCTGGTTGTGTATTTGAAGTATGACGTATGACTTCATGACAAGAATTGAAAAACCATAATGCAACCGAGGTTGGATTTTGATTGGCATATATTTATTTCTTTATCACGATTTCTGGAAAATTTCTTAATCTGCACAGCATAGATATTATTATGGATTATTTTATACAAGTCATTTGGCATATTAATTGCCCCATGCTGGATATTTGGACTTGTTTTAGTGCTCTTTTGACTTGTTTTTAGTGCTCTTCTGACTGCTATTCGTTATTACTAATTTAGATGGTTCTTCTGATGGGATTATCCAGCACTTAACAACAGTATGATGAATAAGGCTTTGGAGCTACCTGGAGAAAAGAAGAAAGTTCAAGCTCCTCTTACGGCCAGCAACACGGTAAATTTTGTTTCTTCTCCTTGTGGTCAGTGTAGTCGAGACTTACCCTGCCCAATTCCTATCTAAAAGACGCATTTCTTTGATTGAAGTGTTGAATGGTATTGGGTAGTGGAACTGTTGCACTTTGCAATAATTTTAAATTTCCATTGAAGCTAACTTCAAATTGCCAGTGCTTTAGGACGGAAAAGAGGCTTTAGGACGGGAAAGATCCTGCTGATAGAGACCTTAGAGACCTTTTCCCAACGTTATAACATTTTGTCAAGACTGGAGGTTTTAGAATAGGTCACACCACGTTTATAGCTTTTGACAATAGTGCAGCAGTTGGATCTTTCATAAAAAATCTAACATTTGAGACAAAGTTACCCACCATACAGGCAGCTCTTGAGAGACTGGTTCAGATCACATAGACAGAGCAAACTATCTGTGGCACGAACTTCATGGCTTGAATTATTAGAGAATTGGGTATGTTAATCAAAACCATATCTTCCTACAAACAAGTGTAGGTGAAGATGTAAAAGTTTGGTTGCTGCACATGTTGAGCAAGTTTGTTTCATTTTTTGATTTCCTGTTGTTTAGTTCAAAAACAAATGGTTTCATAAGTGATTGTCCTTCTCTTTTGTGCTCCATCATTCCCAACTAAAATGCGCCTTTTTTTGTGCTCTTATTTTGTAGTGAAAAATATAGGACAATTATACCAGGCGCAGATAGCAAGGCATATCTTCATTTTATCAGTTCATTCTGTCAAGGCAGAATGGCACATTTTCATTATTATCAGTTAATACTGATAAACGATGTTAATTTACAAATGGATCTTCATTCTTCACTGTGGAACAGGCCTTCATTGGTTCGAATATAGAGCATGCTCATTGACCCTTGATGAAAATTAGAGAATTCAAGTCTGATTTTGATCTGCTTTTGATCAAATGACTTTTGAATCTGGAAAATATAGGAGATTCAACTAAATAAAAGAATAGTCTTTTATTGGCTACTCATTAACATTTATACAGAAGATATTGCAATCAACATATTCACCTTATGATTGTCACTCAATTGAAAAACTATTAAAGTGCAATATATCGTAAAGTTTCAGTGTTGCCTCAAATCAATGTATAATTCTAGCACTATTATAATTAGAAAATTTTCATTCGACAATCAGTATTTTCAATTATGGTAGTTGAGTGTACTTGTTCGCTAACAAGCACCCGCATATATATACTAGTGTTGCTACACCAATGCCTATGATGTGATGCATCTTCCTTTCGAACATGTATTATATGAGCAAGTCTTAATAGACTTATCGATATTTCATCTCAATGAGCTCTCGATTTGGAATTAATTTAAGACTAAAGCCATAGAGACATGTTTCATGATCGTCATCTTATGCACGATTATACCCCTGAAGCTATGTATTTCTAATTAATTAGATGCAATATAAGACTAAGAGATCTTTTCTATATCTATACTATTATAAAAGTGTGAATATTTTTTTTTAATTTTTAATTCGACTAAAATACCCTTTTGATATTATTAGTTTCAATAGTAGTTATGTAATTTAATAATAACATAATTTTGGAATAAATAATATTTATTTTTTTAATTGGTCAATAAAGTTATAGGATAATTATAATAAGAAAATATTAAGAGTCCAAATCAAACTCTAGTTCAATTTGTTTGATATTCTGAAAACATATGTGAAAATTATATATAGGTACTTTACCTTTTATTTTCCCTTTGATATTCCGAAAACATATGTGAAAATTATATATAGGTACTTTACCTTTTATTTTCCTTTTTGTCCATTTATGTGATCATATTTCGATTCAATTAAAATAATTTTAAAAAAATTAAATAGTTCAAATTTAACTAACAAAATTTAATTATATTTTGAATTAATTAATAAATATAAACTAAGATATAAAAATTATTTATAAAATTTATAAACAATAAAATTTGATATTGTGGAATGGTTCGATAAACTAACATAAAATACCAAAATTAAATCGAATATTATTTTTTATGAAAATAAAAATCAAATATTTGATAAATACCAAATTTTCAATTTTGATTTGATTCATTGGTTTATCGAATTGTTGTCACCCTTATAAAAAAGTTACATTGAATTATAATAGAAAAGATATGATACACTATATAAAAATTAAATATATTTATTTGAATAAACTAAATATACCTCATAATATTCAATCTAATCAATTAATTAAAATTGATGTGGAAATAACATCAACATCAAGAGTCCAAATCAAATTTTACTTTAATTTATTTGATATTCCGAAAATATGTGTGAAAATTATATATAGGTACTTTACTTTTTATTTTCTCTTTTGTCCATTTACATGTTCATGTTTAATAAAATAAAAAAATTAATTTCATTTTAAATTTAAATTTAAATAACAAATTTCATTTCATTTTGAATTAATTAATAAATATAAACTAAGATATAAAAATTATTTATAAAATTTGATATTATGGAATGGTTCGATAAATTGAAATAAAACACCAAAATTAAATCGAATACTATTTTTTATGAAAACAAAAATCAAATACCAAAATTAAAATTTTTTGTTCAACTTTGATAAATACCATATTTTCAATTTTGATATGATTCGATCGATTTATCGAATTATTGTCACCCCTATAAAAAATATGACATTGAATTAGAATAGAAAAGATATGATGCATTATATAAAAATTATTTTATTATGAAATGTGTCTATTTGAATAAACTAAATATACCTCATAATATCGAGTCTAATCAATTAGTTAAAATTAATGTGGAAATAACATTTATTTTCTCAATTTAAAAACGCATTCCATTATTGTATTTATAGTTTTGGTTATTCCACTTCTAAAAAATATATTATAGAGTAAAACATATATATTAAAGTGCATTCATGACTAAAATTGGATATTTTCTAAATCGTGAAATTAAAATTACAAGACCTCCTGTACTATGAGACTAAAAGTATATTTTCATGTGCTTGGGAGATATGAAAATAATTATATTAGTTAATGAGATATTTGATTCCTTTAATATATGTTTTTTCAAGCCACCTACATCTAAATTTTATATTATCTTTACCAATTTGCTAATTTCTTCTGAAAATGTGGAAAAATTATATTATAAGTATTTTACCTTTTGTTTCATCTTTAGACCATTTTTGATTCTATGATTTTATTAAATTAATTTTGTTAAAAAAATAAATCAATAGTTCAAAATTAAATAACAAGACCTAATTGTATTTTGAATTTATTATTTTTCGTTTGGTAAGTTCAAATTAAGAAAAAAGTGTAAGATTAATTAATAAATATAAAATAATATATAACAACTATTTATTAAATTTTAAAAATTAAAATTCAATATTTTGTACGATTCAATGAATTAAAATAAAAAAATCAAAATCAAACCAAATACCAATTTTGTATCAAAATATACCTCACTATATCCAGTTTAATTAGATTTAATAACATTAATGTGAAAATGACATTCATTTTTTTATATCAATTCAAAGGTACATTCTACTGTCTTATTTATAATTTTTTGTCATTACACTTTCTGGAAATAAAAAAAAGAATACAACAAAACTTAGAATATATTCATAACTAAAATTTGATCTTTTCTAAACCATGTGACTATATGAAAATAATTACATTAATTAATGGAGTATTTGATTCCTTTAATATTTGCTTTATCAAGTCAACTACATCTAAATTTTATATCATATTTACCAATTTTAAGATCATATCCCAAAAGCAATGGTATCCATATTTCACATATTTTATGCACAAATTTTAAAATCTATTTTGATCATTTGACTTATCTTTTTGTTATCGCAATCACAGTAGCCCAATTGCAATTGCATATGATATTTAACTTACTAAATTTTTTTGACTTTGAGAATTTATGCTAAATCACTATTAGAGTCATTTCATAAAAAAAAAAATAGATCTTTTAGGTTGATCATTTAATCTAATAAATTTTATTTATACTATTTTATTGTCAGTCCGAATATTATAATTTTTATTGGCTTTCTCTTTCTACTTTTCTTCCAAATATTATTTTTCTTCTTTTGATACAAAAACGTGTTTGTCACTTATATTTTTTGGGAATGGTATTTTTCCTTAGAATACCAAATTATTTATTACCCTATTTAGATAATCCTATACCGTATATTATCACTAATTACAACATAGTAACATTAACAAAATATTTATAATTGAAAATATCTCTCATTAACCATAATAAAATAATATTAACAATACACCTACAATTAATAAAATATCTTCTAAAATACATCATATCATTTGTCCAAATAAAATTTACACATTTTTTATTCTATACATATCCTCTAAACTCACTTTTCAAAATACATTCTTTCATAACAGTTTTCAAAAAATGATTGAAAATAAAACCAAACACAGACTAAAATTTTTCAATAGAATCAAACATGGCAAAAATGAGTTGTATGAACCTTCATGCTATGTCACCACATTTCAACATAAATATTTTAAAAAATATATATTACATTAAATAAAAAATAATTTTATTTTATATTTACTTGTGTATTTTTTAATCCTTTTACATATTATTCTACTGAACTAATTATAAAATTTATAAAATTGGAGCATTTTAAAAGTATATATAAGGGGTAAAATGAAATTAACAATAAATTTTTTTAAGGTAATCTAGTAAAGATAAAATCTTATTATATCTATATATTATTATAGTATTACAAAGCTATATATAGCACATTTTCAGCTCAAATTCTTCTGTATTTTCATTTCTTAACAAAATCTAATTATATTTTGAATTTATTAGTTTTAGTTTGGTAAGTTAAAAGTAAGAAAAAAAAGTAAAAAAACTAATTAATAAGTAAAATTAGATAAAAAATTATTTATAAAATTTGTAAACATTAAATTAGAGATTTGTTATCGTTCGATAAATTGGAATAAAAAATTAAAATCAAACCTAATATTGAATTTTTATAAAAAATTAAATATCAAATTGAATTTTTTTGATCGATATGGTATATGCCGAATTTTCAGTTTTGATTTGTCAATTTTTTTTAATCTTTCAAGAACAAGTGTCGTCTATAAATTATGAGCTGATAGAGAGTTCATTACTTTGTTTTATTGTCTACTGCAATTTTTTCTTATAATAACTTAATTTATATTCTTTTAAAATACTTAATTTTTTCGTGTTAATTTTCTTTCATCTTATTTTTCTCGAGTTTATATATACTTTTAATTAATAAATTATAACAAATAAAATTATAAAAATTAAAAGTATCATCGTTTATATACACTAATTGTATAATTTTAAAGTTATTGATATTCATTAATATGCTAATCCTGAAAATTAAAATGCAATCAACCATCAAACAAGATTTTAGGTTTGTTTGTTGGAGTAATGATATTGCTAGCTCTACATGCACTTTTACTGTCAAACATCTGGTCAAATTGCCTAAAATTTATCATAGAGTCGATAAGGGTATATATTATGTACAATAGATGTGAGAGTTCTTTAAAATACATATCAATTTCTAAAGATTTCAAAACAAAATCAGAAACCTCAGAAAAGTCTGTTTTTTTTTTCTTGTAGAACATAGGGAAAAAAAACACTAGTTCATATGATCTTCTAAACATTCCTATTGATATAAATAACATGGACAATAATTTTTCAAGAGATATACATGATAAAATATCAAAAGAAATACTTGAAGAAGATTATAAAATATAACTAAAGTTGAATCCTGAATAGCATAAAGTTTTTCTAATGATCTTAAATTACATACAAAAGGGCAAGGGTTTCTTAATTTATGGGTCATGTAGAATACGGAAAATATTTTTCTATCATATATTGTTAGCACATTTCAGATAAAAAATCAAATAGTACTTATAACTACAATATCTAGAATTGTTTTCGCAATAATATCAAGGGTAGAATAATATATTCTCACTTCAAAATACCAATAAATGTAAGTAAATCAAGTCAGTGTACTATGTTCAAGTAAAGTAGGGCTATAGAGCTATTACATCAATACGATTATTTTTATGGGATGAAGCACCAATGACAAAACGATAGCTATCAAGAATGTTGATAAATTGAAAGACGTAATGGAAAATGATAGAGGATTTTGATAGAAAAGTGATAGTTTTTTGTAAAAAATTTAGACAAGTATTAACAGTTGTTTATAGGACAACAATCTATCAAACTATTTCTGCAAGTTTGATAAAATTATATTTGTGACCCAAAATAAAAAAAAAATTATCAAGGAACATAAGTCGAGAAATGATCTAAATTTCAGTGAGTTTTTACTTAGAGTTGAAAAATGTGAGGAATCAAGTGATACTAAAAGTAATATAAAAATTTCAGTAGAGATGATTATTGAGTCTGACAATAAAGAAAACTCAATATTACGATTTATTATGGCTATTTTCTCAACCTTAAATAAGAATACACATTCAACTCATTACATGACAAGCCAAACATTGAGAAGTAAGAATTTTTAATAATTTTGATGAAGTTATTGATGATACAAATTATAATTATGAAGATAACGTTTTGAACTCTTTAACCTCAAATGGCTTGCCTTCTCATAAATTGGTGCTAAAAAAAAAATCCAATATATATATTTTTTTTATTGAGAAATCTGAACCCATAAAATGGATTGAGTAATGATACAAGAATTTTATGCAGGATTTTAACGTAATTGATGTAGAGATTGTGTTTGGCCAATATACTGAAAAACTTATCTTTATACCTAAAGTGCCATTTTCGTTAGTTGAAAATTAAAGTTGTCCATTTCAATTTAAACGTAATCAATTTCATATAAAACTTTACTTTGTAATGACAATTAAAAAAGCTCAAGGACAAACAATTCCAACTATTAATGTCTATTTGCCTCATTTAGTGTCTTCTCAATGCCAATTATACATTACTCTCTAGTGAGGAACTTCAATATCTATAACCAATAGTTGATTAAACAAGACACCTCAAATGTAAAAAAAAAGACGTACACTAAAAATATTATGTATAAACAAGTTTTCAGTGTAAGTACAAATATTTTTTCCTTACGTAATATATTATATATTATTAGTAGTAATTAATATTTTATTTTTATTAGGGAAAAACAACATTGAAGCTTGATTCATTTATAGTACAAAGTTTTGATACTTAATAATCATATAATGTGAAAAAAATTCCAGCATACAAGTAATTAAATAAAAAATAATTTGATTACTTATGATGGTCATACTCAATTAAAGTATAATATTATGTATAGGTCGTATGTACTCCGAATAATATGTAAAAACTGATAAATAATTATGTAGATTCTTAAATACTGTATATGTATTTTACTTAATTTTTAATCTTAGACCCTAATCATATCACTTAGTTCCATATGAATTCATCATTAAAGAAGAAATATAGCTAAATTATAATTTTATTTATGTTCGTAAAATAAATATTTTTTAATATTAATTATCTATCTTGCTTAACATTTATAGTTTTTTAATTTGCCAAATTTTTTCAATCTCTTAAGAACAAGTATAGCCTACAACATATGAGTTGAAAGAGAGTCTCTTGATTTGTTGCAATGTCATATCGATCAATAATTAATTTGTAAAATATTTTAGAATATTTTATTTTTTATTGATTATATTTTATTTACTATTTTTTAATTTATGAAGTATCTTATAATATCTTAATTTTATTCAAATATATTATTAAACAATACAATTAATGTACTAGAATCATATAAATCAAGTGCAATGCACATGTTACTTACTAGAATTAATAAATATTTGAATAAGATTGTTTATGCAAAAGAATAAAAATAGATTGGTTCGTCGGACACTACTCTAACAACGGGATATCCAAGGTGTGGACAAATTTAGAGGGATAACATTTGACATCCTATCATTTTATACAAAATGGGTTCTCGTTGATTTGGTTGTGGTGAAATAACGACTTCAGTCGTTTTACACATCTACTATAGTAGGAAGCAAATCAGGTAAAGTCTTTGAAACGTTCCCATGCTATGTATTAGTAAAATGCACAAATCGATCCAATTACGACTGTTTTGGGATTCATTTTTATCAGATATGATGTGTTTTAATTTTGATCGATGAGAATTTCTAAATTCTACTATGTATCCAGAAACATGCGAACCTAATAGTGGAGTCCTATAATGGACTTTTTGAAGTTTGCAAACTTCTTGCTCACTTCACTTGGATGTAAAATCACGGTTTTCCTCAATCTTTCTATTGAGGAAGGTGGATTCTATATTCAATTTCCTAAATCAATGTCGAACATCATGCCCTTTTAAATCCTTGGTTCACTATGCAACCTCTCAAGTGATCTCTAAATGCTTTTGGATTTTTTTGGAGGTAGTAGACTGGTTGGTTGAATGTGGCTTGGGTTTTTGTTGCTTATGGATGGTTTGTGGATTTCAAACTTTTTTGAGTTCTATGATTTTGTCATTTCTATTTAATAGAAATTCTTCCTCTACAAATATGATATTTTGAAAAATCATAGTAATATCACCAGGCTCTCTAGGATACCCCATAAATCTACACAAGATGGACCTTGAATCCAACTTGTCTCTTACTAGATGCTTTATGAAAGCATGACTAACCCCATACTCTAAGGTATTTATAATGGGTGTACTGTCATATTACATATTATATGATGTTTTGGACATCGATTTTGATGAAATTTTATCCAATAGACATATTATCTTCTAAGGTTTTAACCCTGTAATGAAAGAGAAAATTTAGCAAAACTCAATGTGGATCAAACCTTATCTAACAAGGTTCCATTCAGTCGTCTAGCAACATCATTTAATTATGAAGTTTTGAGTAGAGTTCATTAGGAGATAATATCATTCTCGTTAAGATGATCAATAAATCACTTCATGTTCAATTTCATCGATCGAATCGAAGCACTTTGGCACTTTAGTTGTTTTGCTTTAATTCATGATATTTGAACTTTTCAAAGGATTTAGATTTATATCTCATTAATGCAAATATCTTGACCATGATTAATATCAGTGAAGGTAATAAAATAGGAGAAATCTCCCTTTTCATTTACATGCCACTTTTGCGAATCGTTTCTTTAAAGATCTGACTTAATTTAGAATGTCATAAGTATGTGTTAATTCAGATCTTCTATCCTAATTTTGTTACTATGCTGAAAATAGAACATGGGATTATTAATTGGATAATATATACATTACTCATCAATGTATCAACAAATAAAAGAATTATTCTCAAGAATGTAAGAAATTCCATCTTGTTTTGTTTCTAAAATGAAAACCTTCTCCGTTGAACCGAATGATATTTTTCATGTATGGTACATAAAAATAAGTTATTTGAAACTATCCTAATTCCATTATCTGAGATTAAATGGATCGTCACTATAGGCAATTTAACAACTTTTGATTCGACATTAAGCTTAAATGTTGTTCCTCTACTTACCCTCTTGCTTCGTGTCATTATCTATAACTCTTGTAGAGATGAATTTGATACTAGTATCCAATACCTAAGAAGCTGTACGTATGGTTAGCTTCAACAGAAGGTCAAACTTAAATCAAAATCATTTTATCCATTGAAGCTAAGTAATCATTGAATTTCCTCATTCCATACCGAAAATTTCCACTCTGAAAACATTAGCCATTTTCTTATCCGAATTAATTCCTCTACCCTTGCCATTTTTACCTTTTGTTCCTTAGAGAACTTACTTCTGATATCTCATAAGTAATATCCAATTCAATTGGGCCTTGGCTTAATTAAATTAAGTTAAATTAATTAATCTAATTAATTATTAATTATTTGGTTGGGCTCGCCTTAATTCTAATAAAACTAGTTAATTATAAATCAATTAAATATTACAATACTTGAATTTACTAAGCGCAATTAATCCTTACTCTTAGACTAAGAAGAACTAACAAAAAATTAGCTTTTAAGGTTAGAGTCCCTCACAACACTTGTAAGAGGTAATTCTCGTAGAATACTCTTTACAATACTTGTAGATTGTGTGACTACACTATTTTTAGGAGGTGCTTTCACAACACTTTTAGAAGCAACCCTCTAGGACATTGTTATATTATGGATTCGAGAACTCTTCTCAAAATCCAAATAGGATTAGTGAATTTATTTGTGTCTAGAATAATTCTTTTGAGTAGAATTTAACTATCTATTTTACGATAATACTTATACAAAATAAATAAAAATTAGAGAACAATCATTTATTCATTCAACATATGGAGATATAATCTAGATCTATGATCATAAATTACTCACTAATTTTTGATTGAATTTCATTATCCTCATAATGGAGCTTCGAAAAATCTAATTTCTAGCTTGCTTGAGGTCTAATTGACTTTATCCATACCATAATGATATAAACCAATAGATAAATCAAAAGTTAGACACAACCTTGTCAATTGCATTTTATGCAACCCCCAAAATTTTTGTAGGAGCCCCTATGCTACTTCTTATTAAGTTAAACCCATTAAATTTTCACATACATAGATTATCTCAACGCTCCCATAATATGAATGAACTGTAATTGAGATGGATTCATTCAATGAACATCTCATACTTAATAGTAGTTGTAGTCTAACATAAAAATATCCCACGATTCATGACCAATATATCAAATATGGTAGCATCGACATGTTACTTATGGTAGAAGGCATGGGTGATTAAACCCCATTTAGTTTTGTCCACTACAACTTAATATTAATCCTTGGATTACTTGATGACATTCAAGTAAGGGATTTAATAGTTGTTTATAAATTATCTTGTTTAGGCATTCTAAGCATGCATCTCATACATCAACATAATAAAAAAAACATAACAATTAACTAGCATGCATTTCATACATATCAAAAACAACATGATGATCATGGTCAATCCTACTCCACTTCGTCCAAAGTGGATTAAGGTTATTCTAAGGGGTAATATTTAAAATGATAAATAGATCATATCTATTATATTTATACATCTCATGCCTATATGGATCTTCATTTCATGCATTCCTCCGGGTTTAACTTCATATTCTTGTAATATCCTCCAAATAAAAAGATCTCACCATTCTAGCCTTCTCTTATTATAATTGAAATTTATATAAGAAACTTTGAAATGAGTCCAACAGAGGTACAGGGAGATAAGTGATAAGAATACATTCAGAAAAAAAATTAAAATTCAAAATGCATAAATTAAACCAATCACATAATCAATGAAGCTCCATGATCATCCATCATGTCATTCACCCATTCATCACATGAACATGGACGCAAAGTAAGCTAACCGATTACATTATGTGCCACTTCTTTCAATTTTGAGATTAAATTTTGATTTTTCATAAATAAATAATTCTTTAATTAAAATTCAACACACTTTGTGTCTGTGAGAGATGAACAATTTTAGGTAAGATCCATCTCTGAGAATAGATAGAATCGAACATAGATTTAAAAAGAGGATTGGGTTCGAGCCCTCTTTGTACATGAATATCTGTCTATTTTAATAAAAAATTCTTCTCTTCATTTGTATATTTTAGTATAGACCAATAAATTGAATTCAATTTAATCTTTAATATCTTAATATAATAAATTATATATTTGATGATTTCTGTAACAAACAAATATTTGACAGGATCGATTCTTTGATGCTAATTTTGATCACTTGTAGACAAGAACAAATAGATGCTCACTTGACTAAAAATCTAAGGAAAATTAATGAGTGGGGAATTGGAGAAACATCTGATATCCTATGAATATATAATTAAATACGAAACTTATTGCTTGATAACTTTTTTAAAAATAACATCAGTTTTCAATTAATATATACATATATATATATATATATGATGGACTATGAGTTCAAAATAGATTTAAAAAACTAAATTCAAGTGATTCAATGGGTCGTAATAAAAATAAGATTCGATAAGTTAAGTTTATGAGATTCACAAAATAACAGACAAATTGAGCTATAATATTTAGATTAAGCCCACTGAGGCCATAAGCTCCAAACCTACGATAACCCTCATATCAATAGTATAAAAACCCATAATTTTCATTATTGAAAGATACGCAATTAATTATATATTTGTATACTCTAAAGATTTTTAGTTTATATCTATTTGTTTTGGAACTTACTTGAGTATCGGATGATTTTCGTCGTTTGTGACGCAGGTAGTGACCCACTCAATACCCGAATTCAGTAAAAGTACTACTAAAAAAATAATACCTCATATATATATATATATATATATAGTTATTTTGGGAAACCAATAAACATTTGAAAACTGAAATTTCAAAATGATATGGTAGAGTTCTATGCATGAAGAAACGGGAGGTATCAAGCCAAGTTGTGATGCTCTTTAATTAACTTTATTTAGTTTATAACAATTCATTTTTTGGGTGTAAAAAATTTTGAGCAATATTTTTAGTTTTCATATAAACTATGTTTTCACCCTTAATAATTAATGTCAACTTATTTTACTTTTCGATAATTCTAAAATATTAAAGTATGTGGTAGTTACTTTTCGGAAAATTATTTATACTTCTTTGAACTATGATATTCTCTGCTTTTCTTCTTAATATTCTTCTCAATATAAATCTGAACTTTTTGTGGAATTTAAGTAGATAATTCACATTTTTTAGGAAAAAAAGAAAATAACCTCTTCTCAAACTTGCATCACCTGAATCATTTTCAGTTTTCTCACATTTATTACTTTGCACTAATTTTTAATAAAGTAAAATGTGCACATTTATAATGCTTTGACCTATTTCTCTTTCTCTTGGACCTGCACTAAAACTGGAGTCTGAAGACATTAAGTAGAATTACAGAAAGAATTAGATTCATACATGCCAACTTTGACTGCAATTAGTTTAAAAAGCATATTTTCATAACACTAATAATAACGTAAAGAGCATATAGCATTATTTGCTAAGCCCATCTTATCTCTTTGGAAACATATTTTCGAAAAACAAAATATGGGCTTCGACTTTAAACAACATCTGATGCAAATTTTCTTCAGAAAATTGATTTCAAAGAAATAACTTTATTCTTTTTAACTTACTTGTGAAGAGAACAATCTCCTCAATAATACAACTTTAAAACTCTCATGACCGTAAATTTCTATTGCATCAACCCCAAATGTAAATACTATATACCACGTAAAAATGGGCGACATTGAGTAACGCCAGATATAGTGCTGCTTTTTAAGTAAAAAATTTAAAGTTTTCAAAGTAAAATCCAAGGCAAAAGTCGTGCAATAAATTTCCATTATTACTCATTCTTCCAAGGTAATCTCATTTACACATCCTTTCCACCAACCTATATATATATATATATATATAGGGATATGTATTCACAAATCACTCACTTTCAACTCTCAAAACCTTCTCCTCTTTATACTTCTCTTCAATTCTTTTCATTTTTTGTTCACACTAAATTATTAAGGGCTCCAAAACCTCGGATTTTTTGCTATGGCAATGGCGGTTTCTCCATCTACAATGAGCTTGTTGTTTGTGATTTTGATGGGGTTTTTGTGCTCATCTCATGCTCATACATTTTATGTTGGCGGGGACGATGGTTGGACCCTTAAGCCCTCTGAGAACTATAGTCATTGGGCTGAAAGATATCGTTTTCAAATCGATGATGAACTCGGTACATTCCTTCCTCTCCTTCTTTTTATATATGTATGTGCGTGTTTATGCTCAAGAGAATTGTTGGCTAAATTGATAAATTTGACCAACAACAAGATAAATCAATTTTGATTATAGACGAATTAAATAAAGGGGCGCGCAAGGGCAGCCAGCCACTCTCCTCACATGATAATAAGTGCACATTTTATGTCTACTTTCTGTTTTTTTTTCTATAAGTGAAACTCTGTCTCCCTTCTGTTTCATCGGGCAAATAGGATTCTTTACCCAGGTCTTCTCGTCCCTAACTTAAAAGTATAATTTTTTTCCCTTCCATGAGAGATACATGCATATAAATGAAATGATTGCTCCCAAACAAAAATTAGTACAAGGTTTGAGATGCATATCGGGTCCACCCTGATTTTGGATCATAGGAGCTGTAAGTGCTTTTTACCAACACTCCTTTGTCCAATTCAAGGATTTTGGAGCAATAGATTCAATCCATCCAAAAGTTGTTGCTTTCTAATTTGTTTGAAGGCACATGACATTAGTGTTTTACAATGCACATTAATTTGTTGTTTTTTGCAGTTTTCAAATACAAGAAAGATCATGATTCTGTCCTTGTTGTGAGCAAAAAAGACTACTCCAAATGCAACAAAGATAACCCCATAAAAACTCTCAAGGATGGTGACTCAAAATTCAAGTTTGATAAATCAGGCCCATTCTTCTTCATAAGTGGCCACGACCAAAACTGTGAGAAGGGCCAGAAGTTCATCATTGTAGTCCTTTCTGATCATCACAACACTCACAATGCTCCATCTCCGCCGCCGAAAGCTCCCCTTCAACCGCCGTCCTCCTCCCCTTCGCCATCCCCCACCGCCAAAACCGTGCCACCGGTGAAACCGCCCTCCCACTCCCCATCTCCTTCTCCATCCCATAAAGCTCCATCCCCAGCTCCAATTACCCATTACTCACCAACCCCTTCCCCAGCAGCCAAAACCCCTTCACACGCCCCGCGAGTCGAGCCACCCTCTTATTCTGCGTCCCCATCTCCGGCGGCCGAAACCCCCGCACACCCCATTGAACCACATTCTCATTCTCCATCCCCTTCGCCCGCGGCCAAATCCCCAAGACACGCGTCTCCTGTCGAACCACCATCTCATTCTCCGTCTCCATCTCCGGCAGCCGAAACCCCGTCATGCCCCACTGAACCACATTCTCATTCTCCATCCCCTTCTCCGGCGGCCAAAACCCCAACACACGCCCCGCCTGTCGAACCACCATCTCATTCTCCATCACCATCTCCATTCTCTCATCAATCACCATCACCATACCCTAAAGCTGAATCTCCAAAGAACAATAATGGCGCACCTCAGCCAGACCTGCAGCATCACCACT
Organism: Paulownia fortunei; assembly: GCA_019321725.1. Taxonomy (NCBI): domain Eukaryota; kingdom Viridiplantae; phylum Streptophyta; class Magnoliopsida; order Lamiales; family Paulowniaceae; genus Paulownia; species Paulownia fortunei. The sequence goes on along the minus strand of CM033113.1, from coordinate 13,061,576 downwards.
ATGCTCCGCCGCCGCATGCACGCCCTCCGGCGTTTCCACCCCACCATGCTCCGGCACCCGCACCTTCAGCGGCGGCTGATTTCGGTGGTTCATTTGTTCTGCTCGTGGGATTTGGTCTTGTGGCGACCATGATTTCTGCTGGCTTTGTTTGAGTTTTTTTTCGTTTAGTCTCCAATTAACTTTTCTGTTTTCTGTGTTGGATTTGTTTGGAACTTTCAATTCAAGTTTATGTATTTCTTTTGTCGTTCTTACTTCAATTTAAGTTGGAATTTCCTCTACTTTAGTGCAATTTCTATGTTTCGATGCGAAAATTTTTAATTTAAATTTGATATGAAATTTAATTTAAGTTTGATTTGGCTACACAAAATTATTTATAGATCAATTAAATTTATATATATCATGGGATTAATTAAAAAAAATGATCAATCACAAAAGGCCAAATTTAATTTGATATGAATTAAAATTTTACTTTTGGTTTCTTGCTAGTTTATAATTTTTTTATTGACACTGGAGATAATATGTTTGCAATTATTGGAAGATTGAAGCAAGAAACCACTACTGAATTTTCTCTTAATTTTCGCATGGTCATGAAAGAATTAGTATGCATTTAGGATTAATTTTGAAATAAATAATAGTTACAAATTGGATGACAAGCTGATTGTCTATCTTTATTGGCGAATGCGTTTAGGATTACAGGGAACCAATACATTACAGATTATAAAATATACTATTTGGCAATGTTCTAAGTGGACAAGAATTCAATTACAAAATGGACTCCAATTCTTTATTTTCATAGTTTATAACTGCTAGTCCTAAGAATTAATTGGTTGTCAATTTAAATTGACATTTCATTAAAATATCCCAACAGCAGTCCTATTCCTATTATCTTAAAATCTAATAATTTATCTTCTTTTAATTGCCTTGAAAAAGAATATTGAGTAGAAATCATATCCATACCTGAAACTTTACTATTAATGTCTGATTTTTTTTTATTAATTGTTACCAAAAGTAGTTCCAAAATTGTGATTGGCGCTAAACAAATTTTTCGTCCTTTTTTTTTGGCCAATATTTTAGTGAAAAGACCAAAACACCGTTTTGTATCAAAACGAAGTGCTAATTTACAAAACTGCTTTGCACCAAAAATTAATATAAACGCATGGAAAAAGTTATTCACCATGTAGTTTATGTTTCATATATATTAGAATGTTATATTGTTATAATATATTCCTAGAATATGCTTAATATATTTTGTTAATAATGTAATAAAATTATGATAAGATGTTGCTATAAATTTTTGTTTGTACTATCATATGTAAAATATGCTATTACGAGATTGTAAAAATCCTATTTTACGTCCTAAATTTCTTAATATTATATAATTGCATTGATGTTCAGATAAAATGTGTTTTCTTAACAACGAGTTTAATTAAGTGATATATTTTTAATATGCTACATATTTGGAGATAAAGATTTTTATTAATTAAAAATAACTCCATATACCATAGTAATAATATTTTTTATGTTAAATTAAAATATGAAGAAAAGTAGTAATAAATCATATACTTGAATTTCTTACATAATATTATATTTAATCAAACTAATAAGAAAAGTAGGTATAATTGGCTGTGTTTTATGGGTATACAAGTTTGTTACTTTTTGCTTTCACATTTAATGTATATCAATAGTTGAACGTAAGTCACATAAATCGCGAGTGGGTGCACCAATTGAAAAGTTTTTAAGAGCTGGAGCGTCTATTAAAAAATAAATAAAAATAATGTATATCTTTATTATATTTTTAATTCATGTAATAAATGTAATAAATTTTATAGCTCATAACATTCCATTCGTACAAAAATAATTTGTACCAACTTGATGTAATACCACTCCAATTGATCGTACTTTTAAATGAATAAAACTATTATGTGGGGTGTTACTTGCGTCACAAACAAGCATTAAAGGTGTTAGGGGTGTGCCCAACGAAAATCCTCTAACACTCAAATTAGATCCGTAACAGATACAATTTAGAAAACTTGAAAGCATGTTAATGCTTAATAAAATTACCTACCTTCTAATAATAAGGGTTGAAGATATTTATAATACTGATTCCATAATTTTCGTAGGCTTGGATCTTGCGACCATATCACTCTTTAATGGACTTAATTCTTATGTTGAGAGCCTATCTAACTCAATAATTTATGACTTCTGTGGACCTGACCCATTTAATATATTTGGACTCTTTCCATAATTCGAATAAACATCTTGTGCTAATTAAATTGGGCCTCTTTTAATTATGGTCCATCATAAGTCCCCCAACTCTCGAAGTGACCTCGCGTAGGGAGGTAGCTCAAGAATAGGAGTCTAAAATTTGAAAATCAAAGCTTTGAAAAAATAAAAACTCATTTCATTTGTGTATATTTTCGTATATCCTTCAAGATTGAATTTTGGGACTTACCACCACATTTCTCTCTCTAAAGCATGGGGTCACAAGGTGAGCACCTCATTCTACCCTCCAAATTTCGTTGCTTTATTTTTTCCTTCCAGCACTCTCATTTCACTTGCTTAGCTCCCCACACTTTCACTTAGGCATTCTGCTAAGCACTTGAAATACGCCACAATCTTAGTCTCAGTTAGTGAAGTTCTTCATCACCATGAATCACCACACACTACCACACACATGGGGAGTTGGGGGTGGAAGTGCCGGGGCACATCCACCGTGGTCATCACCACACACCGTCCATGAAAAAGGCGGCTCCACTCTCACCAGCTTGCAGTAGCGAGCTGCTTCCAGTGGTAGCTCAGCAGGTCGAGCACCCCCGCACTTAACCTGGACTACCCTGCGATGAGCAAGCTACCCGCCATAGGGGATGCACCACTTTGGAGGCCGTCGTAGTTTTCTCGCATCCGCAGTCGCTCCAATTATCTTTCCCCATTCCCGAGTTGATTTTAGATATTTGGAGGGTGTTCCACTTGAGACCAGTAAGGCAATAACTAATTTACCCGACTGCAATAGAGAAACATGGAAAGTAGAAGGGTCTAGCAAATCTAGTAAGAATAGTAGTTTGTCCGAGTCAGGAGAGTCATCATCATAAGAAACTAAGGAAGAGAGTGATGAGATTGAATTAGAGGAGTCTGAGAAGCTTCCCACATTCGTCGAGCCTAGTCAAACGTTAGATGTAGAGGTATGCGATACTTATTTGACTGCTGGGAATCTTAAAGTGTTACGAAAACTCGCACTACTTTCTTGTTATAAGCTAGTTCTCCCCGACATTGGTGATAGGATCACAAGTCCTCCAAGTGATCATTTTATATTGTATATAGCTTATTTCACTAGTGGTTCACTATCCCTCATTCTCCTCTCCTTATTGACATAGTGCGGAGTCTAGGTATTGGGCTTAGTCAGCTCACCTCAATGCCTTACTATCATTCATAGGTTTTTGCTACCAAGTAGAGGCATTTGGGCTTCCTCTTACTTTAGATAGTTTTCATACTCTTGTCGCGATGCGGAGAGTACCTCACGAGTTTTTTTTTTATTTCTATCCTCGCGTGGGTTTCAAGTTCTTGGGCAGAAGTCCTTCATCTCGAGGTCCTTGAAAAGAGCATTTTTTGAATGTCAGGGATGGTAGATGGGGAATCCCCATGGTTTGGAGTAGCATGGATACAAAAATGCATCTTAATGAGGTTCATTATTATATTCTGCTTAGGTGTAGAGGGATGAGATTATTCGAAGCCTTATTTGACCCAACTTGTTTGGTTGTGCTAAGTAGTCATAACTTAACTGTTTTCCCTTAGTACTTTTTGTTGTCTATCTACTTTACTTAGAGTTTTTATTGCTTCGATTATTTTTACTTGCTCTATATATTTCCTGATGCTCTCTCTTTTTTCTCTGCAGCTAAAAAAGTAGACTTTGCAGTACTTTGTTCTCGTAAATTGGCAGAGGCAGGCACTTCCCGTCCTCTAAGGCGTAATGCAGCACCTAGAGAGTGATAGAAAACCCATCGAGGTAGATTGAGACCGTCCGAAGTAGCTGTGGAAATAGTACGCTTCTTAGCGTCAGTCATTAGCACGAGATGTTGGGCATAGTAGTAAAACTCTTACTCGTGATGGTGTGCCCGAGGCTAGTTCCAAGAGGCCTCGAGACTTTTCTTTGGTTTATTCTCCTCGCCCAAGTGGAGGGAAGTGTCTATTCAGCTATGGGATTAATCAGGCAGAGGGGGTGGAGTCTCTCTAGGATGCTCAGGACCACCACTTAGCTTGGAAAATGATGTGCTCGGTAATTAGTACTTATGATGTGAACTGACTAGAGGCAATGCTCGATTGCGTGATCGCGAAGGCTATTATTGGAGAGTACGCTTGGGTGAGCTTTTGTCATGTTACTTGCTCTTGTAATTACTTTCTTGTGATTTATGATATGTATAGATAAATAGTGTAATCAATTTCTTTGGTGATATTGCAGGGCATTACATTTATCTCGATCCTTGCTGAACATGGGAAGAGTTACAAAGAAAGCTTGAACGTACTTGAGGCTGCCAAGAAAAGGGGTGCGACAGAGATTGTGTAACTTAAAGAAGAGGTGAAGAAACTCCAAGAGAAGTATGAGCAAGAGCAGGCAACGAGAAGGGCTTTGCAGGAGAAGTAAGAACATGAGCGGGTAACGATGAGGGCTCTGCAGGAGAAGTATGAGCAGAAGCGAAGCTCTGGGAGGAAGTTCCTTGCATCGGAAGCTAGAAGGGCCTTTGTTGTGGATGAGGTAGAGAAGGCGATCGCAACATATCAATCATCTCTCGCTTTTAGTGTACGATGATGTCGTGCACAACTATAGACACCAACTGCATGAGTCAGGGTGCATGCCGGAGGAGGTGGTGATGTTGATTGATTCTCATATTCTTGAGGTGGAGGGTGATGTTGCTCTGGATCACCCAATGGAGGAACCCATGCCGGTGGTAGATGGTGACAGCATGTTGACATTTTGGGTGATAATGATACCGGAGATGTTACTGGTGTTGCTCTCCCGATTCCACCTGCTTAGTAGAGATGCTAGTTGATAGGACTTAGACTTTATTTTAATATTTTTGGCTAGGCCATGATGTTAGGAATTATGGATTATCGTACTTTTTGTTTGATGTTGGTAGCATTTGACTTTAGTTTATTGCATGCAAGACTTCAGCATGTTTTTTTTTTAGTATAGAAATCTTTGCTTGTTGCTATTCTTGATACGCATTATTTTGATTTGCTTATGCTATCTCATCATCTTGTGTGAAAATGCATGTTGTTCGTACCTGTAATGTGATTGATCCTAGTAAATTACTCTTATTTCCCAAAGTATTATGTCTCTAGCCACCTGTGAAATTTCACCCGAGATTAGAAACAAACCAACCCCAAGGGATGTAAGAGAAAGGTGGGGGACGAATTAGAGGTGTGCAGGTCGAGCTTGTTGCAGCTCGATCTGGGCAAGTCGAGCTCTCTGTGGCTCGATCTGCTCTACTATTGTGCTTTGCGTGCGACCTTGGGGAAAATCGAGCTGGCCAGGCTCTTTGATGACCTTAAAGGAATCTCGTCGGCTCTCGAGGTCGACTGTGATGTAAAAAAGTAGACGACATGTTATTTACACCATTATATAAACGAAAGATAATTTTATTAATAACTTCATTAATCAACACAATGTAAAATGTTAGGGTCTATAAGGAGCCCTTAAAGAACTATAACATAGGAATAGAAATTACTATTCTCACGTAGGAGAAAAACATAAAAAATTCTTAAATTAATCGAGCTCCACGTCATTGGTAGAATTTCTTCAAGTTGACTATGTTCCAAGTATGTGGTACATCCTTCCCATCTAATTATTGGAGTCGATATGCTTCGACGCTCACTATCTTTGTGACCTTATATGGGCCTTCCTACTTTGGATCGAGCTTATTCAGTGGGTGCGAGACCTCCGCCTTCCTCATCACCAGATCACCCACTTAGAAAGATCTGGGGCATACTTTGGAATTGTATGCCCTAGTCATTCTTACACGGTACATCTCTGCTCGGGCTGATGCTTTCTCTCTTAATTCAGCTACAAGGTCAAGGTTTGCTCGTAGTGCTTCATCATTATGCTGAGGTGAGTAGTGCATCACCCACCATGATGGTTCCCTATCTCCGTGGGGGTAATAGCTTCCACGTCATAGATGAGGCTGAAAGGGGATTCGTCGGTTGACACTCGATGAGTAGTGCAGTATGCCCACAAGATAGTTGAAAGCTCATCTACCCAAGCCCATTTCGTTGTTCCCAGTCGTGTCTTAATATGTTGTAGTATAGTGCGGTTAGTTACTTTAGTCTGGATGTTGGCTTGGGGATTGTAGACGGAGGTGAAGAACTGTTTGATCGAGAGGCCTTGGCACCACCCTCGAATCTCAGAGCTTTGAAACTTCATTCCATTGTTTGATACTATTGCTTGAGGTATTCTAAAAATGGCCGATGATGTTCTTCCACAAAAACTTGATCACCTCATTTTTTGATATCTTGGCCAAGGATTCGGCTTCCACCCACTTAGTAAAGTAGTCAACTGCTACTATAAGAAACTTATTTTGCCCGCGTAGCTGGAGGGAATGGTCCAACGAGATCTATTCCCCACTAGGTGAAAGAGCATGAGCTCTCCAAAAGTTGTAGTGTCACGGCCGACTGGTGTGAGACGTTGGCATGTTCTTGGCATGTGCGACATCGCAAGACTAACTCCTTAGCATCACCTAACATGGTGGGCCAAAAATAGCCTTGTCGTAAAGCTTTGGTAGCGAGGGCCTTTCCATCGAGGTGGTTGCCACATATTCCCTCATGAAATTCACGAAGGACATAGTTTGCCTTAGTTGGAGGAAGACACTTCAAGTATGGTAATGAGAAACCTCTCTTGTACATCTCACCATTAATGATTGTAAAGCGTGAAGTACATGGCCTCACTTTTCGGGCTTTACCAAGGTTTGGGGGTACTTCTTCTATTGTTAAGTATTTGATAATATCATCATTCCAGCTTAGCTCCTCGGCATTTATACATAGGATTCATAGTCTTTCTTCTTCTATCTCTAGTTTGTTTGAAGTGAGTAAGGTAATCTTATGGCTGTGAATACTGGTCATAGAGTTGGTGAGCTTGGCGAGTTGATCAGTTGCTGAGTTTGCAGCTCTAGGTACTTGATTTACTTTGCACCTGTCAAATTTGGCTAGGAACTCTTTTGCCAACTCTAGATACTTAGCTATTTTCTCGTCTTTGGCCTCATACATGCCTCTCACCTGATTGACCATAAGCCGTGAGTCACTGTAGATTACGAACTTCTTTATTTCTATTGCGAAGGCTAAATTGCCACTTGCCAAAAGTGCTTCATACTCGGCTTCATTATTGGATATGGGGAATTAAAACTTCATAGCATACTCGAACTTATCCCCCTATGAACTTTCAAGCACTATTCTAGCTCCACTTCCAATTACCGTATATGATTCATCCACATACAGAGCCCAAGTTATCATAGATAATCCATCCATATCCGAAACCATCTCCACAAGAAAATTCGCTAAGATTTTCGCCTTTATTGCAGGTCGAGGATGGAACTCGATGTCGTGTTGACTAAGTTCTACTGCCCACTTCACCATTATGCCTGACATTTCAGGGCTCATTAATACCTACTTGAGGGGGTGGTTGGTCAAGACTACCATTAGATGAGACTAAAAGTATGGGCAAAGATTTCTTGCTGCCATGACCAAGGTAAGGGCCAGTTTCTATATGTTTGGGTATCTCTACTTCGTGCCTTGTAGAATACGATTGATATAGTAGATCAGGCAATGCTTTCTCCCTTCTTGGCAAACTGGCACGATGCTAACCACTTCGCTTGTTATCGCCAAGTAAAGAAATAAAGTGTCCCCCACTTCGGGCTTTGTAAGCAAGGGCGAAGAAACTAAGTATCTTGTCAATTCTTCAAATGCCTGTTGGCATGCCTCCATCCAATCAAAACTCTTCCCTTCTTTGAGAACTTAAAGAAAGAGAGCTCTTTATCCGCAGACCTTGATATAAAATGTTTTAAGGCCGCCAATCATCCGGTCAGTTGCTGGATGGGTTTGATAGTGCGGGAAGGGGACATACTTATTATAGCCTCTATATTCTCAGGGTTGGCTTCTATTCCCCACTGCAAGATCATATACCCCAAGAACTTCCCTCCACGTACTCTGAATGTGCACTTGGCTAGATTGAGCTTCATGCGGTAGGCTCTCAACATGGTGAAGTATTTCTCCAAATCTCTCACATGATTGGGAGCATGACCACTTTTGACAAGCATGTCATCAATGTATACTTCCATGTTGTAACCTATCAGGAGCTCAAACATTTGGTTAGCGAGTTTTTAGTAGGTCGTGTTAGCATTCTTGAGCCTAAATGGCATCATTTCATAACAAAAGATCTCTTGGTTAATAAAAAAATTGGTCTTCTTCTGATCCTCATGTGCGAGGCAGATTTGGTTGTATCCCTGTCAAGAAAACTCAGCACTTTGCATCCTAACGTAGAGTCCACTAATATGTCTATGTGAGGAAGAGGGAATGGATCTTTTAGATAGGCCTTGTTAAGATTTGTAAGTCAATACATAAACGCCACTTGCCTCTAGACTTAGGCACCGACATAACATTAGCCAGTCATTTTGGATAAAGAACTAGGTAAATATACTTTATTGCAAGTAGTTTGTTGACTTTTTTCTTAATGTGTTGTGACTTCTCAGGGCCAAATGTTATCTTCTTTTATTTCACTCGCATAAACATTGGGTCGACATTGAGCCAGTGGATTGCCAACTCAAGGGGGATGTCAATCAAGTCTTCCATCTCTCATGCAAAAACATCTGTATTTTTTCTCAGAAAAGTTATCAATCTTTTCTCAATATCCAGAGCTAGGTCGGTTCTCATCTTCGTTGTCTTAGATAGATCTCCTAAGACTACCTCAACAATCTTAAGTTCTTCAACGGCCTCCAACCTAGCTTCGTTAAGTTTCCTTTTTCTCATCTCGGGCTTTCTTTCTACCTCAAGCTCTTCTACGGCCTCAACTTTCTATTTTTGCTTAGCCTTACCCTGGGGTGCACTGCTACCTTCCCCGGCTCTTTATGTTATTTTAAGTTCTATGCAAAGTATTTGCATAGCACACTATTGTCATTCTCTTGTCCCTAATGGCCTCTTCTACTCTCTCGGGGGTTGGAAACTTCAATTTCATGTGATAAGTTGAAGCTACAGCCTAAAACAAGTTCATACTCAGTCTTCCTAAGATCATATTATAAGTTGAGGATGATTTAACCACCAAAAACTTCACCATTCTTATAGCTCTCTTAGGGTAGAAACCTAAGGACATATGGATAATGACTTCTTCTAATGCTTCTACCATTTCTCCAATGAACCCTGTGAGCAGGGTGTTGATTGGTATGAGCTGGGTGTTATCTATACTGTGAGCTCCTACTGTCTACTAAGATCTTCTTTACCCATAAATTTGACACTGTAGCCAAGATGACTAGAGCATCATTGTGCGCTTCCCTCGGCTCATCCAAATCCAAGTTACTGAAGGAAAGTTCTTCTCTTGGACTTTATAAGTGGAATACTTGCTCCATTATATGACTACAAGTGGAGTGCGTCCCACTGGAAGCTCGCAGAAGTGCCCTTATAGCGCTTTGTGAATCTCCACTCACAGGCCCTTCTAATATGTTTGCGATAACTTTTGTGGTAAGTAGGTTATCATCATCGTGTCCTTTCTTCTTATCTCCACTACCGTGCTCTTTTGTGGTATCATAATTCTTAGGGGGACCTGGCCATTTTCGTTATGTGCAATCATCCTTAGATTTGTCAACGTACTCAGTTTGGTGTCTATTTGAATCAACTTGTCGATTTCATTTTTCAAGTGATGGTGCTTCTCTGTGGAGTGCCCTTTATCCTGATGATAGTGACAATACTTATCTAGCTTCATTCGTTTGGAATTCTCAGACATTTTCCTTGGAGGTTGAAGCAAACCCTGTTACTCCGCTACCACCATTACCTCAAATAGTCGAGCTTTCAAAGGGGTGCAGTGAGTGAACTCGAATGGGGGCACATGTTTTCTTTCCTCCTTTCTTTCCATGAGGCATAAAAATGATCTACCAAATTGAATGATAATTTGAATGGAATATACCAGAGAAAAGAAAAAGAAAAAAGAAATGCATAACAGAAATTCACTATATAATAGAATATGCACCAAAAATCTAAGAAAAGTAAAGAAAAAGAATACATACTTCAGATTTTTCTTGAGTTTTTTCTATTTTATTAGAAATGGTTATTTTTGTATAGTTAATTCGAGAAATCTTGAACATATATAGATGTAGGGACGGCAATGGGTGGGTGTGGGATGGATTTGGCAGAATTCGAGACCCACCCTACCAAAGAAAGATTGGACTTGAGACCCGATCCGCTCCAACTTAATTTAGAACCCGCCCTACCCTACCTCCATTCCCAAACCCGACATGTCTAACCCGTCTTGACCCGTGGACCCATGAATTTTCACCTTGCACTCAGCTAGGTCTTCGACCCCTGAATCACCCTTCTGGCCTCAACTTAAGAATATTATTACAATTGAGTAGTGGGAATGAGACTTTCAATATTATTAATTAACTAAAGAATGAGAACGTAGAAACTATTTATAATTTTCTAATAGATTTATTAATTTCTTTCTAAACTTGAAAAAAAAAGCAGCAAATACCAGCACTACCATTAATCAACCTCCAGCCTTTCTATGGTCCAGACAATCTCCAATTGCAACTGACGATGGCGGTGTGCACAAGATGAAAAGCATAAGTTATGATTGTTCTCAAGTGAACACACTAAAGGAACCCAAATTTGTAGATGGGTTCAAAAGAATTCTTCAAAAGCTAGAAGAGATGGTATGCTAAATTAGTGTACAAGGTGGTTGGTTTTAAATAAGATTATGAGCCTGGAAAGTTTATGGAGAGGTGGTGGTGGTGCGTGGTGGCAAAGGCGACGGAGAACTTGTTGGGTTCGCAAAATCACGGGACTAAATGTAGTGAAAATTTAAAATTTGTAAACATACATGCATAACAATTATACAACTAGTTCCGAATTCGATGCGATTTTCAATTTTACCCAAATATTTTGTTCATCTAAAAACAAAATAAGTTTGTGATTATACCTTTCGATAGCACTCTGACTGTTGAAGAGGATTTAAATGATTCAAATTATAGTAAAGTTAAGAAATAAGTTTGCCATAAGAATCCAAGCGTCTTTCCTTTGATGGTATCCACACGACGAGTAGGATCACAGTTTGAAACTTCTGCTAGAAAGTATCAACACCTTTGTTTCTAACTAGAATACTTGAGAATGCTAATTAATTCCAATGTCAACAAGGTAATAAGAGAATTAATCAATCCGTTAATGATTTTGAACTAACTAATAAAAACTAAACAAGCATAAAAATATAAAAAAAGGGAAAACAATTTTATGCACTTGTAAAGGAAGGGGCCAATTTTTCCAACTTCTCAAGCACACAAATTTGGCCCATTTGATATGCTGTATTTATACACCATCAATTCTTGACCTAACCCATTAGGTCTCTTTCCTCCTTCTATATTTATCTCTTGTTTGTTTTTATACAAGACATATGTTGCATTAGTATCTTATTAAAATTCAAAGTCTAAATTAATTCTTCTCCTAATATATGGTGCCTTTGATTGGTTCTATTGGACTAACTAATTAAATAGGCCCAATAAGTAACCTAATTATTTATACTAATTAAATTAATTAACCTTTAAATTAATTACTCCCAAAAAGAGCCATCATCTTAATTAGGTCTAATTAAATAATCTTATTATTTAATTGAATAAATTAATTTAACAAATAAATTAATCTCTATTAATTGATCGAACTCTTTTAGATATTATTCTAGATAGAAGTTATACATCTTATTTTGTGTGTGACCCATTGGTTCACAACTAAATTAGTAGTGGACATGCAACTATTGCAACTTTGTGAATATAAGATATATTTTAATTAATTAATTCAACTAATTAATCCGTATTAGAATTAATTTCTTAATTTCAAGAACCTCACAAGTCAAGGGAAACACCTAACAATGCATCTTGACTACCTAGTGTTAGGGGAAATAGCAAGCAAACTTATTTCTATTATGAGTAACATGCAAGTTTGATCCTTTCATCAACTAACCTCCCGATTAAGTCTAGGGTATGGATTATTAGTCAAAATTCTATTTGACTTAATAACTGTAGTTTTATTTCTAGTCACATTGACTCGTGATGAATTATTAGAAAATCTCGTCTAATATTCATCACACTCTAATCAGAGTCTTTTGACTTAAAGAGCATGAAATGCATAGAAGGTTCACCTATTCTACCAAATAGGTGATGGATCCATTGTTGACTACTCATTAACCTCCACACAAGAAAACCATACACCCAATATAAATCCCTTGTGATTGTCATACAATCGGGAAATACATCAAAGCATATGATGTTATGCAAAAGGTTATAATGGTGCCTCAAGTCAAATGACTAAGTCATGCACTATCGTAACTAGAAAATTCTCATTTGACAAACAACATTTTCAGTAAGAAATTTTCACAGGCTTATTCGGTGTACTCATTCCCCAGTAAGTATCCCAACATATGTACTAGCATTCATATGCTAATCCCTATGAAGTGAGGCATCCTCCTTTCGAGCATGCATCATGTACATTAGTCTATACAGATTTATTGATGTCCCATCTCAATGAACCCATGACTCAAAACCAGTTTAAGACCAAAGCAATAGAGATATATTCCATGATCGTCATCATATGTGCGATCATACCCCGTAGCTCAGTATGGTCCTGAGACTTTATCTAATTGATTAACTGAAATTTAAGATAAAGAAAGCTAATTTTATTAATATATTTCCAATAAGACTATTTTTATAAAAGTATACAAGCGACCACTGATTGACATGCCGGACACTACTCTGGCAATCTGTCACTTGCCCAGAGCCAATTGTCCACGTACCTAAGATACATCTTATCAAAATTTTCTTCAAATACTTTTGATGCTAAGGGTTTGGTCAGCGGGTCTGCTATGTTTTTTGTTGAGGTAACTCTTGTTAGAGTAGTGCCCGACAAACTAATTATTATGGCCGTTCTTATACTCTTGTGAATTATTCTTATTTATATTAATATCATTTAAATAACAATATTTATCTTAAATTCATCATAAGAATTAGATAAAGTCCTTAGATCACACATAACTATGGGTCATAGTTGCGCATATGATGGTGATCGTGGAATATGCCTCTAAAGCTGTGATCTTAAAACATTCCCAGTTAAGGATCAATGAGATGGGACATCATTGATCCCGTTGAGACTTGCGTATATGATGCAGGTTTGAAAGGAGGATGCCTCATTTCATAGGTATTGGTGTGCAGACACTAGTGCATGTATGTGGGTGCTTGTTGGGAACAAGTGCACTGAACAACCCCACCTAAAAATTCCTAATTGGAAATATTCTATTGTCGAATGGAAATTTTCTCGTTACGATAGTGCAAGAATTAGTCCTTGAACTTGAGGCACCATGGTAACCTTGTGCACGACATGTTGTACTTTGATGTATTTTTCGATTGCATGACAATCACAAGAGGTTTATATTGGGTGTAACATCTTCATGTATGAAGATTAATGAGTGGTCAACAAAGGATCCGTCACCTATCTAGATGAATAGGTGAATCTCCTATGTGTTCTATTGTACTTGACTCTAAAATTCTTGGCCAAGGTTAGATAGAAATTAGACGTAGGGTTTTCTAATTATTCATTATCGAGCCAAGCTATTAGGAATGGAAATATAGTTATTGAGTTAATAGGGTTTCGACTCAACATCCATGCCCTAGGCTCAATCAGGACATTAGATAACGGAAGGACCGTACTTACATGGTATTCGTAATTGAAATAAGTTCGCACATTCACCTTAGAATAGGAGTCATGATGCATTGTTAAGTGCTTCCCATGTCTTGTGGGTTCATGGAATGAATGAGTTAATTTCAATAGAATTATTTAATTGGATTAATTAATCAAAATAATTAATTATTCAACTAAATCATAAGAGTTGTGAGCCCACGGCTAGCTTAAAGTGAACCTAATGGGTCACACACAAAACTTGGACAAGTCCATTTTTAGCCTAGAAATTAATCCAAGTATTGGATTAAATTAATTAATGTGATTAATTAATAGGGATTAAATTAATTCAAGTGTGGAATTAATTCAATTAATTAATTGGATTAATTGATTGGACCTAATTGTATTAGAAAGCCCAATTGGAATATTTAATTAATTGATTTGATCAATTAAGTAAGATGGGCCTAATTAATTAAATGAATTGATTTAATTGACTAGATCAATTAAAGTAGGGCCTAATTGATTACTTAGGTTTAGGCCCATTAGGTGTGGGCTTGTAGGAAGCCCATCAGGAAATTGGATAGAGAATCCAATTCCTAGAGGAAGTTGAATTGGGAATTCAATTTCTATGAGGTAATAAGGAAAAAGAAAAGTATTTATGGGATAAGAAAACTTACTAAAAGAGTTGGAGATAAAAAAAGAAGAAGAGTTCTACATGGAAAGGACTTGTGATAGCCTTTATTGACAATCTTTTTGGATATTTTTTATGGGGATTTTATTGCAGATTTCTCTTGAAGAAAAATAGTTTTCTTTATCTCTAAAAATTCATCTCTCCTTTCCTTCCAATCTTCAAAAGTTTACCAACCTTTTATCTAGTTTAATTATTGATTTAATTATTGAATTAAGAATTAAATTAAACACCTAAAATACTAATTGTTAGTGTGTTCTTGTTTTAAACAAAATCATTTTGAGATAGAATTATCGAATCTAAAACAACTAGCATAGAATTCGATTGCGAGTAGGCATCCAATGTGTGAATACCGTTAGAGGGATAACATTTGAGATCCTAGAAGTGAATCAGATTTCAATCAAAGAGGTTTTGAATTGAAGAACATGGAGATACTTTTATGTAGGGATAACGATTTAAATTATTTCAATACCTACATCAGTCGGAGTGTAAATCAAGGTAAGAGTTTGTGAAACTTTCTTGCTTTAACTATCAGAAAAATGCACAACTGAATAATCGCGAAAGGGTTCTGGAATTCGTTTTAATTACATGTGATGTAATATATATTTATGTTTTTGAAAAATTTTAAATTCCACTGCGTAAACGTTTCCCAGGATCGCGCAAACCCAACAACTCTTTCCACTTTAACATCGCTTCTATTAATGATCTCTCAATCTGATGGTATTGCCTAATGATGTGCTTAGATTTTCGATGAGATCTTGGTTCATTTACTTGTGCAATTGCCCTATTGTTATCACAATATAAAGGTATTAGATCAACAATAGTTGGAACTATGCTCAATGATTAGACGAAGTTTCGCATCTAAACACCTTCTTTCGCAGCATCACATACAGTGATGTACTCAATCTTGGTAGTGGAATCTGTGGTCGTCTCTTGCTTGGAACTTTTTCAACTGACCGCTCCACTTTTTTTGGTGAATACGACTCTGAATTTAACTTTGAATCGTCTATATCGGACTGAAAACTAGAATATGTAAAGCCTTGTAGTTTCAGCTCTCCATTGTTGTAAACCAAGAATAAGTCCTTAGTCCTTCTTAATTACTTGAGGATTATCTTTACGACTTTCCAATACTATTTGCCTAGATTGGACTGCTACTTATGACACTTAGATCATATGTGACATTAGGCCTAGTACATAGCATGACACATATTATTTTCCAATAGCAGATGCATAAGGTATGTGAGTCATCCCCTCTCTTTTCTCAAGAATCTTTGGGGACATAGACTTAGAGAAAAGGATACCATGACTCATAGGAAGAAATCCCATATTGTATTCCTCTATCCTGAACCTCTTCAACATCTTGTCTATGTACATGGATTGGGATAGTACAATCATCATTTTTGATCTATCTCTATAGATCTTGATCCCCAATATATAAGATATTTCATGGAGAATTGAGTACGCAACTAAGCCTTTGTTGATTACAATATCCCTACATCATTCGTAATGAGTAGAATATCATTAACATAAAGCACAATAAGTGTAACTACACTATCACTAACCTTTTTATATACACATGGTTCATTCAAATTCTTGAGAAAACCAAATGATTTGATTACCTCATCAAATCAATTGTTCTAGCTTTGGAAAGCTTGTTTGAGTCCATAAATAGATCTCTAAAACTCACAAACATTTTACTCACTTTCTCTAGATATAAAGCCCTCTGATTGTCATATCTAAATCTATTTCTCATGATTTCTATTAAAGAAGGTAGTCTTCACATCCATCTACCATATCACATAGATAAAATATGTTGATATAGCTAGCAAGATCTAAATAGATTTAAGTATCGCCATTGGTGAGAAGGTTTTCTCATAGTCAATTCCTTGTATTTGACTATAACCCTTTACAACTAATCATATTTTATAGGTCACTACCTCTCTATCTACTCCAAACTTCTACTTGTAAACCCGTTACAGCTTATGGGTATAATATCATGTGGTAGGTCTATCAAGGTCCATACCTTGTTGGAGTACATGAAGTCTATTTTGGATTGTATGGCATCCTGCTAACTCCCCGAATCAATATTAGACATCGCTTCTCCATAGTTCCGTGGATCACTATCCAAGGACTAGCCCTCCTTGTTGTTCTCTTACAAAAGACCATACTTCTTATGAGGCCTTAAGATCCTTTCGGATCTCTTAGGAGGATGTGTGATATAAGTATTAGTTTCTTGAGGTGGTGGTACTACTGCCTTTTATGGGATTTGTTGTGGTTCTCAAATTTTTTCAAGTTCTACAACCTTGTAATTTCTATATAATACCTTTTCTAGGAAGGTGGCATTTCTCGAAATAAATATCTTTTATTGTGAGGTGTCATAAAAATAGTATCTAATAGATTCCTATGGATACCTCACAAACTTGCATAAGTTGGATCTACTATCTAACATATCTCCCACTTGTTGCTTCACATAAACAAGACACCCTACCCTAAGGTACTTATAAGAAAGGGTCTTACCGTACCATATATGATATGGTGTTTAGGCATCGACATTGATGACACTCTGTTCAAAAGATACGCCATTGTTTATAGAGCATAGCCCTAGAATAAAAGAGAAAGTCTGATGAAACTCATCATGGACCGAACTAAGTCCAATAGTGTCTGGTTCCTTCGCTCAACTACGCTCTTCAGTGTGAAGTTGTATGCGGAGGCCATTGTGAGAGAATTACATTCTCATTTAAATAATCAAGAAACTTTGAACTCAAGTATTTACCTCCTCAATCAAATCGAAGAGTCTTAATACTTCGTCTAGTTTGTTTCTCCACTTCATGCCTAAAATCTTTGAACTTTTCAAAGGCTTCAAACTTGTATCTTAAAAGGTACACACGCCCAAACCTAGTATAGTCATCGATAAAAATAATGAAATATTAATAGTTCCTTCGAGTACTAATACTTAGTGGGCTGCGTACACTTAGTTCCCTCGATTCATAGCACGCTCCACTTGTCCAACAAATAGTGATTTGGCCATCTTTCTTTTTAAGCAAGATTCACACGTTCACATTTCTTGTTTGTCCTCAACGTCAAGCAGTTATGTCAATTTATGAACTCTCTTTTTAGAAATATGGTCTAGTCTAGCATAATATAAGTATGTGGAACTATGATTATCTAATTTTTTTTTATATGTTGAATATTAAAGATAGAGTTTTGGGGTGTAATAGAATATAAATAATTTGTCAGTGCGTTAGTATGAACCAATAAAAAACCACAAAAAAAGAATAATTTCTATTAGAA
Source organism: Paulownia fortunei (assembly GCA_019321725.1). NCBI lineage: Eukaryota > Viridiplantae > Streptophyta > Magnoliopsida > Lamiales > Paulowniaceae > Paulownia > Paulownia fortunei. The sequence goes on along the minus strand of CM033113.1, from coordinate 13,043,695 downwards.
ATAGTAAAACGAAATCACTCTCTACCCAAAACTAAAATAGAGATAATGTTCTTAATCAATTCAGGAATGTAAAGATAATTTTTTAAATCTATCCTAACTCTAACACCTAAAGTTAAGTGGATCGTCCTTATTGCTAATGTAGCAACTCTTGCTCCATTCCCTAGCTCAGGGTAGTCTTTCCTCTACTTAGCTTCTTTCTTATTGCCATCACCTACAAGTTATTACAAAGATGAAAACCACATCCAGTATCTAATACCCAATAAGCGTCGTCAATTGAAAGATTAACTTCAACAAAATACATTCTAGAACCATTTTGGATACTTGCAAGGTACTCCTTGTAATTCCTCTTTTAATGCTCTGGCTTGCCATAGTAGTGGCACTTGTTATTGACTTTGGAACCTTTAGCCACTCTACCAGATTCTTTCAAGCCTTTGCCCTTCTTAGAAGAACATTTTTTTTCCCTTCCTTCGGCTTTTTAGCCTTAGATTAAGATGAAAAAGCAACAAGCATAACAGGCTTATCCTTCTTCATGGTGGATTCAGCCGTCATCAACATATTGACCAGCTCAATGATGCTAGTCTCTATCTTTTGCATGTTGAAGTTTACCATAAATGCATGTTGAAGTTTACCACAAAGGCATCAAACGACGGTGATAAAGTCTACATGATGAGATCTACATAGATTTCATTATCCATAATGACTTTAAGGTACTTGAGACTTTCGGTAATGCCTATCATCTTCATCCTATGATCTTAGACTGAAGAGCCTTCTGTCATACAACATTGAAATATCTCTTTTGAGACTTGATGTCTCGCCTGCCTAGTATGTTCACCATATAACTCTTGCAGATGAGTGTGAATATTGGCAGCATATGCCATATTCTCGTATTGCTTCTGCAACTCATTTGAGATAGATGTTATCATATAGCATCGAGCTTGCTAGTCATCCTCATCTTGCTTGTGGTACTCTACAAGCTCTTCCTCAGTGGCATCCATCGACGGTGGCATCACATCAAGGACATAAGACCTCTTTTTGGATTGGAGAATAATAAGAAAGTTCCTAAGCCAATCGATATAGTTGGAATAGTTAATTTATTTCCATGTAGAATTGAAGCTAGTAGATTTTTGGCCATTTTGAGATCTAATCTACAAAATATGCGAGGTAGAAAAATAAGTATTTATTTAATAATTTTTTTCATTTATAATATGGTCTTTAATTATAAATGTTCCCCACTATTTTATTTAAATTTCATCACCCTCTAAATAAAAATTTAAAAAATTATATTTCCTAGTAGGCGTGAGGTTCAATTAATATTTTTATGTACCCAAGAATATGAGATCATATAAAACATCAAAAAAGATAGAGAACAACTTTATCAATTGCATCATATGCAGCCCCAAATTTGTTTTGCCTTACCACTTCCTATATGACCTAAGAATATGACGACATATGGTACTAAGTGTCAAATATTATTAATCAAACATCCATGTAGATAGAGCATCTACACGTCCCACTACTCATGGACGATGCTAAAGATGAATCTATCTCATGGGCATCCTCAATCTCAGTAGAGATCATATCATTCCATTACTTAAGCATCCCACAACTCATGGAAAATGTCATAATGTGATAGCATCGTCATGTCTTCTACTTTTGATGAAAGGCATGGACGATTAGGCCTAGCCCAATTTTACCCACATTTGCTTGGTATAGAATTACTTACTAATTCTCAGACTTTACTATCAAGTGAGGGTTCATTTTATAATACCAAGACTCATCTTATTAATATTTGTTTATTTAATATTGTACTAACCTAATGACATGCAAGCAAGATCAATAGGAAAGCATTAAATAAACCTATGCATGCATCTAAATACATATATAAAAAGAAATGGATGGTCAAGAGCTATATCCTATGAGATCCACTCGAGCCAAAGTGGATCATGGTTAGTCTAAAGGTAGCAACTAAAATGATAATAGTTCCTAACTATTACATGAATGTATCACTCATATATTCATAGGCCTTCGTTACTTGCTTTTCTCCACCTTGCTCCATTTTCTTGTCAAACAAAAAGAAAATTTCCTAACAAGCTAAGACTACTCTCATTACAATTGCTATTTCTAACAAGAAACCTTGGAATCTCTTCTAATGGGAAGTACATAAAAGGGAGGAAGAAATTACACTTGGATTAAAATAGAGAAAGACGAGACTTACAGGCCTCATTTTAATCAAACCCCAAAACCATCCACAAACATGCATTCATAATACTCGTTGAATATAATTTTAGTGGTCTAGACTCTTTGGTCATCCATACTACTTGCTTGATTCATACATCTCATGCATTAAATACAAAGCACGTAAATCTACCCATTTTTCATATGTCAATTTTTGAATTTAGGATAAAAACTTTTTGGTTATTTAAAAAAACTCATTTTTACTAATTTTAAATTGAAATTTAATTTTAAAAATTTAATAAACCAAAAATTGTGTAACAATTATGCAAAAAAAAGTTTTAAATTTGGGTAGTGGCACTACGGCCCCTCAAAAAAAGTTTGACCATGCTAATGTTGATAACTCACGTCGCGACCTGAAAGCTTCGGAAGGTTTCTACAACTTTCTAGACTCTTATGCTACAACGCTAAATGCTTCAAAAACTCTAGTGTCGTGGCCTTCCCATTAGGCGCTGCAACTCAAAGTGGACTATCCACTCGCCCTATGGCGCCAGTAGGTGGTGTTGCGGCGCCATATCACGACTGCTATAGTAACATACGTGAATCTGCCTTGATTTTGACATTCTATGTCTAAATTCTTGCCAGATTTGTAAAATCCATTGTATGAAAGATTAATCCCAAACTAAAATTGATTGAAATGATTTCAACACATATGAAAAATATATTGCAATTAACAAATTTCATCATATGAAAAGTAAACAGATATTCGTGAACATATCCAAATATGATAACCTAGGCTCTGATACCACTATTGGGTTTGCAAAATTGCGGGACTTAATACATCAAATTTTAACATTTATAAACATACATGCATAACAATTATACAACTAGTCTCAATTTGATGCAATTTTCGATTACACCTAAATGTTTTGTTTATGTAAAAACAAAATAAGTTTGCAATTATACCTTTCGATAGCACTCCGCCTATTGAAGCATTTGAATAATTCAAATCATAGACTAATTTAGAAACAAGTTCGTCATAGAAATCTAAATATCTTCCCTTTGATGGTATCTACATGACAAGAAGAATCACAGATTGAAACTTTTGCTAGAAAAGTATCAACACCTTGTTTCTAACTAGAATATTTGCGAGTGCTAATTAATTCCAATATCAACAAGGTGATAAGAGAATTAATCAATTCATCAATAGTTTTGAACCAACTGGAAAAAAAAAAAACTAAACAAGCCTAAAAATATAAATAAAGGAAAATAATTTTCTACACTTGTAAATGCAGGGCCGATTTATCCAACTTCTCAAGAACACAAATTTAGCCATTTTGATATGGTGTATAAAAATCAATTCTTGACCTAACTCATTTAGTGTTAGAGTAGGATGCCCAACACTCCAATTGGATTGGGTGTATTATACTCTTTTATTTTTGTAAAGATAATCTTATCGGGAATCATATTAATAAAAAAGGTATTTTCTTTATCTTATGTCTTACATCTTGTATTTTTGCACATTAGATAAAGTTCTTAGACCAAATTTAGCTACGGAGCATGGTTGTGTATATGATGGCGATCATGGAACATGCCTCTAAGGCTTTGGTCTTAAATAAGTTTTGAGTCGAGAGTTTTTTAAGATGAGACATCAAATAGCTCAGTAAGACTCGCACATATGATGCATGCTCGTGAGACGAGTATGTCACATTTTATTGGCATTAGTGTAGATATGTAAGTGCATGTATGTAGGTGCTTGTTAGGGAACAAGTACACTGAACATGACCCATAAGAAATTCTTAGTTGGAGGCTTTACCTGTCGAAACAAGAATTTCTGTGATGAGATAGTACACGACTAGTCTTTAGACTTGAGGCACGATGGTAGCCTTGTGTGCATCCTGCAGCACTTTGATATATATTTTGATTGCTTGACAATCACAAAGGGGGTATGTTGGGTGTTGCACTGGTATGCATGGAGGTTTGTCAATGGCCAACATAGAATTTGATACTTATCTTTTTAAATAAGAGAATCTCCTGTATTTTCGTAGTTCGTGATTCAAACACCTTAGCCAAGACAGGATGAATCATGATTCATCAAGAATCATTAGAACTTAAAATGGAATCACAGTTATTGAATCATTTAGGGTTTTGACTTATAATCAATGCCCTAGATTCAATCAGGAGATTAGCTGTTGAAAGAATCGTACGTATATGGTACTCGTAACTGAAATATGTTTACTCGCTATTTCACCTAAGATTAGTTTGCCATGATTATTTCTTAGATATTTTCATAGACAGCAAGGTTCTTAGAATTAAGTAGTTGATTCCAAGCGAATTAATTAATTAGATTAATTAATTAAAATAATTATTATTCATAAGTTGTAAATATTGCAAACTCACTACTAATGTAGTAGTAAACCTAAAAGGGTCACACATCTTTATGGAAAGTAATATTTCTAATTTTAGATTTTATCCAATGGTTGAAAATTAATTAATTAATACTGATTAATTAATTAATTAAGGATTCTATTTAATGGTTAAATTAAATTATTCAATTAAGTTATTGGATTATTTAATTAGATCTAATTTGATTAGGAAGCCCAATTGGAGTAAATTAAATTAATCAATTGAATTGACTAAATTGGCATTGAATTAATTGAATTGATTTAGGGATTTTTGAGTTCAAGTCCAAAATTAATATGGATCATTTAAGAAGCTCACTAAAATATGAAGAGAATAAATTAAATAAATATAATTTATTTAATTAATATATTTATAGATAAATAAATATAGTGACCGATTTTATGGGATAAAATCGGCCACTAAGATTTAATTTCTATATAAATATAATTATAGTATATATATGATATATATATCTTGATATTATTTGAAGAGTTCAAATTAATATCAACAATGTATGTACACAATTTTGATGATTAATGTAGTCTCAAATTAGTCAACATACAATAGAAGAGAAAAAAAGAAGAGTTCTTGGAAGATTTAGAATCATTTCAAAATAAGGTTTTGAAATAGTTCAAAATTAAAAAAAATTTCAAGTGTTGGAAAGAGATTAAAATTTTCAGCCCTATATATATGAGGGATGAAAATTATATAATCAATTTAGAAAATTTGAACAAAAATTATTTTGTTTAAAGTTTTCTATTTTACTCTCCAAGAAAAGAAAGAAAAAGAAAATCAGATTCTTATTATTCTTTTCATATTATTGTTTCAAAAACTTAAAGAATCAATTTTTATTGTTTTTAAAAATTTACTCCGATTCTAGATTAGTAAACAATTAAAAGGATACTAGCGAATCCTTTTGATTGATGTTGTTCTTCCGTATTGTGGACCTAATAGAGGTGAGACACTTGGATCCCTTCGACTTTAAGAATAAGCAATTGATTGTTTCATTCTCTACAACAATCGGAGTGCACGAAAGGTACAATCCAATTTTATATTTATATATATATTCACTTAAATAAACATAATCATTAAAATTACTTTCGAATCAAAGGGGTTAAATTTATATTTGATAAAAAATTTAATTTTTCGTTGCATATAACTCTACGATTATAGTGAACCCAACATTCAGTCTCTACCCTCCTTTTATCTCTTGTTTGTTTCTATCCAAGACATGTTTTGGATTAATACCCTATTAAGACTCAAAATTTTAATTGATTCTTATTCAAGACATGGTGATTTTGATTTATAATCAAAGACCACCAACAGGCCTCTCCTATGAGCTCTTTAGTGATTGGGCTCTTCAATTAATTAATCTATATTAATTAATTAAGTTCAATTAAATTGTGGACTACCTAATTAAATAAGCCTGATATAAATAACCCAAATATTTTTATTAGTTAAATTAACCCTTAATCTAATTTAGAGTCTTTGGAGAGAGTTTTTGTGACTCTCTCAAAGAAGCTAACTAAATACATGTTTCAGAGAAAAAAAATTCAGGAACACATTTTTCCTACAATAGGACCATTCACTCGTAGCCTTAATGTTCCTTTTTCGTAGTTCATATTTTCCTTTTTCCTCCTTTTTCATTTATCTTTTGTACTTTTTATCCCCTTTCTATTTTTTTTTCCTCTTTCTTTATTAATTTTTTCAGAGTATACTATGTACATCTATTAAAATGTAGGCCAAAATATCACCAAAAATACAAAAATGGATAACGTACTCTAAATGTGCAAGTAGAATAAGAATCTAAATAAATTATTTTGATAAAAAGTACGACTTATTTTTTCATATTTTTGTATATATAGTTTTTATACTCATTTTTAAATTATAAGAAAAAATTGGATAAGTCATTACAAAATTTAATTATGTAGAAATAATTACTTTATAATAGTAATTAATATTCCGTAAATTATTAAGATTAACATTCTATTAATACATAAACTCCTAATACATATGTATTATAATTCAGAATTATAGTATACTTGAACTCATGCAAAAGTGGTTTTAAAATTGAGAATTCAAAACAATAATGTAGAGTCAGAGGGGATATTTATATATGGCACAATAAAGATATGAGATATCATAATTTAAAAGGGATAATTACGTTCACTTCTCTGAGGTTTCATTTAATTCTCAAAATTATCTTTCGAAATTTCAAAATTACATCCATCATCCTTACTATTTGTCTCTATTTTATAAATTTTACAACGTCCTGAAAATGCTAACATTAGTAAAAAAAAAAAGACGGGAATTCAATATTCTGCCCTTAGGAAACTGTTTATGATTTTTTTTTTTTTTTTTTAAAAATGCCTTTGGGATTTCTATGTCCTCAAAAGTCGATCCCATGCAATTGCATGGGCTAATTGTAATACTTTATAGTATTTGAAGGATTTAATGATTACATTTTGATTCATGTCCGTACTATGTAGCCATTTGAACATATTTTATTATGTAGTGTTTTATACCCTCAACAAATGTCAGTCACATGCGTTTCCAACAAATAGGGTATGGAATCAAGATTTGAAAAAATGGTCAGTGGATGGATTCAAAGATTCCTAAAAGAGCTTGTGGAGAGAAAATAATTTGAATCCATTCATGAATTTTTATTAATTGGATTGTAAATCAAAGTAAAAGTTTATGAAATCTTTGTGTAATATGTTCTTAAAAAATTTACAATTAAATAATTAAGAAAGAATTTTGGGATTTCATTGTTATTATGTGTGATGTAATTGTATTTTATATTTTTAAAATTTTTTGAATTCCGTCCTGTATATATTTTATTGGACTGTATGAACCCAACACTAGATATGTAACAAATTATTTGTTGATTATTTATTAATTTTCATACATGAAGATATTATAATCAATATATTTTATTTATAATTGTCATGCAATTGAAAAATATATAAAAGTACAACATGTTGTATACAAAATTAGAATGGTGCCTCAAGTCCCATTTGACAATAATAATTTTCAATTGGGGTTATTCAGTGCACCTATACCCAAATAAGTATTTACATATATATACTAGTGTCTCTACACCAATACTCAATGAACGAGTCATCCTCCTTATAAACCTGCATTTTATGCGTAAGTTTCAACTGGATTATTAATATCATATCTCAATGATCCTTAAGTTAAAATATTTTAATACCAAAGTCATAAAGGCATATTTCAAGATCGTCATTATATGCACGATCATGTCTCGTTACTATTTTTGTTTTAGGAATTTTATTTAATTCTTATAATAATGAATTTAAGATGAAAATTAATATTAATTGATATTAATATGAAAATGATTATTTCTACAATATTATAAAAATGATCAAAGCAATTGGTTCACCTTTTACTACTCTAACATACATAACCTAAGTTTTGATATAACGGTTGGGTTCATATATTTCGGAATAAATACACAACACAAACTTAAAATTTTAAATAAAGAAAAGCATGTCCTATATGTAATTTTAATTCCAACAACCAATATAATTTTTTGCTTTTAATTTTTTGCTTTAATTAAAACAAAGTCCACAAATTACCTAACGAGCATTCTTGCAAATGTAGGGTGTGAAATGATTAAAATTGTCCCCTGTATAAAAAATGGATTCACCTAATATTCAATATATCATCTTTTAACGGTATCCATATTTCAAGAACTTCTACAAATCTTGAATTTTAGGCTAGTAAATTTGTTACCCTTTTTTTACACTAGAATATTTTAAGCGTAGTTTAATTCATAATTCAATTTCGTGAAAAATAATTAAATTATAACACGGAAAAGGTGGAACCATTTTTATGAAGGAACAAGATGGAATTAAATGCAAAAGTTGACGGGTTTTTGGGGAGAGAGAGCTAAAGTTATAGCAAGCTAATGCTCACTAAATTCGGTCCTAAGGGCTACTTAAATAGGAGTCCTTAAGTCTTCTTCCTTATAGTAGGATTAATAGACTCCTTCCTTATCCATCTTCCTTGTATTAACACTATGTGTTCACACTAAGTTTCCTTCAAGCTTTAATTCACTAATTAAGTTTCCTAGCGGCCTTCTCAAGAAGGCCATTAACGTTGGGCTTGTATTTTAATTAATTTAATTAACTTTGTTTCTTTCCTGGTGATTCCATCAATTAATATAATTTATAACATAAAATAAATATGCTTAATTTAATTAATTGATCTAATCAATTAGTTAATTTAATTCCACGTGGGCTTTCTAATCCCCATTAGGCACAATTAATAATATTTATTAATTAATTTAATTCAACTCTTTGAATTAATTTTTAGATAGAAGTGGACTTTCTTGATTGTAAATGTGAATCCTTAAGTTCAAAATAAGTTCAAAATAAATTAGCAGTGGACTCATGATTTTTGTGCCTTATTTAAATAAATAGATTATTCTAATTAATTAATTAATTAATTAAACATTTTGGAATTCCATTCATTCTTAGAACCCATAAGGAAGCATCTAGCATAATATTATGACCACCTAGTCTTAGATAAAGAAAATATGACCTATTTTTTATTATGAATATTATGTAAATGCGGTCCTTTTATCTCATAATCTCATGATTAAGTATAAAATATAAATTATTAGTCAAAACCCTATTTGACTCAATAATTATAATTTCATTTTCAATCTCATCAACCCCATGATGAATTATTATGAAAACTCTTTCTAATATTCATCTTGTCTTAATCAAGGATTTTTGAGTCAATAATTATTAAAAGCATAGGAGATTTACATATTCAATTAGATAGGTGATAATTTTTTTGTTGGCCACTCATTAACCTCCATACGCAAACATGTTATATCTAACATATTCCCTTTGAGATTACCAAACAATCAGGAAATTTATCAAAGTGCAACATATCATGTATAAGGTTACAGTGGTCCTTCAATTCTAATGATTAGTTCTTGCACTATCGTAATTAGAAAATTTACATTCGACAAACGATATTTGCGATTGAAAATTTTCTAATGAGATTATTCAGTATACTTATTCATTAACAAACACCTGCACAAATGCACTGGAGTCTCTACACTAATGCCCATAAAACAAAAAATTCTCCTTTTAAGCATGCATTATGTACATAAATTTTTAGTCTAGATAAACTCAACCTAAACCGACCAATTAACATCCAAGTATTACTAACATGTGGGCTCAAAAACAACCACTACCACAACAAGGAGAACAGAGACTAGCTCCTTGTCCTCCATGCCCAAAATTACTGTAAATTTAATCATGAATCAGACCCAAAATCGAATGTATTCTACTTTTTCTAGTGTTCAAACTTTTTTCATGCATTTGTGATAAGGGGTTTTGCCTCTGTTGCAGTGGCGGAGAATAAAACACAAGACTCGAAGCTTCAACTCATTAGCTGATTTTCCTTTGCAGCATCCCACCCTTACATTCTGCACTCTTTTCCTGTAAGTCCCACCTTCCAGAATACAATACCAGCAATTTTTTTGGAGGTATAATCATACATGATCTCTGTGTGTGTGTGTTCTGACGTTCTGTTCTATGTAGACTTTGATACATAATTACTAAAGTAATATGCTTTTTGCTTTTTTATATTCTTTTCATACAAAAATTGGAGTTTTCTTCATGCTCGTAGCTTGAAAAAAAGGGACCTATAGTTTCCATGTTTTGTGATCAAACCGAGCAATTTAGATTATTCTATTTTGACAAATGTACTTCCCTACCAATGGAGGAAAGAAGGATTATTTTATGAATATATGATATTATCTATTATTTTGCTTTTTGCTTTTATATTTTCCAATATGTATTTTAATCCTTCAACTCTAATTTATTTCACTGTGCACATTTGAATATCCAGTTTGACACATCACAAAATCAATCCATCTAGTCTTTCAACTGGTTTGTTTTATTGTTTGACAATTTTATTGTTATAAAAGTTTCATTTAGTAAGTAGTGTTTGTTCTGTTGTTTATTAATATTGGAATGTTTTTACAAATTCAACTAAATTATTTGCTTTTGTGTTGATAAAAATAGTTAAGTTGACTAATAAATATTAGTAATTTAACATTCAATTTTACATGGAGTTAGTATTGATGTTTTACTTGTAAAGTTTTATATGAGAATTAAAGCATGGATATTTTGTATTGAAAAGGAACATCTTAAAATATAACTGCTACTTCCTCCATCTTATATCAAATGTTCACTCTGAAACGATTCTTAGTTTTAATGTTAAATGAAAAGATAATAATTTTTAACATCCGGCAAAACTAGTGATGGAGAATTTCTGATTTTGGTTAAATACACTTTACCTCCTTCTTCAATTGTATGACATGTTTCATTCACCTCCTTAAATTTAGAAAAGTAACACCTACTCTTCAGATTAAGTGTTTGGACAAAAATTGCTATTATGGCATGCATATTTATATATAGTTAACAATATATTTGGAACATTGGGTACCCTAACTTCAACTTCAAATTCATTTTTATCCATAAGAGTCCCATATTTATTTAGATTAAGTATTTAATAACTTAATTATAAATTTAAATAATCAAAATAACTTTCTCTTTAATGTTTTTTTCGTGCATTTTATTGTACTCATTTATTAATTCAATTTTTAAATTTTAATTAGTTTAGTTTAGTTTAGTTTAAATCCTTCTCCATCTCTTTTCATTTACTTCTCCTCTCCTTTCGCTAAATGGATTTTTATTCCCAAAAAAAAATTATATCATTTTTTCACCCTTATGTTTGATTAATTTTCATCCAAAGATCTTCTTATCCTCTCTCCCTTTTTTTTTTCATCACATGCACCATGAGTGTTTAGTTTAGTCCACTAATATTTAATTTACGGCGCAAATATTATATTTATTTGTTTAGGAAGGCCAATAAGGCATATCATATAATTAAAGAGCTAAAATGTATTTTACTTTTGTTTAGATTGAGAGGATACATAAAATTATATTCAATCTAGGACATAGAAAATATATCGCGCTATAATTATAAGCAAAAATGTAACAATGACTATTGACCAGAAAGATGGTTGCCATAATTGCGAATTTCGTGCCCCACATCTATGTGTTGTTTTCTAGTTTTGGCAGAGATAAATTGTTTGTAGAGAAAAGTTGTATTTCTCCAAGTGCAAATACAGTGAATTAGGGCCCCATTTTCTTATGTATTGGTGGGCAAACTTCTGACAAACACTTAGATTACTGTCATCTGTCGGCCCACTTACCTTTCTGCATTCTTTTTTCTCATTATGTTTGCTTGGTCTCGACACTTCAACTCTCTTCTTCAATTTTAAAAGAAAAACCAAAAAGATTATCATTATTGGGGCCTTTCAACTCATTTTGTTTCTTTATATCATCATCGACATGAAAAGTATACATACCGCGCGCACAAAGTCCATTGGCATTTGTTATGGACTTCATGTGTGTTATATAAAAAGTATAAAAAACATTTGTTATGGACATCATGTGTGCTATATAAAAAGTATAAAAAAATAAAATGATAGTTTAACTGCAAAAATTATAATAGAATATATTATAGAAATGAAAATATTTTAGCTATCAATATAGGGACGTAAAAAGTACTTTTTTAAAAAAAATATTTTAATGTACTAGTGGTGATAATTCTAATAATTTTTAGGTCACATTAGTTAAATAATGTTTGAATAATAAATTACTATTTATTTAAAATTGGTATCATTATTTTCTCTGTGCCCTTTCCATCAAATTACATTAAAATGAAAAAATAATATTTTATTATTGAAGTTTCCATTACCTTAAAGAGAAATTATTATTTCATTAATTAATAAATTTTAATTATTTTAAATTAATAAAATATAACATACAACTTCATTAATTTAAAATAACTGTTCACTAATAGTAAATAATTATATATGACCATTTCACACAGCCAAATTAAAACACGAAAAAACCAAATATATATATATATATATATATATATATAACGTGGAAGGTGTGGTTCCTGGCCAGGCTGAAGTCCACGCCTATATATATATATATATAACCTGGAAGGTGTGGTTCCTGTCCAGGCTGAAGTCCACGCCTTCAGTAGAAGACACGGATTCCATCTGAACTTTACTTATATTTTTAACTCGCGATATTTTTAAATTTTTTAAATTTATTAAAAACTGTTAAAAAAAAAACTCATATTATTGGCTATATTAGACCCCTCTGTGTGAAGTTACGTATCCCATTTCATTCATGTAATTTAAAGATTATAAATAAAAGTTAAAAAAATTAAATATTTTTATATTAGTATTTTTCTTATATTGAACAGAGTTAATAGTAAAATATCATTATTTTTAAATAAAAGCTTATTTTTTTAAAATAATAATTCATTAAAAAAATAACATCTTATTTTATAATGCATAAACAAAATAAATGGGGCCAATATATTTATGACAGAAGAAATACTAAACTTGGCTTCTTCCATCCCTTAAAACCAATAAGAATTAGTCCAAGAATATTTACCTGTTTTCCATCAATTACGCATTTTAACCTGAGTAACAGAAATTAAGTGCTCATGTGATTGGGCATTCGTCTAGCCTCCTCAACTCCCACAATTTAGGATTGGAATTAATTATAGGGCGAACTTAGTCTAAATAATTAGGTTCGTCAAGAAAAATGAGTTGGACTTGGGCAGAAAATCGAGCCTACGAACTGGCACCATCAGCCGTACACTTCATTAAACATTGAGTTTCTGTATATTTATTTTACTGGTTACATGCACAAAACTGTAGTTTTCAAAAACCATAATTTCTTTTATCCAAATTGACATTGTGACTTACCCTATACTTTACTAAACTTTCTTTATACTTGTTATGATACATATAGATTAAAATATGTCTTCCAAAACCCTAATATTTTATTTACTTGTATTGACGTTGTGACTTCATATTTAGAGCATTTATCTTAATACATAGGTTTTTTTTTTTTCCCACTAAATATACATGTTTTGTGGAGTAAAAGACAATCGTTCAAAAATTAAGAGTTTAATTCAACCTAATACAAAATTTTAAATGAGAATTGAAAAAAGTAAATTTTGTGTATTTTTGTACTATTATCACTAAAAATAATAATTGAGAATTTGTTATCACATCATTGTTTTAAGTGAGAAGTTAATTATTTAAGTTTTTTTTTTAAAGATATAATGAAAAGTATATAAGGGTAATATATTTAGAATAGACAGAATATATTCAAACTTAAATTTTACAAATAGACATGTTTCTTGTAAAAATATAGATGCCAATGAATATATTGTTAGCGTAAAATAAATTTATAAAGATTTTGAGGCGCGAATAACAACTTTCATTTTAAAAACTGAAGTAAGATATTTTTTTGTTTCTAATATGCTTAACATATTTGTATTGACTATAAGCATATCATCAACATAGAGACATAATATTACTCCATAGTCATCAGTGAATTTAGAATAGATGCACTTATCAGCACTATTGTGTTTAAAACCATTTGATATAATTGCTTTGTCAAACTTCTCATGACATTGCTTTGGCGCTTGTTTGAGGCCATACATTTAAGCAGTTTACAGACTTTGTTTTTATTCCCCGGAAGTAAAGCAGTTTACAGACTTTGTTTTTATTCCCCGGAAGTATAAAACCTTCGGGTTGTTTTATATAGACTTCCTCACTTAAATCTCCATTCAAGAAGGCCGTCTTAACATCCATTTGGTGCACCAATAAATTATAAATAGAAGCTAAAGCCATTAGCACTCTTATGGATGTTACTCTTGCTACTGGTGCATAGGTATCAAAATAATCTATTCTTTCCTTTTGAGTAAAACTTTTTGCTACCAGTCTCACTTTAAAGGTTGTACAGAATCATCACTATTGAATTTCTTTTTGAATACCCATTTACAACCTATCGATTTTGAACCCGAAGGCAAATCAACAAGGATCCAAGTATTGTTTGATATAATCGAATCCATCTCATTGTTTACAGCTTCTTTCCAGAAAGCTGCATCTCTCAAAGCCATAGCTTCACTAAATATTTGTGGATCATTTTCTACATTTAATAAAATGGGTATCTTGTTCAATACTTTTGTTCTATCTCCTTCAACTAGAAATACCAATGATTTAGATGATATAAAGTCAGGACCCAAATTCTTTTCTTTTCTGAGTCTTTGGCTTTTTCGAGGATCAACTGAAATTCCAATTTCCTTTATTTTTTCATTTGGAGTAGCACTTTGTGCCTTTTCATTAGAAATAGTTAATGGTTTTTCTTGAGAAACATAATTGAAAATAAATTTATTCTCAAAAAACTCAAAATGAATAGACTCAACAATAACATTCGAATTCAAATCCAAAAGTCTATATGCTTTAGAATTATGTGCATAACCAATAAAAACACTTCTAATTCCTCGAGGTCCTAGTTTAGTTCGTTGAGGGTCGGGTACTTTATACTATACTAAACACCCTCACACTTTTAAATATGACAGATTTGGCTTTCTCCCAAACCAAACCTCATAAGGCAAAACATGACTCATTTTAGAAGGAATTATATTGTGAATGTAACATGCAGTAAGTAATGCTTCACCCCACAAATTATTAGGCAATTTAGCATTCAAAGTCATAGCATTAGTCATATCTACTAGAGTCCGATTCTTTCTCTCGGCCAAACTATTCTATTGAGATGCATACGGAGTTGTTCTTTGATGAATTATACCATGATCCTTACAAAACTTATTAAACTTATTAGGAAAGTATTCTCCCCCTCTATCACTATGAAGAATTTTAATTTTCTTTTTCTTTTGATTTTCAACTTCAGATTTATATTTTTTAAACTTTTCAAATGCTTCATCTTTTGTTCTCATAAGATATACATACATAAATCTAGAGTGATCATCAATAAAGGTAATAAAATATCTTTTACCACCTCTAGTTAAGATTCCATTTAACTCACAAATATCAGAATGCACAAGTTCTAGAATTTCTGTATTACGTTCAACTTTTGAAAATAGTTTTCTTGTTATTTTCGCCTCAACATACAATTCACATTTTCTAGAATGATTATCATAAAATGTAATATAGCCATGCTTAGACATATATTTTAAATTTCTGAAATTCAAGTGTCCTAGTCTAGCATGCCATAATGAAGAAGAACACTCAGCAACATAAGCAAATATAGCATTCATTTCATTGATGCTTGGTTTAAACATGCCATCACAAACATACCCCTTTCCTACAAATACATTGTTCTTTGACACAATAACTTTATTGCCTCTAAAACTACTTTAAAGCCTTTTTATTTTAAAGGCCCACTTGCTTTTCCACTTATAAAAAAGACTATAAATTCTCAAGTTATCAATTTGGAACAAAAAACACTACAAACTATATATTTTAACAATCCCCCACTAGTTTGTGGTGTTGCTTCACTTCTTCACAATAATTGACTTGCATAACTGAAGGTATCATAGCATTAGTCATATCTACTAGAGTTCGATTCTTTCTCTCGGCCAAACTATTCTGTTGAGGTGCATACGGAGCTATTGTTTGATGAATTATACCATGATCCTCACAAAACTTATTAAACTCATTAGGAAAGTATTCTTCTCCTCTATCACTACGAAGAATTTTAATTTACTTTTTCTTTTGATTTTCAACTTCAGATTTATATTCTTTAAACTTTTCAATTGCTTTATCTTTGTTCTCATAAGATATACATACATAAATCTAGAGTGATCATAATAAAGATAATAAAATATCTTTTACCACCTCTAGAGTGATTATCAATGTGGGTCCAATTTTAACAAAACTTACGTACCTTAAAAAATTACATATTTTTCAATCGTTTGAAGCCATCACAAGTATTTAATTTTCACTTCTAAGTGTTGTAGAAACGCACAATATTGTAATATATATCATCAATTTGGAATTGGTCAACTATTGTAATTTATAACCATTTTTGTATAGAAAAAGTGTAATTCAAATCATTGTCACAACCATTTCCAAAAAATAGTATTGGCATCAAGCCCATTTCTCTGGTATCCACGTATTTTGGCTACTGATTCTCCCCAAACGTTTGGAGAACTGACATGTACACCACCTCTATTATAAGGGTGTGATTGAAAGAATCTATGTACAAGAAAGGAGTGATATAAAATAATTTTTGAGAAAAGAGAATAATTTTTGAGAATGTAACTGGATGTGCTATAAATATATATTAATTATAATAGATGTCATGTCTTTTTTATGAAAAGACATTTGGATACAAATATATATTTTTTATAGTAGTATGTAAATGAGGGGAAAAAGTGTAATAATTATGATTTATGTAATATTTTTTTTTATGAAAATGTGCATAGATGTGAATATATTTTTAAAAAATGAAAAAATATGTTTTGAATTTTTTTTTTCATTTTTTTGTGGAAAATACTTAAACCCAAATAAATGTTTGTAGGAAAAAAAAGTATCATAAAATGGATTTTTTTAAGAGTAATTCCACAAAGCAATCACAACCTATATTCAAATTTTGCAATAAACATATTTTCCATGCATCAGACATTAAAGGTGCCCACAACGACATTAAGTTTCAAAAGAAAATAACAATAATATTAATGTCATTGCTTGCAATTATAAGTTCTTCTATTGCTCGCAATTAATAAAATTTAGTGCGAAATCATGTTCCAATGTTGGTATTAATCTATAATGGTTCTTTTTAGTTTGTTGATGGCTATTGGGTTGGCTTGATTTGGGCATGGAGTCATATAACATGTGAAAGCAAAAAGATTGTATTATTGAAATGTTTGGAATATACGAAAATAAACACACTTAGTTGCAAGAAAAAAATTACTCACGGCATTATTTCTATCGTTTCTATGCTATTTTTTAATCATTATTTATATTTCAATAATATAACGATTCTGATTATTATTATTATATTATTGCTATTATTGTAGTTATTAACAAAAAATCATAACATGATATTAACTAAAAATACATGATGAGGCATGATTCGTTCCCATACCCATTATGGCTATATGTTATCTTTCTATATTATTAACAGTGAAAAAATTATGAATATAACTAAGACAAACAAACGAAGAAATTAGTTACAATTGATCCGATCCACTAATATTATTGCCACTATAATTACTATTATTTCTGTTACTATCATTTTTATGTTTATTCATGATGATAATTATTGTTGATGACCAAAAAGTACTAGCCATGAAAAGATATAAGTTATGAGTTAAGAAAGAAATAATTAAAGTATTTAACAAATACCTCACTTCATTTCTCCCGATTCACCCTTTTCATGAAAGGATGTCGGGCATAATTTGTCGCCAAAGCAAGGAGGAGCATTATTTCTTTCTTCTTTCTATTTTTTGAAAAAATTATGTAAAAAATTATTTGTGTCATTACTTATATTTAATGACCATAAACAAAAAAAAGCATATAAAACTTAGATTATAATAATTTTGGATGAATAATATTCCCTCTATTCCAAATTTATCATTCTAACTCTTTGTGGGACGTCTCAAACTAAAATTCGATTTCTTAAAATAAAAAATTTATTTTCAAAAGTGTCAGCTCATTTAAATTAATAATTAAATTACTACTTTTAACAACAATAATGTCAATTATATAAAATAATTAATTTTTCAACTCCTGATTTAAAACTTCGTACCGGGAGCTTTAATTTAATAAAATGATATGAAAAATCAAATTAAATACTACCACTTGTTTTTTCATCCTTATTATACATGCCATCCCATTTTGTCCTTTCCTGCCTTCTTTAATTTCTTAGGTGTGGCCACTGGTTTGTCCTTGTTGTAACTAGTCCATCACTGTTCAAATTAAATAACATAGAAGAGGGCTATTTGTGGTTCTCAGTTGATTAACATATATGGATCTTTTTAAATCATTAGAACTAATTACAATTGTATTAATCGGGTCTAACCATTTCAATCATTTGGTTTTCTTATGGCTACTAGTGGTGGTACTTTATCCACGACACTCAAATATTAGTTTAAGAAAAACAAATATTATGCAAATGTTAAAAACAATGTCATGAACTCTAATGGTTACACTTACACATCTACTTTCTTGAATGCAGCATAGGAAAAGAACTCTCTCTCTTAAAAAATGGAAGGTGAAATGACTGAGAACTTGCTGGGGAATATAGAAGCTGCAGAGCATGCGGAAAAGGGGAGACTAAAGGACATGATATGGAGGGAGAACAAGAAAATGTGGGTGGTGGCTGCCCCTGCTATATTCACCCGATTTACAACATTTGGAACTGGTGTCATCAGCCAGGCATTCATAGGCCATATCGGGTCGAAAGAGCTGGCTGCCTTTGCTCTTGTCTCCACTGTTTTCTTGAGGTTTGCTCAGGGCATACTGGTATGTGATCCTTTATTTCACCCTCGTTTAAGTACTTCAAAGGGTTATTGATTTGATGTGTCGACAGTATGAAAATGGTTTATCAAATTACTTATTTAAACTAGTCCATCTAAGTATATATGGTTTATGATCATAAATCGAAGCACATTTTCCGTGAAAGAACTTATGAACGATCTACTGTTTAATCTTGAATTTCAATATATGCAGTTGGGCATGGCAAATGGACTGGAAACTCTATGTGGGCAGGCATTTGGTGCAAGACAGTACCACATGCTCGGGATATATCTACAACGCTCGTGGCTTGTTTCGGTTATAGCCTCCACTGTACTTTTGCCTATATTTATCTTCACAACACCAATTCTAAAAGCTATAGGCCAGGACGAAGAAATTGCAGAGATGGCGGGAACAATGGCCCTGTGGCTAATTCCAGTGACATACTCCTTCATTGTCTCTTATACTTGTCAAATGTACCTGCAAGCTCAGAGCAAGAACATGATTATTGCGTATTTGGCAGCAATTGCATTGTCAATCCACGTATTTCTTTCGTGGCTTTTAACAGTGAAGTTCAAACTTGGGGTCTCGGGTGCCATGATATCTACCGTTTTAGCATTCTGGCTTCCCAATGTCGGTCAACTGATATTCGTTACCTCCGGTGGTTGTCCACAAACATGGAGAGGCTTTTCAGCCTTAGCTTTCAAGGATTTGTGGCCAATTTTCAAGCTCTCATTGTCTGCTGGTGCAATGCTCTGGTTAGGCTAACTCCCATCTTCCAGGCTAATTTCAGAAAAACATATGTTCATATGTCAACATGACGAAACACACCGACACTCACACATAGGACCCAGTTCTGGCATACTTTGGACTGAGAATCAATAATAGTGTCCTACTTTCTGCGATGCTGATGATTTGTTTGCTTGACAGTCTTTTGTCCTTTGTTGGTTTCTTGAATTTTTTTAGCTAGTTCAAAAATGATAGGATTACGCTCTAATTGGTCAGCAACAGTTAAGTTGTATGAGGCTTGGGACCTATAATCAAATGAATTTTATCTACTAACTGATTGCTACAGTACTATCTGTTTTAAATTTTGATTTGTTGCAAGTGTACAATGGTATCTTGAACTGCTTTTGCGTAAAAACGTATAATCTTGTTTTTCACTCCTTTTCACTCTATTTATTGTACTATTCCATGTAAGACAAACCAAGGTTTTGCTGGAGAAAAATGACAGTGAATGTTCTAATCCAAACCTCCAAAATTTGCAGTTTCCCATTAAGATTTTATGTTTTCTTTGGCAGTCTTGAAGTATGGTACAACACAATACTGGTTCTTCTGACAGGAAACATGAAAAATGCAGAGGTGGCAATTGATGCCCTGTCTATATGGTAACATTTTTCCCTTTTTTCCTTTTTGATCTTCTGTTCAACTTGGCAATCAACAACCATACTCAAATTCTGTTCTTTCTTTGCTAGCCTCAACATTAATGGTTGGGAAATGATGATCTCTCTTGGTTTCATGGCTGCAGCAAGGTACATATTGCATAGAGCTTGTCATATTTTCTGTTTCCAGTTAAAAAGTTGAGAATCATTTTCTTCATCCTCAACATTTTAACTGATTCTTCGTTCACATTTCATCTAGTGTTAGAATAGCAAATGAGCTCGGAAGTGGAAACTCTAAAGCTGCAAAGTTTTCAATTGCAACGATTGTGATAACATCATTCACCATTGGATTTGTGCTATTTGTGTTTTTCCTGTTCTTTCGGGGGCGTATAGCTTATCTATTCACAGAAAGCCACGATGTGGCTTCATTGGTCAGTCATTTGTCACCTCTTCTGGCTTTCTCCATACTGTTGAACAGTGTTCAACCAGTTCTTTCTGGTAAGCGGACACTCATATATCAATTATCGTCTTTTCTCCCTTCAACTATGAAGAAATCTTGAAGAACATATAATTAACGACCAGAAAAACCCAAGTTTGGTTATGTCAATAATGAGGCAAAAATTAGTTAAAAGTATTGATCTACATATAAAACAATTTTTTTTCCTGCTTTACAGGTGTTGCAATCGGATCCGGATGGCAGAGTACTGTTGCATATGTAAACATCGGATCGTATTACGTAATAGGGGTTCCCATTGGAATTGTGCTTGGATATGTATACAATTTACAAGTTGAAGTGAGTTCTCAATCCTCCTTGTAACATATTTCATCATTTTCTCATCAGATAAGTAGGAAATCAAGAGGCTTAGTTAGTTTAAATGGTTGTCTGATTAGTATATCAGTTAAAGTATGTAATCTTGAGAGCTTCGCATTTTCATGTACTAGGAACTTTCATCATGCAAATTATCTCCCATGACAAAGTATTTTGTAGGGTGTTTGGATCGGAATGCTGATTGGCGTACTCGTTCAAACTATTGTACTTGTTGCCATAACTTGCAGAACAGATTGGGAAGAACAGGTAGGTGCCTTGATTAACTTATATTGCTTTCTCTAACTTCTTGAAATGGTTTGATCCACTTGATGAAATTCTTCTTCTTGTTTTCGGGTTCCAGGTATCGATTGCTCAAAAACGAGTTAACAGATGGTTTGTGAAGGATTGTCCTGATACCAATTGATCAATTGCCTGCCATAGAACAATGGCCTGATAAAAGGGCACTGGCCTAATGAATGGTGGGTTCTTGGCTTTGCCTATTGTGTTTGATATCCGTTTTCAGGTTTATCGAGATTTAGTTGTTGAATTTGATTAGCAAATAATTGAACTTGATGTTTCGAACTAAGCAATGACATCTCTGAGGTTTGTGAGAGTTTGGAACGTCTGACTACTGCTGTTCCATCAATGTGCCTTTTGTTTGTGCATTTAGTAGGACAGGACAAGAAGTGTTGTGGATAATTCAATTTATCTGAAATGAAGAGCAAACAGTGATTACTGATGCATAATCTGCTTTCAAAACCATTCATTTGAATTCAAGATCAATTTATCAGCTTTTACCTGTACATAAATTCTGTTTCATCAGTTTCAGTTGATAAAAAATATATATTACTCAAATTCTGTCAAGAATACTGATCTTATGATGCAGTATTATCATTACACTATCCTATCTTCTATGTTAACAGATTGGGAAAACAATTGATAACTGATACGGCAAACAACATAAACATTTCCAAACAAAAAGCCTTCCATGAAAAAAAAAAAAAAAAAATGAAAGTGGGAAAATCTTAACCAAACAAAAAAAAAAAGAAAAAACAACCTATATAAGTACTGAACAAACCCCAGACCAAATCCACCTACAACAGCACCATCAATGGTTGTTCCTCGCACAATATGTGATTCGATTGCAACTACGGCTGTACGGATTAGCCTGCTGATTGGAGTTGCAATTGTAGTAAGAGTTCCCTCTCACATTACACGGAACATTGTCCCTCTGCAGTGCGCCATAGCTAATATATCCTGATTGTGCTAAAATTCTTCGGCTTATATCAGAATCCATCATCATTTCTTGGTCGTCCGTGTTGATGCAATCAGCCGCAATCCCATCACACTTTGAATTTGCTGAAAGAAAGCCTGCATGATTATAATTGTATGTAGGATTTTGCATGTATGGTGATGGCTCAACCAACATCCATAATGTCAGACAAATTAATATCCATAAAAGATGGTTCATGCTACTAGAATGGAGGTTGAAATTAATGAGAGAACAAAAAGAAAAAGAGAAAAAAATGAAAAAGATTGATGCATATGAAGGGTAGGGGATACTGATTTAAAAGGTTTTAGACTTGATGCACAAAGGGTGGGAGAGATATAAGTTGAGCCCGGTTCTTGCTCCTAGGTTTACTAGTTTTTGTTGGAGAAAAAAGATATGGAGTAATTAATTTTGTGATAAATATTCCTTATTTTTAGCCAATTTGTTTGCACATTCCTTGTGGATAGTTGAATTCAAATTTGAGCTCCTAGAGGAGAAAATCGAGGGGATTATATATATATATATATATATATTCTATGTAGATTAATTGGAGCATGGGGATATAAAATGGTAGCCATTTAAGTATTACTCAAGTTGAATTGGGAACCGTTGGATATGTATGTGATGATATCATAAAATAACTTGTCGATTTATGATAGTATTATAAAATGAGAGAAGCGTTGGATGTATATATAATACGCGATGAAGGGGTTAGCTGCATTTACCCTTCTTTATGTTTTGGCTTTTGATATTCACCTCCTCTAAAACTTGGATATTTGGGAAAGATCTCTCCTCTAGTACTTTTTTTGTCAAAAATTCTAGTTAAAGACTAAAGTATCCTATTCCCATATTTTGTTTTTCTTTTTAAAAAAAAAGGATTAATTGATAGTTATTTTTCATAAGGCATAATTTAAAATAAGTGATTGAGCCTAAAATTCAAATTTTAAGATTTATTCGATGATATAAGGATTATAGGTTAATTTTATATATGTACAAAATAATCATAGTTTTAATAATTATAAACAGCTCACAAATTTTCAAATGTATAATTTTCAAAATGAAGATTGAGACCTTAACTTAATTACAAAGGCCATTGATTTGTGATATAATTACTATCTTTAGAAAAAAAAAAAATCAAAAGGAGGTTATCTTCAAAATTCTATTTTTCATAGATAGATAACAATATGTATTCTATATATTGTTAACCCTCATAATATAAATTTAAATCTCACATTTTTTCATTAATAATGCATTATAAATGATGGCATCTCTTAATATTTTCATAATTATTTACTATATTTTAAATATATAAAAGTTAATCTACAATCTCTATTTTAGTAATATTGCTTAGACTTTAATTTTGATTTTTTACTCATTTTTAAAAATATATGCACTGCAAACGCTACGTTTTTCATTATTATGTATTGTTTTCTCATATTAAAAGTAGTGTATTCTTTTTAGTTTTTGAAGATGGTAAAGGGTCTCAAGGGTCTCACTTTTTATTTTTTGAAAAATTCCTTTAAAAATTTTAAGTTTTAAAAAGTAGTTCTCATAAATAAAAGCTAATCAATAATACTCTTATCTCATTTCTTTTTTCAAAACATATTATTTTATCATGTATCAAATTAACTAATGTTTTGTCCACAATTGAAGAGAGTTTTAAAAGTTTGAATTCTGGTTTCTCACTTTTTTATACTTTTACTTTAAAAGTAAGTACAATATTCTTTAAAAATAATGGATTGTTTTCATACCTATTAGATTAAAGGTATTTTTTTCTTTAAATAAATTTTTTTAGTAGAATTTTTGACTAAATAATATTAGAGGAGAGGTATTTGCCAAATATTCAAATCTCATGGAACATGAATGCCAAAAGTTAAAACTTCAAAGGAGAAAAATGCAAATAATCATATCACAAAGTTAAATGTAGCATAAAATTTCCAGTTTAACAAGAAATTAAATGGCAATGATAATTATGTCCATTGTTTGAAAAAGGTAGTACAAGAGTGAATAGATATGATCCATGTTAATTGCTTAAACTAACTCTAATGAGTAATTTTGTTTTTGCTCCTTCAGGACACCATGCTTTATTAGTTATCCTCAAATCCAGGTTAAACTATAAAAAACGGAGCTTTTTTTAGCTTTCTCATGGCTGACTCCTAGGGCAACCAACACACCCCTAGAAGCAGATGAATTTTGAAATTTCCCATTTAACAGATTGAAGCTTTTCATTCGTCGCTCAATCGAGGGGCCTCTGAGCTAAGGTGGGTGCTCAAGATTGAAGTAGCGGAACATATTATAGGAGATAGGAACTTGTGAATGTTTGATTTTATTTTTAATTTATTTTTTCAAAATAAAATTAAATATATACCATGTTCCTCAATATATGACCCTCCTAATAAATCATATTTTTCAAAATACTTCCCCAAAATACCCAAAACAAATTCAAATATTCCTATTAATGTGTTTGGTTCAAATAAGATCGAGATATATGGCGCAATGAAATTTTGAAATTTTAATAAAAACATAATAAATTGCACCACTGGCAATAAATAAACCTATGTAAATTGTTGCTATTGCGATTAATTGATTAAGTGTATTCATGATTCATATACAGAGATGAATAAAAAATTATACGTCAAGCATCCAACTGATGCGGCAGATCAATTCACCCTCAAATCCTCCTCTACGGTTTATAGGAGTGTCCAGAATTAACAAGAACTTTCAAGACCACTTCTTATTAATTTAGGACCTTTATTAGATTTCCTTAGGGCACTTACAGAAATACTCAAAACCTTTGTGGTTGATTTTGTAAGCCTTCTTTAACATCGTTGGCCGAAACAATTGACTCCATCTAGATTGACAAACCAAATGACGCCACTTGTCCTAATCCCTTGGATTATCCCATTCTTAGGTCTTGCTTCTCACATCTTTACAGCTTCATTGGCAACTCTTTTATTTCCATGTCAAAGTGGATTATCCTCTTCTTCGTTCTCTCCCTTCTGCTCTGAATCTTTCTATCCATACAGTGTGATGGGGGTAGTAACTGTTATAGGGATAAAGACTAAATTACACCTAAAGGTGGGTTAAATCACTAGAAAAATATAATAATAGTATGTGGAAGAGGGATTTGGTTCGATCCGATCCAAATTTGTCCCATGAGGAGATCCGAATTCCTAGCCACATAATTTATCCACATCACATGGTTGCAATTTTGTCATGTGTACCACCTTAAACCTATAAATAGTTTCTCATGCTTTTCTTTTAGAGGTAGATGTCATTTATTACTCTTACTAAATTTTCTCCATAATTTTATCTCTTTCTTGTTTTTGCCCAAAGATCTGACTTAACCATCAAAGGGTTGTAGCTGTGGTCCATCGCAGCAAGTCTAACAATCTCATTGAGTTCTTAAAACAGGTATAGGATAGCTGCAAGACCTGTGAATCTCTCAATTCAGCTCCAGTTGGGTTCGAGATCTTGAGAAGTTGGTCAGCTCAAGGTTGAGTACCCCGAGCCCATATCACAGTACACGATCTTTCACCATGCTAACATTGAAGTTCTCACAACCCCTAGCACGTCAGTGGTGGAGCCAGTATATGGGAGTTCTCCTTGGTTGGTTGATCCCACTTGGAAAACCATTCTAGTGGGTCCACAAAGAAATTGTCCAAGTACAACTCTAGGGCGTCGTCCTCCACTTACAGTATTGGGACTGGCTCTCTCTATTAGATTGTGTTCAGTTAGCCAATTAAATTGATCGTATTTATACTTTAGTAAAAATATTTTTATTCAGTTAACATCAATAAAAAAAGAGAAATTATTCATTATTATTGTTAAATTTAAATGAAATTTCTAGATCATACGTAGTTACGGAGCATGGCGCATACGATGATGATCATGGAGTATGTTTATAACTTTGGTTTTAAAACATTCAAAGTTGAGGATCATTAAGAAATGATATCAATGAATCCAATATGACTTGAGCATATAATATAGGTTCATAAGGAGGATGTCTCATTTTATGGGTATTAGTATTATGACACTAATACATGTGTGCGGGTGCCTTTTACGGAACAACTACATAGAACAACCCTGCCAAAATATTCCCAATTGAAAAGAAAATATTGTCGAATGGGAATTTTCTCATTAAGATAATGCTCAAATTGATCCTTACACTTAGGGCACCATTGTAACCTTGTGCATGACAAATTGTACTTTGATTTGTTTCTCAATTACAAGACAATCACAAGGGGAATATTTTAGGTATAATATCTTTATGGATGGAGGTGAATGAATAACCAAGAAAAGATCCATCACCTATCTAAATAAATAGGTGAATCTCCTATGTCTTCTATGGTACATGACTCTATAAAGATTTTTTGCTAAGGTTGGATGAAAAATAGAAAATGAGTTTTCTAAATTCATAGTCGAATAAAGCTACTAGAACGGATACACAACTACTAAGCTAATAGGATTTCGACTAATAATTCATACTCTAAACTCAATTAGGAGATTGGTTAATGAAAAGGTCATACTTGCACGGTATTCTTAATTGAAAAGGTTTACTCTTTCACCTATATCTAGGTCTTCATGGCATCTTGCTAGACGCTACCTATGATTTGTGGGTTCTTAGAATTAATAGGTTAATCCAAAAAAATTAATTAATCAAAATAATTAATTATTCAATTAGGTCACTAGAGTTGTGAGCCACTATTAGTTTATAGGTGAATTTAAGGAGTCATACACTAACTTGGATAAGTTTATTCTTACCTAAGAAATAATACAAGTATTTGATTAAATTGAATAATATGATTAATTAATGGAGTTTAAATTATTTCAATTATTAAATTCCTTTATTTATTTAATTCGATCAATTAATTGACTTAATTAGATTAGGGACTTCAAAATAAGTAATTAATTACTTGGATCAATTAATTATATTAGACCTATTTAAATCATGGGATACAATAATTTAATTGATTGAATTAATTATATTGAACCTAATTAATTAATTATGTCTAGGTCTAATGGGTGTGGGCTTGTAGAAAACCTATTAGGAATTGAATTGGGAATACATTTCTTAAGAGTAATAAGGTTTAAATATTCGCATGTGATGTGAAGACTTCCTATGTGAATACAAAACAATTGTATAAGGAAAGAGATTTCCATAAGACAAAAATTGAGAAACTAATAAAGCCCTAGAGGGTGGCCAACTAGAGAGAGACAACTCCTAGTGGCCAATTTTTAGGAGGGCAATTTAGCCCCAAAATTGCCACCCCGTCTTTTCTTTGGCCCTAATTTTTGCTTCACTGTTACAAGTGTTTTGATTCTTTCTTTCACTAGTTGAGTTAAGAATCAAAACATATACATAACACAAATTGTTGTGTATTGTTACAAACCTTAAACATTCCCTTAGGTTAGAATTATTGAATTGTTATCTATTAGCATAGGTACAATTGTGGGTTGATATTTAAGATGTGATATACTTAACTTGGGACTCTAAGCGAACTGCTCCAACAAGTTGGGTTTGGAGCAACAGGTATAAAGTTTCAAACTTTATCCCACAGTGGTATTAAATTGCTTTATTTGATCAATCAAACGAGTTTTGAAAAAACAAATTTGTAGGTGATGCATGTTTTTATAAAAAAATTATTTTTTTGTTGTGCAAGGTATCCCAAAATCACACAAACCCAACTCTCACCACGACATCCCCTCTAACGATGATCTCATGACCTTGATACATGAACTTGACTTTTTGGTGGAGCAACAATAGCACCATTTCATTTCTATGGATCTAGGGGTTTTCCAATAGCAAGTCAAAATAGGTTGCACATCCAATACATAAAGATCGTAGGGATAGTAACCAACTCGATTATCAAGTCCAAGGTGAGGGTACCACAAATATTTCTTAAAGTGTTATCATAAGCTCAGACGCTTTGAGTGGATGGTTGGAGATCTCACTTTGATAACCTAATCTGGTGTAATGTGTAAATTGAGCAAACATTAACGGCTGATCTATTATCATTAAGAGTAAACAACACTATCTTTCTCGAATTATATATGTCATGTTTAATGTGTCGGTAGCCTAGATCCAATAATTTGGCTGAGAATGTGGAGTAGGCTTTAACATGACTTTGTTGTCTATTAGTTAATCAATGATCTTTGTGAGTGTGAAGTAGTTATTAGTAGTATACCCACGCATTTGATGGTACTCACAAAATAAGTCTATCACAAAATAAGTCAAGTTGGAATGTCAACAACAAACTTTTGGGTTGTAGCTTGGATCTAATAGTTTTAGCAGACCTTGTTCTCTTAGCTTCTTAAAGATAATTTCAGCTAGATCATACAATTTTTGGGATTAAGGGAACTCCCTGGAGAAGAAACCTCCCTGATTTCTAATGGCTTGGATTTTATTGACAGACGCAACCCATGGTCCTGAGGACATTCCTGGTGGTCTAAATCTCGTCCAATATTGAGTTTTAAGGCTCCAAATGAGATCTTCCATACATGATATGGCCCCATCAAAATCTTGAAATTAGAAGTATTGAGTCATCAAATAAGTCTGATACACAAACAATAAATATCTCTAGACAATCACCACTTATTCCTACTCTTACGGCCTTTCCAACATTTGAACAAGCTTGTCCTTTCCCTTGAGTTACTCATGCAGAAAGCATTTTACTAGGTTCTGCTTCATAGTCTCAAAATCCCTCTTAGTGATGTCTAACTCAGTGTTATACTGATACTAATTTGTGAATTCCTTATAGAGCTTTTCCCGTATGGCAGTACTAGAAGGGTCAACATAATTGATCAATCTATGGGTAGCTCTAATGAGGGTGGGAAATAGTGCACCAAGTTCTCTTCTATAAGATTCTATGGAGTGAGCATCCTTACAAATATCTTTAGATGGGCTTTTTGGAGAGCTAGTCCCGTCAAATCGATCAATGTTTGGTATCTTGAAATAGATAGGGAAGGTTAACTGAAAGTTTAGAGAAAAATTATCCTTTTAGCAGAGGACCACCTTCTTAGCATAGACTCCAAGTACTCAAAATTTCCCAATTTGGTCTGATTTTTGTATAGGCCATGGTGCTACACTGTAGTGCTTAGTGAACTCATCATGATGTTTGTAAATTAGTGGTGGCTCCTAATTATAGAAAATGGGCGCCTGCACTGGAGAGCACTCATGTTTGGAGCCATTGATCATATTCTTTACCCTATCCATACTGTCCAAGGACTTTTCCCTCATTAGTGCAGTCACGATCTGATCTCTTATTTTCTTCTATCCATTCAAAAGCATACTCAATAGGGTCTATAGATCAATTCCTTCTCATTCAGCCATCTCGAAATTAATGGAGGAGAGGAGAGTAGTCTCTAATGAAAAGAAAGAGAACTTGATGAGCCTCTCGTGGATGTCACGATGCCAAGACAAGTGATCTTTTCAAATAAGTGGGAGAACCTATTCAAACTAAAAATTTGGAGGCATGACTGCTATGGTGTATCTTAAAAATCAGTCCACATTCATAAAAAGGCTATCTCATAGGTGAATAAATAAGACTCTCCTAGCCTAAGCTATGGGAAAGGTTCGTCGTGAATGACACACACTTCCTGCCAACTTATATATAAAAAACAACATTAGCCCACAAAGGCTACTATATAAGCTAGGTACGTGTAGCAGTCTTTGACTCAGGTGCGTTCAAGTATGAAAACTAGGAGTTAGTTGCTTCAACTGTAGGAAATTAGTTGTAGTTTCCATAACTCGAGAATAAGTCAATCAAGGGTATGTAGTGGATGATTGTTAAAAATGCATGAACATGCACAGTGAGGGTTATGTTAATAATCTAAAGAAAACAAGCAAATATAATACAATTAATAGCACATTGTGGCACATATGTACAAGTACAAAGAATGTAAAGAATATATAAAGAATAGAAAAGATAGAAAAATTCTTCAACCAATAAATGATGATAATGGCCAATTGTTTAGAGTCTAGACCTCACATTCCTAGTAGAATCACCAGTAAGGCGAATCCCAACCCATGCCACAAGGTAGTGGGCCCAACCAAGCATATTGATGTGGGCACTAATGGTTCACTGCCAAAATCCTCAATAGGATATAAACGAGAATAAATTGGAGTCACCACGACATTCTTTGAAGGGGAAAGTGGAAAACTTAAATTACTTTATTCTTGATAGGAGGAAAAGTAACTTTTAAATAGAAAAGTACATAGTCTGTGTAACCCACACAGATTGGGGACTAACCAACCAGAAGGATACGACCTAAGATCTAAGATCAGAAGTCAATTTACAACATGAGAAGATGTTAAGCATCCTCATAACCACGTGCCAGGTTTTCAACCTTACCACTTAGTACTATCATTATCAACTTTATACTCAAAAAGGGAAAAGACAAGAAAATATAAGAACACAAATAACATTTTATGCAAGTACAAATGTAAATGCAAACCTAAAGCTATGCTATTATTAAGATTGTATTCGGTACATAATGCCTATGTACATTTTCAAGGACACTCCATAGTTTAAACCCCGGCTTTGGGAGCTGAAATAAAAGATGTGGGATAGTTCGTGTATGCAGTGAAGATAGAATGGAAAAGGAGCATCTCTGTGTGAATGCAATAGACTTTTTGTTAGTATGGAAGATGGGGAAAACCACAAAAAAATTTCTCTTACTGGTAGTGGAAAGAATGTTGAAATTCCAAAGAAAATAATCTTTTTTTTTTTTGTAGAGGGGAAGAATGTTGAGACTCTAAAGAAAATAAATTCTTTTTTTGGTAATAGGAAATAATGTTGAAATCCTGAAGGAAGAAATTATCTTTTTGATATTAGGAAAGAATGTTAAATCCCCAAGAAAATTCTTTTTGTGATATTGAGGAAGAATGTTGAAAACTCAAAGAAAATAAATCCTCTTTTTTGATATCATGGAATAATGTTGAAATGCCGAAGATAAAAAAAATCCTATTTTTGATATCAGGGAAGAATGTTAAATCCCTAGAAAAGTCAACTTTTTGAAATCGAAGGAGAATGTTGAAGCTCCAAAGAAAAGATGTGTGATAAAGTGTGAGTGTGTGTGTGTGTGTAGCGAATAAGCTTTGCATGACAAAGTGTGTATCAAAGAGTATGTAGAATAGTATCTAAAAATATGTGAGGAGGAGATAGAGAGTAGTCTTTGACAATATATGACGAAATGTGAATAGAGTCCTAGAAGTTAAGTCCTAGAAGTTGGAAGAAACATCAATGAATATGGTTCCCAAAATCGGGAATGCAAGCAAACAAGTCATAGAAATAATGCATGATTGAGGTGATAATTCAAGAACTGAACTGACAATTAAGAATTGTGCATATGTAAGTACAATCAGGCAAGTGGATGAGTACACTTGTGCACAAGTGTTTGTAAAAATGTGTGTGTGTGTGTGTGACACAGTAGAATGCTTAGAAAATGTATGTGGAAAAATGTCCACCAAATAATGAAGTTGTGATCATGCACGTGTTTGTATAAGATATGCTTATTAGGCCAGGATGTGATATCCTTATTGGGCCAGAATCTAAGAAGACCAAGGTGCTCTCTAACGGCCAAATTTTTAAAGAAATGACTAAAACGCCTTTGATGGGCAAAAATGCTCAAAATGACTATGATATCTTTTTTAGGTCCCACTATGCCAAAAAATATATTCGATGTCTAATTGCCCTCTTTAGGGCTCAAAATGATCCAATTGCCCAATGGATGTGAAAATGACATTTATACACTTGAGTTTTGAAAAATAATGAAAAATTTCTAATAAATGGATGAAAATAAAAAAATGGTCAAATAAATATTCAAAAATGATGGGAAATATTGAAAACTCATGTAAAAGGTAAAAAATGGTAAAAAAAATGCATAAGTATGTTGAATATACCCCTTGTTAAACGAAGTGACCATAATGCCCTTTTATTTATAGAATTGGAAAAATAGAAAAATGGGTGAAAAAAATTCAAAAATGTCATGAAAGCATAGAAAATCCCCTAGAATATCTAGAAATACTAAAAGTGAGTTCAAATGAATGAAAATGCCCTCGGAGGGCAAAATAATCGAAATATCCCTATTTTGTGAAAATTTTAAAAAAATAAAAATAAATTAGAAAAATGCTAAAAATGTCATAAATGACCTAAAATGATGATATGTGATGAGAAATGCATGGTATGACAACTATATATCCCTGTCATGGAAAATCATGAAACAAATGGGAAAATCATGAAAAATGGAAAAGTTTAAGGGAACAGGAAATTGACTGTAATATCATCAAATACCATCAAATATTGTCAATAAATCCTCTTTTCTTAACAATCAACTTAAATCAATCCAACACTAAAAGCCAAAATCTGTGATACCCAAACCTTTCACAACTCACTTGACCAATGTGATTCATGCATTACATGCTACTTATATGCTAATTTACATTAACATTTACATAGCATCTTATATAACATTCTTAATCGTTAGACCTCTAATGCTATCACATGATATAAGTGGTTGAGATCTTATAACCTAATTAAGAAATTCTATATTTAAATAAGAAAAAGAATAGATTGGTCGATATATTGGATATTCATAGGTTATATGTTATAATTTTGGAAGTGTTAAAGGTGTTACTAGTAAGTTTATATGATTCGATTTAATTAGATCGAGGTGTTTTAAAAGTATACATCTATGGAATAACATACTTGGGATATTGGACATAATATAATGTAATTTAAGTGTCATAATACAATGTCCATATGTGCATATGATTTTAAAAATACAAACTAGACAATCATTTAAGAATCGGATGTCAATCGGTCTGTAGATCGAATGAACGGGCATAGGAATTACCTATGGGAATAAATGGTGACTAAGATAGGTTGCAACCAAATAAGAATATGTGAGACACACAAGATTATGGCTGCAAGATAAGGGAGAAAATCATATTATACCATTACATGCCACCTCAAGCTTTGCCACCTCATGCTTTCTTATTAAGCTTAAACTAACATCTCAAACCCTTCACCCTTAAGCCAAGACTAGACCTTTATTTTAGCCATTTTCATCTTCCAAACACACACCCTAAGGTATCCAAGTGTTCCAAATTGATTCCAAGTTGAAATAAAAGCAAGAAAAGCAAAGGAGAAGTGATTACCATCAAGTTTAACCTCAAAATCTGCATAGATAACACTTATCTACGATTTTACCTTTGGTTTTTAGATTATTCTGAATGATTTTATTGTTTACTAAGCTTTCAATATCTCTTATAAAAGTGTTAGAAAGTTTCTAGTTAAACTTTGGTACACAAAGAAAGGGATTTTGATGACAAACACTTAATAGGAAATACTTATGGCAGAAACTGTCACCTTACTATTTTCTTGTGTTTTAGGCTTCAAAAGTGTATGGTATGTTGAATAAAATTTATAATTATCATCATATACATATTTATATATGGGTTAAGAGTATTGTAATAAATTTTCATCAGTTAGAAATTAAAATATGGCATGATATTGAAGAGATGCTCAAAACTGTCACCATCAAATTTTAGATTCTGTCCTATATGAAGTGGACTAGTTTTACAATATTAAATCCATTAGTTTTGGCAAGGATATGACCTGTTTGTCTCTTTTTATATGTTATATAAGTGTGATGAAAATTTGGGAGTAATTGAATATACTTAAGGGTGCCAAAACCATTAATGTCATGAAGTGTGTAAAATTATCATGGTAGAAAAAATCTATTTTTGCTGTGAAATGAGCTGAACTTGGGAAGCTATATCCATGAGTTTTAGCCATTATATGATATGGGTACATTATTTTTGATAGATAAGTGTGATAAAATTTTTGGAGTGAATGAATATGTCTAAGGGTGTCAAAATTATCTTGCAAATTAATGTGGCAGCAAGAAAATATGAAGTTGTGAATCTGTCCCATTTGGTTCATTAACATGTTCCAGCATAGATGTGGTGCATTTGATTTCTAACATTTAGGAAAATATTTTAAGAATTATAATACATCAATTAAGCGAGGTTAGAATACATTTAAGATGTGGAACAAAGGTACGTAGAAAGTTGTATTCGGTTATAGTTTCTAAGTGGTAAGGTTGTTTAGTTAAATTGAGATTCAAGATCTTTATACTACATTAAGTATAATGAACTTATTAATTGAGGATGGTGATTGATATCTTATATTTTTACAGATTGTTTTACATCTAGGACTGGGGAATAATACTTAAAAAACTTAAAAGTAACACACAATCGATTAAAGGTAAGTAAAGATTCATTTAAGACTACAATGCATAAACATAGTAGATGTGTGAATTATATGTAATATCATAAATCATATGTGCATAGTAGAGGGCTCTCCATTGAGCATACATACATGGGCATTATCATTGGCACGTGCATGCATCATATACAAGAATTGTGATAAATCTTACATTGCACCGCATGATTCTAAGAAAGAAAAATATTTTGCTGACCACTACTAGTGTGCACCGAAGCATGCATGGATTTGCAGGTTCGCGTGCATGGATTTGCATGCGTATGAGTATGCCTAGATTTTCATGATTATATGATTATTGGCCATTGGATTATGACGATGTACATAGCTCTTTTCTGGTGCATGGGATATTAGCATTAGTCAAGGGTCCAATAAGGAAATGATTTTGAGAGAAATATTTTGATGCATAAAATTACATTGTGGGCATAGCATTTTGCGATGCATGACTTGATATTGTGGATTATTCTTTGACATGCATAATCTTTACTTGCTAAGCATTAACTCATATAGTTTATGTATTATAGGTGAGTCTGGTGATACTTGATACCATAGACTTACTGGGCAAGTTGTTGGGGTACCTACAGGTTCTGAGGATCAGTGTACATGGATGACGGCCTGTTGGGTTGTGTTGCGGGCATATTCTAATTTTTATATTCATTATTATTATGTAAATTGCTGACTATATATAAAGGGTTACAAGATGCAAAATATTCTTACTTCTTCCGAAAGTAAAAGCTATTATTTTTATTTTTGAATCTCTTATATTATAACTTTGGGATGTCGTGTCCCATATAGCTCTTGAAATTTGATAGTAAATCAGCCTGAGAATAGCGTGATTGTGATGGGTATTGTATTTTTATATAAATGGTGATTTTTTTATATAAAGGGTTATATGTGTGAAAACACTGTTTCTCAAAGTGCTACATTTGACAAAAGTAAATATATATACACACACATATGCTACATTGTCAAAATTATTGATATACCAATATCTATATTTAGTGTTGGGGGGTGTTACAAAATCCTAGGGACCTAATCTCCAACATGCTTGGGGGATGGGATTTTTGAAGTTTTCAAAGGTTAACATACTTAAAATGAAGCCAAATCTTGAATAGCTCATGTATTCTTCGCGGGCCAACTCCTCTCCTTTTCTTCTAGCTTGAAGTCTTCTTTTGGAATAATAAGGGTATGTGTATTTTTATGTGTACATACTTGAGTATGAGGTATATGTATGTGTAATATTTGGAGATGTATATATATACACTTATGAGTAGGAGTGTGCATTTTTTTTATGTAGTACATGAGTGTTCTTGAGTGTTTATGAGTGTTTTTATGCTTAAATGCCAAGTATATGAATGGAATAGAGAGAATGTGTGTGTGAAAGAGTTTGCATAAATGAGTGCTTGTATGTGAAAGAATCTTTTGTGTGTGTATCTAAGAATGGCTAGAGTGTGTTTATAAGTGTTTTTAGTATGCTGGTGTGTGTGAGTGTGTGTGAAATAAAGTAATAAATCGTTATTGGGGTGACTTGTCCCCACAAGGTACACAAATGGGAGTAAAATATCAAATCCTTGCTTATAACATATAGAGGGTCGCATGGCCATCTAGTACTGCAAGAGGACCGCTTAGCCCTATAGAAGTTTTGTCGCCTTCTAAATTGTTTTCCCTTCCACCTTTCCTTATGGAACAAAGAGCTGATTTTTAGGGTCTAAAAGTGTAGTGTGGCTTTCACCTTCTCCCATGGCAAATTATATAAAATCAAAGCCCAAAATGTTTGGTTTTATGTGAAGAGCAACGCAGTTTTCGTATGTTCCCTTTTTTATGTGAGAGTAGTGTCCGACGCGCCAATTAGATTAAGTGTCTTTTATACTCTTGTATTCTGTAAAATGATCTTTTTCAAATTATATTAATAAAATAGATCATTTTTTTTTATCTTTAATTAGTTTTTTTATTTAGATAAAGTCTCTAGACTAAGTTTAGCTATGAGGTATAATCGTGTATTTGATGGCGATCATGAAACATGCCTTTAAGGTTTTGGTCTTAAATTAGTTCTGAATCAAGAATTTTTTGAGATGAGACATTGAATAGCCCAATAAACTCGCGCATGCGATACATGCTCGCATAAGAAGGATGTCTTGCTCCGTAAACATTATTGTAGTGACGCTAGTACATATATGTTGGTGTTTATTAGAGAACAAACACACTGAACAAACCTGCTAGAAATTCTTAGTTGGAGAAGTTGTCTGTCGAAATAAGAATTTCTAGGTGTTTTCCATGACTTGTGAGATTCTTTGAATTAAGGAGTTAATTCTAAGCATATTAATTATTTGGATTACTTACTTGGAATAATTGTTATTGTTATTCATAAGTTGCAAATATTGAAAATCCACTACTAGCTTATTTGTGAACCTAACAGGTCACACACAATTTGGGATGAAATATTTCTAACTTAGAAATTGATCTAAGGAATTGGATTTAATTAATTAATGGAGATTAATTAATTGGGGCATAAATTAATTCAAGGAGTTGAATTAATTATTCAATTAAAATAATTAAATTATTTAATTGGACTTAATAAGATTAGAAAGCACAAATTAGAGTGGAACAATTATTTGATTAGATCAATTAATTGTGTGGACCATAAATTAATTTAAGTGTTAAATTAATTTACTCAATTAAAATAATTAGATTATTTAATTGGGCCTAATTTGGTTAGGTGTTAGATGAAATTAATTAGATGAATTTAACCTTAAATAATTAATTAGATTAATTGTAGAATTTAATTAAATTCCAAGTCCAATTTAAAGAAATCTATTTGGAGAGGCCCACAAGAGTTGTTAGAATAAGATAGAGTCTCACGAATTTAATATTCTTAAAAATATCTAATTAGATTAAATAAAATATCTCCACATATCTTTGGAAGATACAAGAGATAGAGTTGGAGATTTTTGGGAGATCTTTTGATCAACCAAAATTCCTTCAAATAATAAAAGAGAAGGCAGAAAATACCAAAAATAAGACTTTTGGAATTTTTGACCCCTAGTATAAAAGAGATATGGTCGAAAATTCCAAGGAGTTTTAACAACTCAAATTTTCAGCCAACACATATACAAAAGAGAAAAAAAATGTTTTCTCTTCTCCATCTGCTTCTAATAAAAAAAATCTATCTTTTATTTAAATGTATTCAATTTTTTTATCACAAACTGATATTAAAAATTAATACTCACTATACACACTCCAAAAACTGGGTTAGGAAAAAATCATAATTGCTAGCAGAGTTTTGATTTCGTGTTCTTGCTAAAAATGTAGACTACTTTAGAGGGTAGACGCTTGGATCTCTTTGAATTGGAATTCAAAAAGGGACTAGGAATCCATTATTTCAAACCGTACGACAACCAAAGTGCGTTGAAAGATATAAATCAAAACCCTTTTATTTATAAGTAATGTCATTGGAAATTGTTAGATCGATAAAATCACATCGGATCTGGGGGTAATGATATAATTATTATGGCATGAATTTTTTTAAAATTTTATTTTTTCACTACGCATACC
Source organism: Paulownia fortunei (assembly GCA_019321725.1). Classification (NCBI taxonomy): domain Eukaryota; kingdom Viridiplantae; phylum Streptophyta; class Magnoliopsida; order Lamiales; family Paulowniaceae; genus Paulownia; species Paulownia fortunei. The sequence goes on along the minus strand of CM033113.1, from coordinate 13,005,411 downwards.
CCACAATCAAGCAAACTCAATACTTTATTCATCTTTTTGTGATGAATTTCATTGAGTATGGTTGAGTTTGGACTATTTTATGCGTTCACAACCATTCTCATTTATGGATCAAAGTTTATTGTGAGCTTGGTTTTATGGGACCATTTAGAGTGTAAGAACTTTCTTGAATGAGATAGTGTAATGTATCCTTTGATTGAGGGCTTAGCTTAGTGATTAAGGGAGCCTTTTAATACTTAAATACTAATGGACACAAAATAGGACAAGGCTTCTGGTGTGATTGTTTTCATAGGAATTATAATTGACTAAAGAAGAATTAATTGAGGATGGCACATTGGACCCTTACCCCCAACCCCCACCCCATCCCACCCCTAAGATGTGCCTTTTAGGCTCTTTGGCATTACTTTTGAAAGAATAAGACTATTAATTTTATTTTTGAAAAAATGGGCTTAATCAAGCAAATTTAGAAACAATAAAAGGAATATATTTATTACACGTATTTGAAAAACTATAAAATCAAGTTGTATGCACCCTTAATTTCATGTGTTATTTTAAGACCAACTACTCCTATTTTTCAACAACCTTAACCAAGTAATAACTTTTTCCCTATTGTATAGGTGGCAATAAGGCGCACATCCAGTGGTGCATATGGCAGCCCCAATTTACATAACTTTACTATGTATATGTATCCCTCTAACAACTAGCAATGTTAGAAAATAGAGAATAAAATGATTATAAGAGATTCTAAATAAAAGTCTTACAGAGACATAAAACTCCAAAAATCTTTTACACCTCTATGCAACATAAAATTGCATATGGTTTATCTGACATGTGCACGCCATCGATATCTTGTGTTTCTACATTCTATAAACTTACATATAACTATTGAGAGTGAAGATATTCAATATAACGTAAATACTCCACCCCAAAGTAATCTTCTAATTCCAAATGATCAATATGTTGATTGCACCTATGTGTAAGCTTGAATGCTTGATGTATGTATTTTTGATTCAAGAAAAGAACCATGAACACTTACCCTAACATTAACTTGAGACCATAATATTAGCTATTCCAAGTGATGAAAAAGCTTACAAGTATTATATTGATGCATTAGGATTATATGAGATCTGTTGGAATCCTATTGTAATAAGAATGATAGTTTATTTTGTACCTTTCCTATGGGACTCCTATTGTGATAGGGACGTGAGATACAATTTTTAACAAGATTATCTCTCCCAACTTAGATAATCATAATAAAAAGATACTACGTTCCCTTATAAAAATCCAAAACACTTCGTAGAAATCCAAAATACTCTCTCCTCTTATCTTTTTCACTCTACATTTCTCTTGGAGTATCACCACAAAAGAGAATTGTCTAAGGATTTAAGATGTGCAGAATATACGGTGGATATTCTAGTAGCATTTAGTGAAGTTAGAATTATTAACATGGTTGGCCTATCGAGCTGGTGCACAGTTGGCACAATGTGCACAGTTGGTGGGCGATTTGTCTGCCAAATAGCCATAAGGGTGTGTTTGGCATTTAAAAAACCAATTGAAAAAGGGCGGAGGCAACAACTTGGCTCCTAGGCAGCTGATTGTGCTGAGTTGCGGCTCAAAGGAGCCTGCAGCATAACTAAGGCTGAGTTTGGCTTCAATTTTTTAAAAAAAAATCCACAAAAAAAACCTTTTGCATTCAAATGGTGCGATTTTGTGCACATGTGTTTTTCCAGCATATGATGTGCATCATCACCAATGAATGGCAAGTTTTGATGATACTTTTCTATAAGTTTGTGACTTAAATTATATTTTGACTTTTTTTAAAAATATAATATATTTTTTATTAGACTAATTCTAATAGAAGTTGAATAAAATATTTTTGCACATTAATGTGCATGAAAATATATTTTGGACATTAAGATGCATCAAAAATATTTTTTTTCGCATTAGAGTGCATGCAAAAGTATTTTTTGCACATTAGAGTGCATGAAAAATTTATTTTGGTGGGTCAAAATATTTTCGCATATATAAAAAATTACTTTCTTCCTTTGTGGTTGGTTATATGATTAAAATGCTCTACATGAGTTGCATGCTCTACTAATTGTATTTTTTTGTGATTATTATTTTACAATTAATATTTAGTTGATACAATATGAATTATGTAAGTTGTAAATGGATGGATATTGACATGTAGGTGCTCATATAAATTAAGTATTTATTGTTTTATTATTTATTATTTTTTGGGAGATAATTTATGGCAATGGTGGTAATATAGTATTCTCTATTTTTTATTTTTAATTAGAATGATATAATAGGCCTTGAATAGATATAAATATATATTTTTTATTATTTTAGAGGTATGCATTTCTTGGGTCATTTGTGGGAGGCCATGTGTCATCAATTTTATGATGATATTTTTTATTTTACAACCATGGATCAAATTATCTCAATATGATGCACCAAATATCAATGTGGTCCATATGGACTAAATTTTTATATTGCATAGTTGCATGCATAAAATATTCTAAGTGGACAAATTGTTATTTTATTCAAGATTAGTAAATTTTTACTATATATTTTAACTCAATGAGAGATGATTATTAACCCAAGTTACGAAATTTTTGATTTTGCTGAATGTCAAGGAATAATAAAGAATTTACTTGGATTTATAATAAATATTAAACTAGTGCCTAAATTTCACGCAATTAATTAATTTTGAGATCTTAGATCTACTCACCAATCTTCTATTTCTAAAGTCAATCAATCATGAAAATTGACAAGTTAACCAATATTGTCATGATTTAGATATTAAAAATATACTAGTGGATCAAGAATAAAGTTTACACTTTAATTTATTTAAACTACAAACATAAGAATTTATATAAATAGTTTGAGATCTATTTCGCAATATGAGCTCACTCACGAGTAAATTTTTTTTAGTTATTCTTAAGTCATTACTTAAGTTGACTTATCAAAATTTTTAGCTTGTGTTATAATTGACTAGATCAAATGTTCGACAAAATCACCTAACTTGAGGCTGCACAAGAGCAATTATTACTCATGTTGACCAACGTAAACCAACTTAGGTTGGTGTGGGAAAAAGCAAAGCATAACTTGACAAGAGCAAAAGTTAAAACAAAATCACAAATTGATCCGACAAAGTGAAAAAGATGGGTCACCTTATTAATAGAGGCAACTAAAGACAAATGTTAAGTGCTATGAGAATGATCGCTTTGCTTGTAATTGTATTAAGATGAAGTATGACTACCTCATTCTTATATTTGCTAATGTTCCCAATTCTTTCCTTAGATGGATAGAAAATGTTGGTGAAACATAGTATGAGATTAGAAAATAAACTAACCTATGGACTATAATTGAGTGTTTTACGACCATATTTGTTAAAATAGCACACAAGAGGAGGCATTATGAGCTCCCAATGCCACCTCAAGCTCAGCAAAGGGCATCAACTATTTTTCAAGCTCAAAAAATGGTATGAGCTACTCCTTAGAGATGTGCAAAAGACACTAGATTCGATATAGTCTAGATTAAATTGACTCACTTATAAGGCATTAGTTGAGCAATTAGATTTGTCCATTTTTTATATACAGGACCTTTTGTGATACAATTCAGTTTTCATTGTGATGAGATTAGCTTAGCTTCAGATAGTACTTCTTATACTTCTTCTATTGATATTTTTATATCATGGCATGTGAAATTAGGAGGATGACCATGCTAGTTAGAGCAGTGTTTATTGACTTACTCGTTAAGATCAACCTCTATCTATATATTTTTTGGAAAAGTCTGCTTAAGAAATAAAAGTGGGCTAGCTGGTCCACTAAAATGAGTGTAAACTTATTAGGTGAGGCACTAAATAGTGCATTATGCTTTTCTTTCTTTAACTATTCATGCTACAAGTTAGTACATTCCCAATCTCACCAATTAGAAGCACAAAATTATTTCTAACGATTCTTGATAAAGATAGAGAACCATAGGGAGATAAACATTGATGTTCTATGTACTAAGAGAATGTGAGAATTCCTTAGCTTGAAAAGAGGGATCATACACTTATGATGGCGCAAATTAATATGTATCTCACTTGCGAAGATATAATCTTGACTGCGGCTTATATCATGAAAAATGTGCCTCCAAGTGAATTCTCCAATCTTATATGAACTTTAACATGATAGCAAGCCCAGATTAGAGGGTCTGTGCTCATGTAAGTTCAAGAAGGTGTACTATAAAAAGTGATGAACACCTTGATGGAGAAATAATAGAAATTAAGTTACACATTGTAGATTTTCTCAAGGAGGATTTTACGAGCATATGTGAAGTCAAAGGAAATATTGAACTATACGAGTTGCAAGATCCATGAGGAGGTGCTCATTTTCTAGTGATGATGATATATTTCAAACTCATCTAACAATGTTGGAGAAGTAGAAGCGACCCAAAGTCAGTAGGAATATTTCACTTGAAGAAGAATCTCAAATTCCATAAGTAAGAAGGAGTGAACACAACTTGTTCCCCTTCATTTATATAAAATTAAGTGGTTTCCATCATGATTAATTTTGTTGATGTTGATGAGTCCACTTAAAATTTTGACTTAATGTAATGTCCTTTAAGTCAATAGCTGCTATGAAGAAAAAGATGAGCCCAAGTACTAAGAAATAAGAGCAAGTTGATCTTCCGTCTAGGTACAAAACTATTAGAAAAATATTTTTATTTTTAAGGTCGAGTTCAAAGTAGATGGGTTAATTGTCAAGCGTATAGCTCAACTAAGGGTGAGATGTTTATGCCTAATGGAAGGATGTAATTTGAGATGTTATCTGTAAGCGGTGATATTGCTTCCTTTCGCTAACATGCTATGGATTGTTGCCACTTTCTTCTAGGTTTGTCATGGATGATTTTGGTTGGCATATATGAATAAATAGTAGATGAGTTGATCTATATAGATCACCCAATAAACTCAAGAAGTGGGTTAAGAGTACTACTCGAAAAGCTCTATTCATAACTTGGATTATTATCTAAGTAGTAGTGCAATCGATTTCATCGAGAGTGGATGAGGAGATCTATGTAGATAACTCAATAAATTCAACAAGTGGGTCAAGAGTGCAAAGATTGCTGCTCGAAAAACTTTATTAGTAACTTTTATGTCGTCCAAATAATAGTGCTATCAATTTTATTGAGCTATCATTTTGATAAGCTTATGATGGTCGAGTAACATAACTAAATTTTTGTCAAGATAAGTGAGAGAATTTATTTCTCACTGTAGATGGGCAATAATGTGATGGCTAAAAAGATTATGGAGATTTCACCACTTTGTAGTAGCTATCCTTTACATTTATAATGGACATAAGGGAAGTGGATACATACTTAGTGTTATGATAATAGAATTTTTAATACATCACACTAATTCTATTGACACTCTGGTCAAAATTATGTTTTTAGTTAAAGAAATGCCTTAAAATAGAATTAGAAAAGAAATGTTAGCTAATATTAAACAAGCATTGTAGAAAGTTTGATGTACACTGTGTGTACTCTACTAGTCATGTGCTTAGTGTTAATAAATAGTGAGTAGACGCCAAGGTGATCCTTGACACAAATATTGTGATATAGTCAAGTGGATACTTAGATATTTTAATATAGTAGTGTGAGATTAATTGGAGGCTATATGGTTAAGTGAAAGAATGCGCATTGTGGCGCACACTTGTAAGGCTATTGTTATCTTTTCTTTTGTGAAAATAAAGTAATTTTTTATATATGCTTTGGGCGCCGAATTTTGCTAGAGAACCAACCATACTTATACCAAAATTTAATATTTTAAAGAACAAAAAGATATCTCATTAAATACTCCAAAAGTATGTTAGTAACATGAGATTCCGTAGAATTTGATTATTGTGGCTTGTGAGAACATTTAATATTTAATGAGATATCTTTTTGTTCTCATTATATGGTTCGTACTGAATTTGTAAGTTGTCACCAAGCTTAGATTGATCAACTCACACGGGCAATCAATCCGGTGCTTCGATGATAAGCCAGATAAGACTCATGGATCATGTTCATACCATTGAGAGGGATACAAATGATCGTCTTCATGCATGAAACAACAAGGAAGGTTAATACTTATCTTATAGTCACCTTGGTAAGAGGCCACAATGAGATCACAATGGATAAATTATGAAGTATATTTAAACTTCATAAAAGCTTATTTATAACCAAATATGCAAACTATTGAAAGGCATTTTAGGAAAGTGACTTCTAGTAGTGCATAGGTTAGGCGCTTGGATAGCGACTGTACTAAGATTCGTAAGATGTTTAGAGCGTAACGTGCCCAAATTGAATGAGAACTCTATCATAGCATGTAATCATACTATATGTTTTTTGCGACGACCTTGTAAGCAGAATAACAAAATGGATCCCTACTTTGTCACTGTGTGAGCCTTATTGTGTTTCTGATACCTATTGGGACTCTGGATCATATCATGAAGTATAAGTTGATGAAGTTACTTTAGTATGTATCCAATAGCTACGATTGATCCAATCTGTCAGAGTATGACTAAGAAAATTGTCAAAACCATGTTGATTGGCATGAGACGTTGAGGAAGAGCTAAGCACGACTGACTAAGTTAAAAAGTATTTGACGTAGTCATAAGTATAGATACATAGTTGAGAAGTCATGCTCTACTTATCATATACCGAGGGATTATAAATGCTTAATTTGGTGCAACCACATAGTTTTAGGTACATAGCAAGATTTGAATTGTAGTATTATGTTAGTTTATGATAATTTAATATAACTCTCATCACTTTTTCCATTATCGCTTAGTCACATGCGTTATTTCCTTATCAAAGAAGGAATGCAAGATGAGAAATTATGAAGATGTGATTTGAATGAGTCGAGTTAAATATATATGAGTGGGAGATATTAGTGTATTAGGATTGTGTCCATTTAAATTTGAGATAAGTTGGAATCCTATAGTGATAACGATAATGGTTTATCTTGTACCTCTCCTATGGGACTCCAATTATAACAGGGATGTAGATATATCTTTTAGGTAAGATTCTCTCTCCCAACTCACAATAATGAGATACTACTTTCTCCCTCTAAAATAGAAAACACTCTCCCTCCTCATCTTTTTTTCTCTATGATCCTCTTGAAGCATCACCAAAAACAAAAAAAAAAAAAAAAAAATCTTCAAAAATTTAAGGTGTGTGAAATATATGATGGATACTCTGGTATCATCCACTAAAGCGAGAAAGGCTTTGACATGTTTCCATTTGTAGCATTTGAAGAAGGCTAGTAGGGGAGTTTTTATTCGGTTGAATCAATAAATCATCATCCACTGTATGAAAAAGATAATATCAATTCATCTTGATATATTTGATGATTATGTGCACAATAAAATTTCCTACATATTACAACCAACTCTTATATTATTACCTCCTTCCTGAAAAGTTTTCTCATCTCCAGTCTATTATATGATGCTTTGCAGTTCGAGACTTGTTCATTTCTTTCCCTGTGCCGTAGTAGATGTACGTGAACAAGTCTAGGATCAATGAATGAATTCATTGTTCTGTTCTCTCAAGCTTCATTAAGTATAAGAAAGAGGACTATACAAGATACACAAGTAGTTATACATGCCAATTAATTTACAGGTATTTAAAACCTATATACAGTGCTATACACAAGTCATATTACAGCCATTGATTATTCTTCCATCTGCTAAGTAGTTCAGATGGTTATAACATAATTACACAAGTGGAAATTAAGGAGGAAGAGTTGAAGATAAAGGGATGTGAAGAGAAGTAGTGGAAGTAACAGCAGAACTACTTATAGACTTGCCACAGGCATGCTCAAAGCAGTCAACAGGCTGCTCTGCCTCACATTCCTTCTTACTCCTCTGGAGTGGCTTTTCTGGCAGACAGTTTCTACGATCATCGAACACGATCCCTTTTGAAGTTAAATTACTACAGATGCCCTCCTCCTCGCAGAAGAAGTTGTAGGAGAAGGTAAAATTTGCCAAATTAGGCAAAACACATATTCCCTCTGGGACTATTCCACTAATCTTGTTGTGGGCCAGGTTTAGCCGCTCCAGGTGAGCTAAACCTGTAAGGCTATACGGTAGTGGACCGACTATTTGGTTGAAGCTCACGTCGAGTACTCTTAGTTTGTAAAGAAATCCCAACTCAGGTGGTAAACAACCCGATATACTCGTGTTTATCAGCAGTAGTTCTTCTAAAGTGTTTGCAAATTTGGCTATGCTTGGAGGGAGGCATCCTCCAAAACGGTTGTTGGCAAAAACCACAACAGAAGCAGTGCTTGAGCCTAAATTTGGTGGTATCATAGAGTTGAAGCGATTATTATTGAGGAATATTGCATCGAGGTTTTTGTTGAAGAGTTGAGGGGGCAACTTCCCTTCAAACTCATTGAAACGAATGTCGAGGTAATGTAGTGAAGGAAGAGAGAGCACTACAGATGGGAAAGGTCCTACAAATCTGTTGTTGCTGAGATCAAGCTCAAAAAGCAGAGAGAGGTTCGATAGGGTTTGAGGGAGGATTCCGCAGAAGCGGTTGCTGTTCAAATGCAGCAAGGCAAGATCAGAGAGGAGGCCTAACTCATTAGGCAGGAAGCCTGCTATGTCACCATGGTTGAGGTCAACGCCTGCAACCACACGAATGCTCATGTCATCGGGATATGGAGCACAGTAGACACCAGTGTAATTGCATACGTTATGGCCATTCCAGTTAGAAGTGAAGTTGAGTGGATCGGAGTAGATGACACGTTTCCAGGCTTGGAGTGCAACATAGGCTTGTTGGAGCCTATGGGTTGTCTCATTCTCGGGAACTCGGTTGTTCTGGTGACGGTGCTGGTGGTGGTGTGTGGTAGTTGTATGTCGATTTTTGGCAGCTATATGGTTGAAGAAGGAACCGAAGATGAGTAGCAAGAGGACTAGAAGGAGGGACAAAGAGTATGTGGCCATTGCACAGGAAATTCAAGAAACTGGTTCTGTATTGGAATTCTTTTACATTTTATTGTCTTCTGTTTGATATTATAAGCATTCTGAGTAGCTAAAGCCTCAGTGGTACTTGTTACAACTACCAATTACAGCGACCTTTTACCATCTCTAATGGCAGCCAACATGATTATGTTTTTACCATTTTCCTGGCTTCAGTTGGATGGTCTCAATGGTTGCAGCGTATAAAAATTGACCAGCATTGGAGCGATAATTACTGATTCTGCTGAATATTAACAGTTCTGCATGAGTATGCTGCGGATTTAAATGAGAATAACTGGTAGATAACTTGCAAGAAAATGACTTTATCTCCCTTTCGCGTAGTTTTCTCAGCTGCTTGACATGGAAATTGAGAAGACAGCTTGGCCCCAGGGAAGAAGAACTTGGGAAAAATCACCTTTTCTTGAATTTGAAGGTATAGAAAATACTGATTTATGCAAAGTAGTTTTTTCTTTTGTTTTTTAGGAAGTGATGTGGAAAGTTTTGGATACTCGAAATTCAAGTTCTCGCAAGCTAGTAACTATTGAGTGGTTTACTACCAACAACACAAATTGTTACGTTGAAATTATCCCAATTAAATGTGTTTAGATTGTGAAATTAAAAATCTCTCTACACTCAAATTAGAACAAAGAAAATAGGCAAAAGACAAAAAGCAAAGCTCTAAAATGCCAAATAAACTGGCCTACCTCAAAATAAAAGAATATAAAAATATTTATAGTTATTTTTCAGGATAATTATATTCCTACCATAAAATGCACAACACCTAAGCCTATTGAAACTCTGGGTCTGAATTTGCTCTGGATAAATTTTGAGAAGTCTTCACCTTAGAATATGATTTGGCTAAGCAAGATAGTTTTCCTAGTGTTACAATTAACCATAGTAAATTCATCAAAAAGATCTTTGATAAAAGTAATCTTTCTATTTATCTTTCCATACTAGAATACATGCCTGACCACTAGCATTATTTCAAAACCTTTTGAGAACTAACCAGAAATTCTTGGAAAAATTTCTTAGCCTTTAGTCAGTGAAAAACATAATAGTGATAAGAAAGTATATGTCCTTACATTGTGGAAAATGACTTTGCATACGTTTTTCACATGCCAATAAATTCATCCTAGGAGTGCTGATGCCTTTTTAACACGTACCGAATGGATCATAATTTATCATATTGAAATTGCTGTTTTCTTTACAAAATTTTATTGATTTTAGTGTGGGCCATTACCATACAGAATGTTTTGATATAGTATAGGTTTTATAAATTTTATCCGAGTCCAAAACCATATCGATTCGCTCATTACATATGATAATTAACTATATTTCTCATATTTTCATAATACCTAGGATTTTTTAAAAATAAACATATATTAAGTTAATGAAATATTTAAAAATTACTGCTAAGTTATAATATTTAGAATATTTAAAACCCTAAAATACACAGTTAGGAAAAAAAAAAAAAAAAAAGGTGATAAGAGAGTGAGAATACCTACAAATTTTGGAATTTCAAACTTCTATTTACGACTGATGAGATAAGCATTTAAATTAACCTTACGTACTTTTGCATTTTTTGGCTTTATAATAGCTTCATTTATTTTGCATTTTAGTTGCTAATATGATTTTGACTAATCAATACCATCTTGACCATTCATATTATCACATCGACACAACTATGTTTATGATCATCATTCCAAATTCTTCCATGCTGGTTTTTCTATTTCTTTAATTCTACGTAATTGGTTTCTTCTTTGATGAGGACACCTATTAGTGACTCTTTTATTCCAAAATTTTCTTTCATCTTCTTCTTCAAAAAAAATATTACATATTTCTTTAAAAAGATATAATTGTCTTATTTTTGTTTTCCTAATGTTCATAAATTCAAGACACAGCACTTAAAAGTTTAATTTTGTCGGGGTCCTGAGATATTAAGGTTTTGAGATTGTATGGTAACTAAATTTGTGTACTGTTTCTATTTTTTCCCTAATATACATAAATACATATGTATAATGAATGCTTGACATGTTTTTTCATGAATGCCCAAAAAATAAAAAGTAAGTTTTTGTTATTAAAATTTTATTTCTTTTTCTAAAAGCAGGGATCGAGCATGATTCATACATACACATATAATATTATATAAATGATTGATTTTTAAGATGTTCAATTCGAATACATTAGATACTCTTTTTTTTTTTTTTTTAAGTCGTACGAGATACTCTAGAAAATGTGGGATTTTTTTTTTTTTTTTCAAAATCTAGTCTTAAAATGAATAATTTTTTATTTTCTCTTTTCAACATTACAGCATTAGCAATATTACATAATCTGCCAACCAAACATAACCCCATAACACAATTCAATCGTGTTGTGTTAACTGTAAACATACACAAATATATAAAACTGAAATTACAGAAGACCATCCTGCTGAACAATGTGATTTCTGTGCACAATAGCGTTACAATATGCTGCAATTTAGTCCAAAATATGTCCAGAACGCACATTTAACAAAATGAGCAGCAATAGGCCCTAGTGCCATATCAAAAAGAGGCTGTCCCAGTCCATAAGCAACTGCACCCTTACCAAATAGCCAGAAAACCATTTTTCCAAGTACACAACTGATTGGAATTACACAATGACACCAAAGTTCAGTTTGGAAGCAATATCAGACTTATGAAACAAAGCATAGGAATGCAAGAAATAAATAGCATGGCCTAAACTAATAATAAAGTAAGTCAAGTTTTGATACATCAGATACCTTATTCACAGTTCATTATATTCATCCTTGCCATATCATCTTCACCATGACGGCCCTAGACTCATCCGTTAAGCTGAAGATGAGATCCAAGTCCTTTGTGTTGTTAAGAAGCTTCATGGCGACATAGATCTACCCTTCCATGCCAAATCCAGCAATTGGCCGTATGGCATCGCACACAACTTTCCTAGAGATAGATGCATCACGCTCGAAACATATCCTTTTTGAGATTTCCCTCAACCTTGCATCTAGTGTCACAGAAATGACTCATCATTTATATAAACCGACCATTGGTGTCATCCGCTGACATTGACTTCTTTGATGATTTGCTTTTCCCAGTTGCACTACTCTCACCTCCGCAAACTGAATTGTAATCATTATCCCCTTCTAATGCATTTAAGACAGGGTCATAAGCACTCTCTTTGTTCTTCCCCTTATCAATGTTGAGTAAGTCTTGGACCACATTAGCGAAATCTTTGGCATATTCTCCCATTGCCCTATCAGGTTCAAATATTTCACACCAATCTTTATATTATGGTCAGGGCTTGTAGCTCATTGTATGGGTATTATGTCCATCTGCAGAACAAATTTCCAAATAAAAGTATGAATTTAACTAAAGTAATGAGACTTGGTGCACCTTATCAATGACATAAGCATTTTGGAACAGGACACAGACGGAGAATACAAGTTCATAAATTGTTTGAATTGGTTGAATTCTACCTCACATTCTTCATAAAATTTAGAGAATCTAAACTTTAGTTATGTTATTTCCACTATCATATAGTACGGAACTCTGTTTAAGCTACCAGCATTAGTTAATCTTGATCTTTACCCTACACAGGATCCACACATGAATCTTTGAATTTATATGTGGATTGACTTGACTCTTAGTCAGTTCCTGGGAAAGCCTAGACCATATCTTGCTCCAGTATGCCAAGGCATCCTGTTTTGAATCCACTGTCGCATTTCCATCCACATGCAACTATGTCTTTCAAAGCAGATATCAACACCTGCTCCTCTTAACCTCCAAGTTCTCCTAGTCTTCTCACCTCTACGCCAGTCACGCGACTTTGGTTGCTTGAGGTTAGCTCCATGGTATCTAAGAAATACAATTTTCACAACACATCACCAATATTAGTAATACAAAATTATGCGATGACATGTACCAGATCACTGTGAACTCTAAGAATGGTGAAAATCTATAAAATAATTGTAAATTACAATATGTAAATCCCAAAAATACTACGGAACAATGGGATACTCAGTAGAAATCTACATTCGTGTCATCTATGGCATCATCTATGTCAAGAAGTTGGGCTTCTGAAGGGTCAATTGGCATCTCAGAGTGGATAAAGTTGGAGTAAGCAACATGCTATCATAATGCTATTATGGACCTTGACAAAGGTAATACGAATGACTTCTCAAATTTCCCCACCGCATTTTAAATAAGCCAAATATGCCCTCTTGATGACATTTGCGCTTTAAAATGCTTCAAATTGAAAAATTCTTCAAAAAATTGAGGAGCGGAAGGTCCATTATCCCTTTCATGCAAATGATACCTAACACCTTTATATGGTGTTAGGAAATCACGGCCATTTGTATACCCATTATCACAAAAGTAATAATTACATGTCACATGAGGGGTTAAATTTTTTAGTTTTTTCTTTTTTATAAAAATATTCCACAAACAAAGTAAGTTGGAAAGAGGCTTTATTTTGTCAAGAATTATTAAAAAAATATCAATAGGAACTCTCAACCCATTTGGCCGCTTTGCACATCTTGTAACACCCTACTATTTGCAGTCAAACCCTCCCAACCACTTAAAACGTGGACGAACTTCATCTCCCGATCACTAACTCCAAGGACAATTTCTACAATGTCCCCTTCCCGATTTCCATACTGATCAATCTGAGGCACCATCAATTCGATGCAAGTGCCATTTAGTGTACATAGACAACCCTAGTAAACTTTCAATGCTAGTTTAATACCAAATTATAGCCCATACTTATAGAAAACATAAAATATAATTTATTCTTTTTATTGATGACAATGAAACCGTTTCCACCTCTCATATGTACAGTCATTATCCACAGGCTCCGAGTTAAGAAGAAGGTATGTAGCTTAAGTAATGCGTTAAGTAAATTATTAAAGCGCTTACTTATTTTGTAGCATGACCTTTGAAAATCGTGGACTACAATAATTTATTATCTATGATGTGAGTCATGTGACAGAACACTAAGGAAAATGGCCATTAGTTCACTTATTTGCACATGTCCGCTAGCAACTAGAGCCCAACACTTTCCAAGAGGAAACATAAGCGTCAAAAGCATCTTTATTCATCCGAAGGTTGCGAATACAATCCCTATCATTGATAGAAATAATCCTAGCACATGTGCAACTTGGTCAAGCACTCAAGCAGCCAACATATACAGTTGCTATCTAATACGTAGCATAAGAGTACGTCAACTAACACACGCATGATATGCACGATAACAAGCAAAAATGAAAAACTTTTAGATCCGACATGATCTCCTCAACAAGAAGTAAGATCTTCTAATGATTGATGGACACATCCTTCAAAAAATTAACAAGCAAATATGAAATTTTTTTAGATCCGACATGATCTCCTTAACCATAAGTAAGATCTTCTAATGATTGGCGGACACATCCATCAAAAAATGCATTGTATGTTGGGTACGCATAATCCCTAGAATACCTAGTTGATATGGAAATCACCTTTTTGTAATAGATTGAGCGAGTTAGACAACTGTGGAGGTGGAACGCTAATCAGTCACGAACCTAGTGGATTGCTATCTGCATCACAAACTAGCGTTAGGGGTGTAGGGGGTTGCCCTCCGATACTCAAGTCAGTAAGTTGCGTGGGTGAATTAAATCAAAAATTAGAGAGTGCTTAAGACTTAATCGAATGCATACTTTTCAATTATGAAAATATGAGTGTATTTATAGTGAAAAATATAAAGTGAAAAATCTTTATGCACTATTGGGCCTCTGGCCCATTGGAGAATCTTTCTTTTGGATTTTAATCTTTCGGCCTACTTTTTAAGCCCATGTTGTTTAGGTTAATTCATTTGGCATCGACCCATCATAATGCAGTCCAATTAATTTGGGCTAAGCCCATCACTAGCGCAAATGAAAATTTAATTTTTTTTTCATAAAACAATTTATAACTATCTATGTATCCTATAACTATCATGTTTCGCTCAATTATACAAAATTAATCCTTATGTAGGTAAAGTTCAAAACTTCTATCTGAAATGCTTCCCACTAATGAAGTAGGTAGAGTTGGTGCATCAATTCGCTTAGCCAAAATAATCACGAACGAGAAGCCCTTTAGTTCTTTGGATTGTTCGACTCAAGAGCATTAAGTGTATGTTCTCTAAGGTTGATCCATACCATAGATCCCCACACGATATCAAGTTTATGCCATTAAACGCAATCCAATAATTCCTAAATAAGGAAATAGTGTATGGGTTTTTTAGAACAATAACACAAATACTTTATATATGGACGTATTTTATCTTTTTGTATCCAGGAGTGTAGAATAAAGAACACAAAAATCAATAAAGAAGAAAAGATATGGATTTTTACTTTTTGTGTTCTTGTATTCAAGAGTGTAAAATAAAGAACACAAAAAACAGATCAATACATAAGAAAAGGCCAGGGAAATATTTTTTCCAACATGGGCAAAAAGTAAGCATAAAAATAGTGTTAATTATCAGGCCTTAAGGGGTCTTTTATAGCACAAACTTTTCCATATCAATAGGATCTCCCTTCACAGGGTAGTTTCTTAGTCCAAATAGGATTTTTATGAATAGTATCTTATACTAATGCAAGTACCTAATCTTTTTCTCCTAAGATTAGAATTTTCCATCTCCGTATGTTTAGTGGACCTTGATCCCATCAAACCCATATCTATTGGACTATGCTTAATTAAGCCCACTTAGTTAATACAATCAATTACTTGAGTTAATCCATCTTATGAATTAAGTAAGATTCATTTAATTCATCCAATCAATCAATTAATTAGTTGTTGGACTTCTCCTAACTTTAGTAAGTGAAATTAATTGATATACCAATTAAATAAATTAACCTAGTACTTGAATTAATATAAGCTAAATAAAGTAATTAATCTAATTAATTTATTTACTTTACTCCAACAATTAGGTTATTTCCCTTACCAAGAAATAAACCTGTCCAAGTTTGTGTGTAGTAGTGGCTCACACTCTTATGATTTAATTAAATAATTAAAATTATTTTAATTAATTAATCTTTTTAGAATTAACTTCTTAATTCGAAAAACCATTAATCATGGTTAACATCTAGCAACCGCGATGAAGATCTAAGTATAGAAAAAACAACAAACTTTTTAAATTACAAGTACCATAGTAGTAAGATCATTCCATCAACTAATTTTCTGATTGGACCTAAGTTTTGGATTATTATTCATAACGTGAATCTCCCAATAACTATGTATTTATTCCTAGTTACTTAACTCAACAATGAAATTAGAAAATATATTTTCTAACTTCATCCGGTCTTGGCCAAAGATATTTAAATTAAGAACCATGGAAAAAAAAGAAAAAGATTCCCTTGTCCGTCTTTAGGTAATTGATTCTTTTTTGCCCATTCATTAACTTCCATAAATAATCGTATTACACCAAAAATATTCCCTTATAATTATCCATGTAATCAAATAATAAATCAAAGCACACTATGCACAAAATTACCACGGTGCATAAAGTCTAAAAACTAATCCTACTTTATCATAATATAGAAATTCCACATTCGATAATATTTTATTTTCAATTAGGAGATTTTAAGTAAAGTAGTTCAATGTACTTATACTCGAACAAACACTCAAAATATATACAGTAATATCCCTAGACTAATATCCATGAAATGAGACATTATCCTTGTGAACATGCATTACATATACAAGTTTTATTGAAAAAGAAATGATCAAGAGCTGGAACAATCAACACATCTAGAGCAATACCAAGACCTAGAACTGAATCCAAGGGAAGTGAGTGAGATTATCTCTGAGAATGTAGATAGTAATGTATCAAATGATGATCTATATTGGCCTATTATACTGAGAAAAGGGGTGAGATCGTGCACTAAGCATCCAATTTATTTTCATTTCATATAGAGGATTATCCTCTGCATTTCTTGCATTTGTCACTTCCCTTGATAAAGTATAGATTCGAGTAGTATACAAGAAGCACTCAAAATCAAATACTTAAAGAAGAATGGAACATGGGAAGTTTTAGATCTCACGTCCAGAAAAAGGCCAGCAGGTGTAAATAGATTTTCACCATCAAACAAGGGAGATGGGGGGTAGATAGTTTAAGGCTCAACTTGTTGTTAAATGGTACAATCAGTCTTATAGAATTGACTATTAAGAGACATCTGCACCAGTTGCCAAGCACAACACAGTCCAAGTTCTTCTCTCCTTGGCAGCCAACTTGGACTTTCCGCTTCACTAACTTGACATCAAGAATGCATTTCTCAATGGACACTTAGAGGAGAAAGTGTATATGGAGATCCCAAGAGGCTTCAAAAACCAGGTTAGTAAGGTTTGCAGACTTAAAAAAATCCCTTTTATGGTCCTTAAAGGTCCCTTCGAGCATGATTTGGTAGATTCTTCAAGTTAATAGTCAAGTTTGGTACACCTAGTGCTAAGCGGATCATACTCTCTTCGTTAAACATTCACCAGAATGGAAACAAAAATCCTCATTATGCATATAGAAGATATTATATTAAGTAACGTCAAGGAAAAACTAGTCGGATTAAAGAGGTTCCTAGCAAAGTAGTTCAAAAGAAAAAAAAAACTGAGGCATCTGAAATACTTCCTAAGCATGGAAGTGGTACGATCACAACACGGTATAGTCATGTCTTAGCAAAAATATATCCTTAACTTGTTGAAACTAGAATGCTTAGGTGTAAACCTGCTAATAATCCCATAGACCCAACAAATAAGATCAGAAATGGGAGATATCAACGAATAGTGGGAAACTTATATATCTCTCGCACACTTGACCGGATATTAGCTTTTCCCTATTAATATAGTAAGCCAATGTAGAAGAACACATGGAAGTTGTCAACCAAATTCTGAGGTATCTTAGAATGACAGTAGAAAAAGGTTTGCTTTATAGGAAGTTCACAAGTAAAGAAGTTGAAATCTACTTAGATGTTGATTGGGTCGGAGATGTTAGAGACCAAAGATCCACATCAAGTTATCGTACTTACTTGTAGGAAAATCTTGTGACATGGAGAAGTAAAAAGCAATCGGTGGTCTTGATGAGATCGCGGAAGCATGAGTTCAATGCATTCGCACTTGGGATTTGAGAAAGAATTTGGTTAAGAAACTTGCTCTAAGAATAAAATTTTCTAATTAAGAGGCCACTAAAATTGTGTATGATAATCTGACCATCATAAGTATCGTGAAAAATCCAGTTTACATGACAAGACGAAGCACAACAAGAAAGATCGTTACTTCATCTCAGAGAAGATTGAATACGGGATAACTAGATTTATGTTCCAACGGGCTCTCAATTTGCAAATATTCTTACTAAAGCATTTTCTATGACGCACTTTGATAATTTGACAAATAAGTTGGGTATAATCAATATATAAACCTAACTTGAGGGGGAGCATGGAAATTCAAAATTAATTTAGTCATGGACTCTATGATTTCTATTAAATAGTTTCCTTATTTAGTTATTTATTTACCAATAAAGAGATTAGGTAAAGATATTACCAGATTTCTCTCTTATTTATTTTCTAGTTTAGGGCAGGAGTAATTTCGATAAATTAGGTTGTAATTACCAAGATTTAAAGCAGCAGTATTGCTGACTAAGCATGTATTTATTTTTGTAGTCTTCTCTTTTCTCCTTAATGATTAAGAAACATTAGAATTTCTTTTTGAGTTTTTTGGTCATCTGTCCTAGAGACATATATTGATAAAATTTAGATTATCAGAGTAGAGAATGACAGTGGAACTTTGGGATTTGAATATGCAGAGAAAGCCAAAAGGCAAAAAGCCAAACCATCAAATTTCTTTAAGCTTTTTTCCTACTATTTTCATCCATTTTTAGATGATCAAAAGGTGTTAAATTGATCTTCATTATACTACAATAATTTTCTCTTGATTGATTGTGTTAGACATTGAAAGAATGTCTGTAAAATGATATGTCTGCATAATTATATATTGCCTGATATTTTTGCAATTACTAATTACTGAGATTAAAGGAAAAAAAATGAGGTGATCTTTGGGTTCAGCAAAGTGGTTAAAGAACCAGCTTCTTCACCAAGTCCACACCCAAGTTAATTCAGTAATAATAATGATAACCAACCTGCAAGTTTCTCTATGAATCGACAAACACTAATCATTTAGGAATCTTCTCAACAATCCCATATCCATTCCTTCTTGGCCAAGTCTTAAGGGGATTAGGAAGTAGACTGCTATTCAATCAAAACCAGCACATAGAAAATGAAAACGCCCTACTTAAAAAAAATGTCTCCCACAAGTAGCATTTAGAGACATGCGTTGTGGTACTGCAGACATGCATTAGGTTGCCTTTGTAACTTTACATAAGCATTTTGCAAGCCATGAGCCTTATTTTGAGAACATGGATGATTAAAGTCAATCATTCAAAACCAATTTCACATAAATAATAAAACTGGAAGTAAGCAACACAAGAAAGACAGAGTAATTTGTTTAGCATATAAATCTAAAATTGGTAAAACATTATAGTATATAAGTTCATGATTTAAGTCTCAAAATTGGCAAAAAGAATGAAAAAGAATAAAGTGGTACCCAAAGACTTACAAATTTCAGCCGCTCACGGGTAATCCTTGAGAAATAGACAACAAAGGAACTCAATTAGTCACACATATGAAGTCTTTGAATCTAGATATATTACTACATAACTGATGGGCTTAATCCATCATAATTGAACCATATTATGATGGGTCGAACCCAACTGGATTAGTCTAAATAATATGGGTCGGAAAATATGGGATGAGAGATTAAAGACCAAAAGAAAAATTCTTCAATAGGTCGGAGGCCTGATAGTCTATAACGATTTTATTCTTCACTATAAATACCCTCCTACTTTCATAATTGAGGGGTACGTATTTGATTAATTCTTAAGTACTCTCTAGTTTTTGGTTTAATTTACCTACGCAGTTTACTGACTTGAGCGTCAGAGGGTCTTCACCGGACAACTCCCGACACCCCTAACTTTAGTTCGTGATGCAGGTAGCAACTCACCAGATTCATAACCGATTAGCATTCCAGCTCTGCAGCTATCTAGATCACTCGATCTATTACAAGGAGATGATTTCCATATTATTTTTTACGCCGTCCATGGGAAGCCTACATGATCATTGAGAAATGCAGACCAGATCTAGATTAGTTCGAGAGGCTAGCATCCAAGGAAGCGATCCTCTAGTAGGAAGAGCCCCAGAACTACCAGTTAACCCCTTGGCTCGAAATGTCCAGAACGGTGGTGTTACTTGACGCCGCATCTTAACAGTCCCATAAATTAATTCCTACCACTACAGGATGAACTGAGAGTCCAACTTACTGAAGGAGCTCTACGAAAGATGATCGAAGAAGTGAGTGCCCAGGTCGTGGCTGAAGCAGTTGCCCTATTTGCTGCAACCCATCATAGAGAGCGCTCCCCAGAAATCCCCTAAGGGAGTTGCACTTTTTCTCCTACTCCTGACCAGATTTAAGTGATGCTGCATACTACAAGATTTTTAGAACCACATTGGCTAAGCGAGCTCTCTCTTGGTTTAATCAACTTTCTGGAGGAATAATTACCAGTTTTGAGCAACTTACTTAATGTGTTCTACACTAGTTCTCCATTAATTGAAAATATCCAAAGACGGCGGCGTACTTGTTCTCGATCACCCAGAAGGAGAGAGAGCCACTTTGTGATTATGTCAAATGTTTCGTAGAAGGTGTTCATGAGATCCCCTATATCAATCATGAGTTATTAGTAGGAATAATGCAACAAAACCTCCGCCATAGGAGATTTAAAGAATCCATTGCTGAAAAACCTCCAGTAACATTTGAAGAGTTATTGCAAAGAGCTGAAAAATGTATTGGCATTGAGGAAATGATGAGACTAACAAATCTTGGAAAACGAAAGCAATGAGATGAAGAGAGGCTAAAAGAAAGAAATGAGGAAAGGCATCCTCCTCCTCTCAATAAATATACTTAATTCACTCTTCTCAATGTTCGATTATCTAAAGTTTTGGTGGTGGCTGAACAGCATGGCTTGATTCAACCACCTCGCCCATTGAGAGAAAGTTCCAAAAGAGCGAAATATGATAAGTACTGTCATTTCCATCGTGAGTGGAGATTCATCAAATGCTAGGAAAGCCCTACTACGTGTAGCAAGCGGAGTCAATTCTTATACCACTTCTAGTTATCCATCTAAGCAAAACTATCAACTGCAAACATCTACAGATGAGCTAACATTTGGAGAGTGCGACTTACAGAGGTAATGAGAACAACATAATGATGCCCTAGTAATCTCTGCAACTCTCTCGAATTTTTGGGTAAAAAAGATTTTAGTTGATAGCGGAAGCTCTGCCGACATAATTTTCTATGATGCATTTTTAAAACTCGGCATTGACAATGCTCAATTGAGCCCAGTGAACACCCTATTGACAGGATTTAGAGGTGAAGTGGTGGAAGCATTAGGGGATGTTGCTCTCCCTTTCTCTTTGGGGTCATACCCTAAAAGAGTAACAAATATGGTGAATTTTTTAGTGGTCAATGCCCCTTCGATATATAACCTGATCCTCGGGAGGCCTAGTTTGAATCTATTTCGTGTCATAACCTCTACCTACCATATGAAGCCGAAGTTTTCTACTAGTGAAGGGATCGATGAGGCTATTGGGGATCAACGAATGGCTCGAGAATGCTATGCAAATACTTTACAAAAAATATTTGCAAATTTGAAGTGACAAGGAGGTGGTGATGACTTCCCCAAGAAGGAAAAAATAAAGCTTGTGAACTCCATCGATAGAGAATTAAAAGATAGAAATAGGAAGTCCGAGAATATGAAATTGAAATCTATTGAGGAACTAAAGATTGTGGAACTGCTCCATGGAAACCCTCCAAAGACAACCAAGATTGGAACTGGACTCGACCCAGAGGTGGAAGAACACTTGTCAACCTTTCTTAGACATAACATTGACATATTTGCTTGGAGTATGGAGGAACTAGTGGGAATACCACCAGAGTTAGGACTTCACCGACTGAATGTTAATCCAAGCATGAAGTCGATCAAATAGAAGAAGAGAACCTTTGGCTCTGAAAGATCTCAACATATCAAAGAAGAGGTCAACAAGTTATTAGCAGCCAGATATATCCATCCAGTCCAATATCCAAAGTGGCTAGCCAATGTAGTCCTCATGCCCAAATCAGGAGGCAAGTGGCGTCTTTGCATAGATTTCACAGATCTAAACAAGGCTTGCCCAAAAGATCTATTTCCACTCCCGCGTATAGACAGGCTGGTGGACTCCACTTCAGGTTGTGAACTGTTGAGTTTTCTTGATCCATATCAAGGATATAATCAAATCAGATTGGCTCCTAAAGATTAAGAGATGACGAGCTTCATAACGGACTAGGGGATATATTGCTATAGGGTGATGCCCTTTGAGTTGAAAAATGCTAGAGTTACATATCAACATTTAGTCAATAACATGTTCATAGATTTGATCGGCCGCAACATGAAGGTATACGTACATTAATGACATGTTGGTCAAGAGCAAACAGGCATGCAACCATGTGTCAGACTTAGAAGAATGCTTCAATATTTTGAGAACATACCAGATGAAGCTAAATCCTGCAAAGTGCACATTTGATGTACGAGGTGGGAAGTTTTTGGGATATATGATATCTGAAAGGGGCATAGAAGCAAACCCAGAACAGATTGATGCAATTTTGAACTTTCCCCCTCCACGACATATCAAACACGTCCAACAACTAACCGGAAGACTCGCAGCCTTAAACCATTTTATTTCAAGATTAGCAGATAAATGACTCCCTTTCTTCAAGGTACTCTGTGAAGGGAAGAATTTTGAGTGGACCGAGAAGTGTCAACAAGCCTTTGATGACCTGAAAAGATATTTGGTATCCCCCCCCCCCATTACTCTCCAAGCCAGAAATAAGAGAGACCTGCTCCCTCGGTGCCTTACCTAAATTTGGACCAAGTTTAGGAGCATAATTCTCATTCACTCCATTGGATTCATTAGAATCCATAGGACTACTCCCCTCACTAAGATCTTTATCCCAAGGCTCGTCCTCACAAACTAGAAGATCGAGAATAACTTTAATTGTGTCAGGGGGAGCTCCATCTAAATATTAAAGTTTGAAAGGCCCCTCCACTAGGAAATTGATAGCGACGTGGCTCAAACATAAGTTCTTTGGGAGAGATATCATGACGTGTCATGGGAACAAAGGGAACACGAGCCACATAACCAAGAGACATACTAGCGGGCAGCTCATTGCCTGTGTGAGCTGCCAGCAGCTCGCCTAAACTGCAAGCTACAGCAGCAGCTCGCCGGAAGTGCGAGCTGCTGTGGTAGCTCGCGGTGGAGAAGAAATAGGCAGCTCGCCCGTGCGAGCTACTTGTCCATTGAACTAGCGAGCTGCTAATAGCTCGCCGGAAGTGCGAGCTGCTGTGGCAACTGGCAGGGAAGAAGAAACGGTGAGTTGCCTGTCCGTTGAACTGGCGAGCTGCGGAAGTGTGAGTTGCTATGGCAGCTCGCAGGGGAGAAGAAGCAGACAGCTCGCCCATGCGAGCTGCCTGCTCATCGGGCAGGCGAGCTGCAGCTCGTGTCTCTAGGACCGGCCATGGCGGTAGAGCTTGCTGGCAACGATGGTGATGCATTATGTCGAGTTATGGATGATTCTATCTCTACATCACCATTGTTATCTATTCTTACCATTTACGCCTTTAATGTGCTCGACATATTGACTCAAAAAAAAAGAAAGACAAAACACAAGAAAGAAGATGGAATTGAATACTCGAACAAAAAATAGATGATAAAAAGATCAAAGTGAAGGAGAAGATCCCTAAATGCAAATTCAAATACTTTGAGAGCTCATGGTGTTGAAAATGATTCTCTTTAAGATAATTTGATTTAGAGAGAGAAACTTTGTGAGATAATTAATATATTTATATAAATAAATAAATACTGACTGATTTTTATGAGATAAAAATTGACCGCTTATATATTTATTATGTGTGTATATATATATATATATTTATATTTATGATATACATATATATTTGATATATATCTATCAATTTACACCGTAAAAGGTGCTTCTCGGTGTGGAAATCAAATGGTGGTCACGCAAGCCGTGGATCAAGTGAGGAACGACACAACTTCATTACAGGTGCTTTGCATTTCATTTCAACTGAGTAAACCCAAATACAATACAGTAGAAAATAAGTTATAGAGATAGTCTTAGCCATCGCCACAGTTCATTTTCCAACAGTGGAATGGCCAGGTGAAGTTGAGGTACAAGCAGGGAGAACTTAGGCGGGGAAAGAGGGTTCTGAACGACTATCTGGCGGTACGTTTGTCTTATTTTTTGCGTATTCCTAAACTTTGTTTTTTTATTGTAAATATTATTAAATTTATAAATATAATATTTAACCCCTAAATTAAATATTTGGACAAAATTTTCAGCAATAAATTTATATAGTTTTTAGTATATTTTAAATATTTTGCACCTCAAATTCAATTGCAAATTCTTTTTTGAAAACAAAAATAATAAAAATTATATTTTTAAAAAAATAATTAGTAACTTAAGTAGTTTATATTTTTAAAAATCTTAAAGTGATAAAATAGTATAATATATACAAAAAAAAAATTAAACATGAACACATTAATTTGATTATTTACATTTAAAATAAAGTATTAATTATTTAATCTAAATAAATTTTAAACTCTTAAAAATATATTTATCCATATTTATTCAAAAGAGTTCAAAATTTATTTAGATTAAATAGTTATTATTTTATTTTAAATGTTTAATATTTTTGTGTATTTATTATACTCGTTTATTATTTTAATTTTTTAAAATTTATATTATTTAAGTTATTAATTACTTTTAAAAATATATATAGTTTAAAATTAAATTTAGAATGCAAAATATTCAAAATATACTAAAAAATATGTAAATTGATTATATTAAGGATAATTTTGTTTAAATATTTAATTCATAGAGGGCAAATGTTATATTTATAAGTTTAAGGGGTGCTTATGCCAATATGTGAAGGTCAGAAGTTTTACGTATTTTTTTCTTTACTTTATAGAGAATGAATGATGGATGAAAATATGTTGTTTGGATAAATTGAATGAAAAATGACGATGATATTTTTTATTGTAGATATTTTTTCATAGAAGGTTTTGTTGTGTTAATAATGTTGTGTCAAACTTTTATAATATTCTATTTATTATAATATTAAAATAATGTTTCAATAGTATATTTTTATATTAAAATAATATTTGAAGAAATAACTATATATATTTTATATTTTGTAATGATTGGTATATATGTAAATATATATTTAAACTGACGTAAAAATTTGAAGATATATAACAATGAGAGAAGGATTTGAAAAAAATGAAAATTCATTTGGAGAATATTATAATTCCCAAAATACACTGACAAAATGCATTTTTTTTCCTATAAGATAAAAATGTATATTGAAAATGAAATCAAACATAGCGTGGGAATCCGAGTTAGGGTTATCATGAGTGTGGAGGATTTTTATAAGAGGCGTGAGTATAATTTGATGAACAATTGAAGGCGTATCAAAGTTTTTTCTTTGCATGTTGTTAGTGCCTTTTTGTGGTTTGGAAACTCACACCCAAGAGAGGGGATAACACAATCTAATACCTCATTTACTTTCGTCCATTACACTTCATTTGCTATTTTATCCTATCTAGTCCAATACATACTTTGAGAATAGAGGCCTATTTGACATCCCTCAGGCCGTCAGAATTTCAAAATTTGGCCTCATATAAATCCCACCTAAGGGGGTGTGATCCAATCATCCTACCACCCACACTAACTAGCGAATGATCATTTTTATCCCTTAAAATCAATGTGAAATTATAAATTATGCTCTTTATGATCGAAAAGCTAGTTCAAAGAGGCAAAAAATGCCCAGTATTAAGAAAGATGAAAATCAAGAAAAAAAACACACAAGGAGAGAAAAAAGGAAATATAAAAATAAGGAGTAGTCGTGGCGGTGGTGCTTGGTGTTAGAGGTGACGGACCAAAAAGAATAAGGAGAGAATAATAAATAAAAATAGGAGAAAAATAAAAGAAAAGAAGAAATAAGAGATATGAAGAAGAAAATAGGAATGAGAGAAGAATGAAGAAAGAAAGATGAAAAAAAATGCTAGAAGACAAAGAAAGAAGTAAAAAATGAGAGGACAAGAAGAGGCAAAAAAAAGGGAAAGGAAAAGATAAAGAGAAAGGAAAAAAAATTAAGAGGAGAAAGAGGAAAGAAATAGAAGGAAAAAAAAAAAGAAAATAGAAATAAATAATTACTGATTAAAAATTTAGATAGTATAATTTTAACCTGATTAAAACTAGATTACCTAAACTATCCTTAACCACAAATTTATTTATTTTTGGAATTATATATGTGATTTATACAGGGTAATGAATTATATAAGGGAATGCAAAGCAACACGATAGACTTCTAACAAGAATTCATTACCCTATGATATAAATTAAAATGTTATTTCTAAGGGTATTTTGATCATACTACTATACTCTCACTTATTTATTCTATAAAGTAAACATTTGATTAGATTTTATATTAATACATCATTCTTATACTCAACCCAAATACACAATATATATTGTTAAATTAGTCTATAACCCATAATTTATTTATTATTCATTAATCATTTCATATCTTGCCAAACAAAGTAAATGACCATAAAAAGTGAATGCAATACTGGGTTTATTGTCAAATGTGGGCTCAATCCATATCACAAAATATTAGATAGGCCTTGACAGTTGAGTCTATCAAGCCCTATTATACAAATAAATTAGACTCTAATACTTTGAGTAATCACGAGTTAGATTCATAACTTAGGTTAAAAAATATGTCAAAGTTCTCCTTTGATTGGTATTAAAATATATACCAAAAACATATACTTAATTTGAATATCATATATAAGTACTAATTAGATATAAATGTTATCTTGGAATATAAAAAATAAATCTAATATAAAATACTCATTATCAACAATTATATTTTTATATTATAAGAACAACTAATCAACCTTTGAGCGGGTGTTATATCTTATAATAATAAACTTCAATCTACCTAAAAATATCAGCTACCACATAACATCATTTCATTTGTAAATAAAAAAAAAACTCATGGGTAATTGGAAATTTTTAAATGCATTAAAATTTATAGGTGACTAACAAATCATCAATTATATAAATTTCAAATGCAAATTCATACACACATACATATACAAATATATATATATGTATATATTATATTCCAAACGATAATAATTATACGAAACAATCATTTATAATCCATAATCCATTAAATGAGAATACAAGACATAAAATGTGCAGGTCCCAAAACCATATTGAGCTAAGAGTTCTCCTTAGGAATGGATCTCCTGCAGTTGTTTCTTGTTATGAGTCTGTACCTGCTATGGAAATATTAGTTAGAAAGCCTTGGGATTGTTCAGAAAAATTCCTCTTACCCTTAATTCAACAAGTATTCAAGAGAATAAGAACTGAAACTTAAAGCAATAAACAATTACCTTATGGAGGGGAATTGAGATATTTCTAGATGTCAAGTATTCAATAGAATAAAAATTGAGACTCAAAGCAATAAACGGCTACCTTATGAAGGGGAATTGAGATATTTCTAAGCATTTAGGATGGTATATGACCGCTTGACTTCACATATAATTTGAGCCTCATGACCCAATAAATTTGGTTATGCTAAAATTATATATTCATTGGGCTTAAATAAAGTATGCCCAACAGTTTCGTAATGGAAATACAGATTTGTCATGCTTTTCAAATGTATACTATAATCAGAGAGAGATATATCGTATGTCTCTATAATGTGGCTTTGTGTATGTTACATTCCCAATTCTAGACGGAATAAGAGGCGCATGTTTACATTCCATATGGCTGTGCATCATATCTCACTTTTATATCTATTCTTCGCTTTGAGCAGAAAAAAAAAATGGTGTAAATGCGATTAATCATTTAGCCACTATTCTCTTCAAGGCATGACCATAAAGTATATATGTATACATAGGATTAAAAAACACATATGTATACATATATCTAGATTATCAGAGACACTATAAATTATGTAATAAAACTTGTATGCCTCCAGTTGAATGCAGAAAGTTTTACTCATCATTACTCAAGTCGTTCAAATTGAAAACAATACAATTATAAATAATTGTGATGAGATTTATTGTAGCGGAAATTAGCTTAAATTCTCAATAAACAGTATTAGGAATTCATAAATTGAAAAATCATGAGTTTTTAAATCATGTTATGATACTATATGTAACTAAATTCAATGAATTACATCAAACATAATTCACATAAATGATTTTCAAATCTTAGAATTTCATAATTTTTAAAATAATCGTTATAAGTGCAAGACATACTTTTACCCGTAGGCACTCATTAAAAATTCCGATTATATGCTGATGAACTGTATTGTCAAACAAAACTAAAATATTTTTAGAATAACATAATATATTAATATAATATGTGGATCATATTAACCAACACACAGCCATGCAGTAAGTAGATGAATTTCAGCAATACAATCCGAACAGAAAGTAATCCTTGGTTCTATATTAGTCCGAATTGGCTTAAGGAAACGAACGAGACCATCAGAAAGCATAAAATGTTTTCTGGTGTGATTGGTACAATGATTTGTCTGTATGGAGGCTTTGATTGATAGTGTGATTTTTGGAGATCTTGAAATTTGAAATTTAACAATCGTATCTGTTAATCATTTACTTCTATATGAAATGATTAATTAAAAAGATGATAAATATAATTAAGAACCAAGTTAAAAAATGAAGATTTAGGGACCTAAAAAAAATAGATAAAGGGTGCAAAGTTTTAATATTCAGCAATTATGTATATAAAATTTATACTAATTTATAAAATTTATGAATTTGATATTGAATTATACAGTAGAATTAATTTGTACGTTTTTTTGACTGTTTGGACTCTACTTATACATGTGCTTTGATGAATTATCATGTGCATTATTGTATCTTTAATTAATTTATTTTTATTAAAATATTATATTATGTAAATTTATAAGTACTGTAATTTAATCACGTTCATGACATATTTATTTGCCAACTTATTTGCAAATGAAAGACTGCACATTTAAGGGAATAATTGAATTCAATATTTTAAAAATTGAACCAAATTAATCTATTTTATCGGTGGTCTGTCTAATTTATTTAGGAGCAAAAAAAATAAAAATTCAATTAAAAATAATCAAAAACCAAATTAGTCATTTTTTTTTAAATTTTTTATATTTTTTAAAAACTTAAACTTAATATATGATTTTATGTATGTAATTACTTAAATTTTAAAATTTGTTAAATGCATTTTTTAATTAATTAATTATTTTTTTAATTTATATATAATAATTAATATATTATATTATTATTTTAAATAATATTATAAAAAATATATATAATTTTTATTAGGCCAACCAATCTACGATTGAACGGATTAAAATAGTAATTGACAATGATACTGATTTGAGACCAATCTCATTACAAAAACACTGATTGAACTGATCAAATCTGACAATACGTTGGGTGGGCGGAAGAGATGCAACCAAATCAAGAAAATCCAGGCCACAAAACTCGAGGTCATGTGTTCAGGTCCAATCATAAGTTTAGATTTAATTTTATATGGAACAACTTTATTAAATAGTTAAGGTTCTGAAGTTATTGCTATGATTTATATCTTGTATAATGGAAAAATACACAACGAATATTACAATAGTTAAAAGCCATAACATCTGCAAGGGATCCAAAACACAAAAGACTTAATAGATTTGTTAAAAAATCTAAGTGGTGAATACAAAAAGGATACCATGAAATCTGGAAAAAATTGCCAAAGCACACAACATCCATGCGTGTTTGACTCTTTTCGTAGGTAGATCGACAAACGTGACCCAGAAAAATAAATATAAAAGGGAAAAACCGTGAAAAATTACCATAATAATAAGAAAGAACATGAAAAAGGAAAAAGGACTTCTGAATTTATGACCTAGTAAAGAACAATCTGTAGCTCAAGTTTGACCGAGCATCAGGTTCCAAAATGACAATAATATTTGCAGGTACTGCAACTAATAATACTTCTAATAAAAATTACAGTGAAGGAAACAGAACATAGATGAGTTCTGGGAACCAAAAGCACCCCCAATAACATTGCTCGAACCGAACACCAAAATAGAAGTAATAAAATACCTCATCAGTCAGACACGCCACTTAGATACCAGTATTAGGATGTTGCCAGTAGTATGTTTCACAAGAAGGCCATTAGTAATACACATAACCCCAGCTAGGTCACAAGAATTCAAAACTAAATATGAAGCATAGTTGGAATAAGGACTTTGTGATCTTATAATTGGAAGGCCCCTCCTGCAATCATCGTCTTCCTTCTATTCAAGGTATCTGATGGGTAAGGAAAAACAAAGCAACAGCTGAAATAGCTATTTTTCACACCATTTGTAGTTGAGGAATTCTATCGCCAAGACAAACAACAGGAGTAATGTGTTAAATTGCTAATAGCCTACAATCAGCAGGTGAAACAAAGTTGCATAACATAATAATATAAACTGTGATAGGGAACAAAACAAATATGTACTCTTTGATAGAGTAGACGGAACTGGATAAGAGAGATCAAGTACCATCAGTTACGTTGTAGCTTATGCTATAAAGTTCATACAGAATGTAAAAAAGTTCTATGCTAGTAAATGCAGTTAATTATAATGAACCTCTGTTATCCCATTATTCAGCAGACAGGAGCTAATAAGTGAAAAATAATAGAATTGAACAAACCACTTTCAAAGATGCATTCTTTCAGTAACGTCCAGGTAACAGTTCTCCACCTCCTATCATTTCATTTGCATTAACAGAGTGTTCCATCATAATATGTTTTATTTTTGCACTATTTCCTCTAACATGTCAATGCATACTGACAAATCTTTTGTACAAAAATTGTTATTGACTTAACTATCATATTTACTTCGATAAAGTAGATCAGAGTTTGTATGGTGATCCTTGTACAGTTTTGTCAAAGTTATTGATGCAAATTCTGCTTACACATATGCACAAATAATACATTGTTAAGAGGCCATGAAAAGTCTTGTATGCTTACCTCATCTATGTTCTGATTATAAGACGTTAAGTCATGTCC
The DNA here is from genome assembly GCA_019321725.1 of Paulownia fortunei. Lineage (NCBI taxonomy): Eukaryota > Viridiplantae > Streptophyta > Magnoliopsida > Lamiales > Paulowniaceae > Paulownia > Paulownia fortunei. The sequence continues at coordinate 12,974,129 of CM033113.1, read as the reverse complement.
TTATCAAAAGTATCTACTCATAATCACAGATCTTCCAGTTTATCGTAAAAACTAGAACGCAAGTATGAGAAGATTAGTGCAAAAGAGCAGACTTGGTAAGAAATAGTTGAAACAAGAGCTGTAACCAACCGAATAAGAAACCACTAACACTAAATTGTTGAGTTTTCTATCCTTGAAAATGTACTAAATATGAAAAGCAATTCTCCAAGTTTTCTATCCTTCAAATGTACTTAATATGAAGCTTTACATGTGAGACAGCAGATACAATCCTTTCACTACGTAAGCTAAATAAATATGCCAAAGAGTCGATCATCCTTAGTGGATCCTTTCTTTAAAAGGTTAAAGATGTATCATGCTAAGTGCTTGAGGAAGCTGCCAAAAGGACTCTGACATTCTCCATTTAGGACTGCCAATCAAACCATATACAGCATTTCTGGAATTCCATGGAGTAATACCATAACAAGTAAGTACAAAAGCTTCATTCATACTGCAATTTCTTCTAATCATTTCAGTGACCAGCAAAGCAGAGCAGCAAACAAAATAGACACTTGACAAAGCAATCTTAAAAGTTCAAGAACAAAGAAATTAAAGCTAATAAGTAAGAATTTCCCAGAGAAACCATTATAATTCAAGCAAATTAGATAGCTATAAACAAGAAAGGCTTTTTTCAACCTCCACGAACAGTTTTTTATCATTAAGATCTCAATAACCTGAATAATCAAAACATAAATTTGACAAATTAAACTAGCTTACAATGAAACTCATGTAAGCAAGAATCTGTTTTGGAATTTTACAAAATGCAGTCACATTGTTTTAAGTTTACATCCTTTCTATCACTCTATGCATCATCAATTATAACCATCAACAAAACCCACCATCCTAAAAAGAGAATACTAGTAACAAGGGATCAGTCGCGCTACTCCAAACAAACAAACATGAAAATGATTGAGGAAAAAGTCAAACAATCATCAACTCATGATTTATCATAGTATGTCTATCAGGCAAAGATTAGTAACTTCATGTGCAAGTAAGCATCATCCGCGCACCTACCTTGGCCTCCCCGTGGATGATCCACCACCACCACCTCCTCCTCCCCCATAGCTGCCCGAGCTGCCCGTATTTCCCAAATTCCCTTTCCCCACAACACTACCACCCCCCACACCGCCAATATGCTGAAACCCCCCAGAACCGCCACCACCATACATCTGTCCTCCATGATGATAGCCCATCACAGAACCCCCATAAATCCCTCCACCCACCACCGGCCCACCATTAAACCCACCACCAGAAGTCACAGCAGAGCCACCACTGCTCCCGCCCCCCTCCTTACTTCCCCCCACAGAACTCTTCTCCCCCTCCATCTCTCTATACTTGGCCAAGTAAACTTTCAAGGGTTCCACATATTCTTCAAACCCAAGCGTTGTCATAGCCCAAAGCAAATCGTCGCCATTAATCGTCTTCCTCTTCTCCCTCTGGCACTTATCAGAGGCTTCGCCGGTGACAAAACTGATGAACTCTGAAACACATTCTTGCACTGTTTCCTTCGCGTCCTTGGAGATCTTGGCGTTTGCAGGCAGAGCTTTCTTCATGATTCTGCTCACGTTTGCAATCGGTAAAAACCTGTCTTGCTCTCTGCTGCTCGCGTTACTGTTGCTATGTCCCCCCGAATCGTTGTCTGACTCCGCCATCTTCTTCTTCTTCTTGACTTCTCACAACAAAACTTTAGCAGAAAGCTCTGAAATTTCTTGCTTCTTTTTCAGTAAAGTGGGTTTAAAAGAAACTCTGATGGGCTTCTTTTCTAATAAAGACCGGTTTTTTTGGGCAGAAGAATTCTGATGGGCTCTCAGTCTTCAATTTATAGCATAAATCTGGCCTGAGAAAACCCTTTCTTTTCTTCTTTACCAACAGTGGGTCAAAAGAAATCCTTGTTTTGTGATAAAGATCGGATTTTGGGCCCAAAAAAAAAAAAGTTGATTGGTTTCTTGTGTGAAGAAAATAGGCGATGGGTTTTTGGCGGAAAGAACTTTTATGGATGGATTTGAATTTTTTTTATTTACTTGTTTTTGGGTGTGCGCCGGCAGGAGGGCATTGGGCGGAGCTCCGGGAAGATTGGGGGGAGTGTGCCAGGAAGAGGCAAGGATGGAGGGTATGATATTTCCTTCGAGGCGACACGTGGAAATATGATCACCGCTCATTTCCCGATAAGTGGGCACCACGTGTCGGAACATATATCGTTGATAGAAAGTTGTGTGAGGAGATCTGACGATTGGAAAACGAGGAACGTGGTGGTTGGTGTGATTGGTAGGTTTCACTAGTGAAATTTTTCCATGGACCCGTTCATCTTGTTATAAAAACTCTTACATTTTATAAAATATATAAATTTTATTTTAAAAATAAAATTTTAAATTAGTGTAATAAAATAATATTAAATAATTTATAAAGTATCAATGTTACAATTACTATGGTCAAAATTATAATAATCTGTTAAGATTTTAAAAATTAATTAGATACTCTTTATTTTTTTAAAAAAACTTATAATATCTTAACAAGCTCATCCTAAAATTTTTATCAAATATTTTATAATATCTTATAAATTTTTAAATATTTTATAAAATATTTTAATAAATTTATAAACTCACTCAAATACTATTTTCGTGGTGGATTAATCATTTTACTCTCTAAATACGTGTTAAATTTGAAATGAAATTTAAAAAAATATTTAATTTTATATTAATTTGTTTCAAATTTATAGTTTTTAATTGTCATGTCAAAACTAAGACCTCATTTCTTAAATTCGAACATTTTTTTAAAAAATATTTTTTAATTAAAATAATAAATAATAATATAGCACCATTAGTTTTTAATTACTCGTTTAATAGCATTCAAAAAAGGTGTCATTTAAAAGCAAAGGTATCAAGCAAGCCGATTCAGCCCGTGAGCCTACTGAACCGGCTCGTCAAAATTCAACCTAGAATTGGCACAAATTGTAACAAGCAGCTTGTGCCAGTTGTATACATATATATTGGGCTTCTATGGGGCCTAGAGAAGAATAACCAGCCGTTTCGGCCAAGGCCCACTCTAGGCTTGGTTCAGGTCTGCCCCAGCCAAATCGGTTACGGGCCATTATTTTATTTTTAAAATTGTTTTGTATTATTTATATTTTCTTTTACAAAAAAACATTTGAATGTGGTTGAATAAACTTAAACCCTTAACCTCTCTTAAGAGATAGCAACACTCAAACTCCTGGACAAACTTTGATTTTGTAAAAGTATGTTTAAGGTCAATATTATAGATTTTGTAAAAATCTGTTTTAGGTCAATATATATAATAAATAAAATATCCATCCTGGTACGCCATGATCAACCCAATAGTACTGGGCCACTAGGCCGAGTTGGGCCTGATTCTTTAGAAATTAGTCAGCCCTGGATTCGCCTATTTCAACATGGATCTGGGCTAAATTGGCCTGCTACAAGCAGCAGGCTTTCACGGGTCTAGGCCCATTCGGACTGGATTGGCCAATTTGACATCCTTATCCAAAGCTTATTATCAAGTCAAACTGGACCAATTTTTATGGGATGGGGAACAACAGTTTAAACTTACAGGAATCAAGTATCATATTATTAAAACATTATCATATTAACAAATAAGTCTCATATTATTATTTTAATTAAAAAATTATGGTTTTGAAATAAAATTCCATATTAAGAAATGAATCTTATTTAAGAAATGTCGTAAAAAGAAAAAGAAAACTATACAATAAATGAAGTCATAGTAAGTATTGTGTTTGTGAGACTAATTTCATTTATAATGCATTCAAACCCATTGCCCCTCCCTTCAAGCTCAACCACCATAGTTTTTTAATTTACACTCATAGACGTCTAAATTGGTAATTACATTTACCCCCTTCAATCTATAACAAGTAACAAGGGATACCTAGAGTCAAATCCGAACCCTTTTTGAACCTATTTCATTTGGAGCGAATTTTGAGTATATAAACAAGTTAGGAAGCCGATTTTGAGTTTTGGTATTCTGGACTCGAGTGAGTTCTTACAGGGCTTGGCATCCCCTCAAATTTACCTAGTTAATAATATATATATATATATAGAATAAATACGTATATACTAAAAACTTTAATTTTTATCATTTTAATTGCACATTTAAAACATACTTATAATCTATATATAATAAAACACAAACATTAAAGCCATCCAAGAAGGAATTGGAACATCTAAGAATGAAGTATTTGCCACCATCTGTGATAGAGTCTCCTAGTGCTGAAAAGGTAAGATGTTACCTTAAGCTAAGAGAGAAAGTTGAATCAAAGCAGTGTTGCAAGTGATCTCGTCTAATGCTATGAGCTATCTTCATATTCTGGTTACCTTACTGAACCCTCTAGGAAGAGCCTTAATGACAAAGGGGTGGATTAGTAACTGCGAGAGCTCCTATCCCCCCAATATGATCCACCAACTCCATAACAAGGAGTGCCAGCTGGGGCAGCAATATTGTTGTTCATGCAAGAGGCCTAGAGGGGCTAGTACGCTGAGAACCATTATAGGAATGAGCCCTCTTTATCTCAAAATTGAGGCTCATTCCCAGCTCCTGAAGGATTAAGTTAAAGCGAGAAAAGCCAAAGTTAGAAGAGTAATGGAGCAAGGAAATTGATGCTTAAGAGGTGTCAATAGTCGAGTCTTTCCCCTAAGAGACAAGTACGCGAGATGGAGGCTAGTATGAGTAGAGAAGTCCCAAAATGGTACAACTCGTATTAACACTTGACATAAGAGGCCACATGGAGAAATACAGCCCCCAGGTTAAGGCACTAATGTATGACCTAGGAAGGAGGCAGGGATGTTGCCTCGACCCCTGGTCAAGGCGTTATTGCCTCGACCTGGGGAAGAGACAATGCCTCAACCCCAGGTTGAGGTGCTACTTTCTCAACTTGGGAAGAGGTTGGGTAACAGCTTTGACCCTAGCTTGAGGCTCACCATATGGTTGCCATATGACTGCCTCCCTCATTCAACCAGGACTAAATTTTCACGGCCTCGACAACCACGCCTTGAGCTACGGCCACATTTAGAGTTGGACTCGTTGACTAGGCACAACTCCTCTTAGCCTCACCACCGTCGTAGTCACGCCTATCACCTCTCCAAACCATAACATCAGAAAATTGGAGAAATTACGAACAAGTCCCTAAATTATTAAAAATTGTAAAAATTCTCTTTTTTGTTAGTAAAACAAAAAATTACCATTTTGACCCCAAAAAGAAAAATTTAGCTAAAATCATGACAACACTGTTGACGTTTTTGTTCAAAAAATAGATATTTTTGGTCGAAAGTGGACACTATATGATTTTTTTTATCAATCTAGGCCCTTTGGCCTTTAGGATGATCTCATTGGGTCCCATTTTATATGATTCCATCACTAGATCATATCATGGTGAGCACGTGTCATAGATTGAGATCAATATCTTGAAAGGCGTAATCAATCAAACAACTTACTCCCATCTAACTTTTTTCTTCAGAAACTTACTTGGAAGCGAGGGTTGTTTGATGGATCCAATAATAATCAAAAGAGTTGAATGAATAGTCTTAAAAGCCTAGTTCATTTGGCCCAAGAATAAGAGAGACCTATCATTACATGCACCCAACCTCACGCTTAACTCCATACAAAGAAATTAGCGATTTCATCCTTGGTTGGAGGTTATATACATAGCTGCCCATAGGATACTTAGATTGCTTGGATGATTTGTGCTTAAGCAAGAGTGGTGGAGATAGGTTTGGGATTCTGAGATTTAAAATCTTTCAATTGCTCTCTATTGTCTAAATAAGCCTCAAAGCTAGTTAATCGACCACATAACCTACTTAGTTGTATTTTGAAGGCCAAGTACTTCTAGTATTTTGATTTTTTTAGGATAAAATGACTTTTAGACCTTCCTAGAGTTGGTGTTGTGCTTTGGAGTCGAGAGACTTTACTGTTGCTAGTTCAAGATGGTGTGTGAGAGTAGGCTTCTCAATTCAAATATGGAAGGACAATTAAATCTCAAGACCTCATTTTTTCTGAGTCATTACTCAAACACACACTGCATGATGAGACGAAATGATATATTCATATAAATAAGTGTATTGGGCATACCTATACGAAGCGGATTTTCGATCCATGTATCCTTGATCAAGCTTGTCTACAATCCTCATTTGGATTAAACCACGAATCAATCACGAACATATCTTTCTCGTTGGTAGTGAATAACCACTAGAGTTATTCACTCATTTACATACCTCAAATTCTTGGAGTCTATGGTGATGCTCCAAGGAAGACATAGAGAGAAATTTTATGAGATAGATAATATGGAAAGAGTGTATTAGGAGAACTACATCACTCACCAATTTTATTGGATGATGATAAGAGATATACATTCCTACTCAAGGAAGAATCCCAGTTTAACTAGGAAACTCAATTCTACCCAAATTGTAGAGATAACATCAAACTCAAATATGGATACCAATTAACTCAAGGGTCCAAAACCTAGTCCAATTTCCAACATCTCCCACTCATACATATTTAACCCGATCTCCTTGAATCTCATCATCATATAATTTCTCAATATCACGTCATTCCTTCATACAGGAAATGAGATGTGCGACGAAGCGATAAAGCATAGGTGAGGAAAGTTATATTAAGTTATCATCAAACTAATATAACCCTACAACTCGATAGCTCGCTATGTATCCAAAATCAAGTAGTTGCAGCCAATGAAGCATTCCTAGATCCATCAATGAAAATAAGTATAGCATGCTCAACTCACTTAAATATATATCTATATTTATGACTAGTCAAATATATTTGACATAGTCGCCCGAGCTATGAACTATAGAACATAAGTACGTTACCAACCTAGTTCTTCCTCGACCTCTCATGCTAATCAGCTTGGTCTAGATAACTTTTCTATATATGTTCCGATAAATCGAATCATGCATGGCCATTGGATACATGCTAAAATAGCTTCATCAAGCTTACACCTCATGATAAATTCAAAGTCCTAGAGCGTACAAAAAATAATATGGGCTCACATAATAAAAAAGCATGGACCCATTTAGTCATTTTCCCATTGGAGCTCATCTCAAAGCACATGTAGTATGAATACATGTTATGATGGAGCTCCCACTTAATTTGAGCATTTTATGCTCTAAACATCATATAAACCTAAGTCCAGTTACTCTCCAAGTGCCTAACTTGCGTACTACTAGAAGTCACTTTCTAAAATGCCTCATAGTAGTTCGCACATTCAGCTATAAACAGGATTATTATAAAGTTTGTACATACTTCATAATTGATCAATTCTTATCTTATTTTAGCTTCTAAGCTAATACGACTCTTAGTTATGCATATTAACCTTCCTCGCTACTCCAAATGCGAAATCCATCATCTACAAACCTTAATTATGCGACTTAATCTTTTAAGTCTCATTCGGCTCTCTCACATAGCACCAGGGCAATTTCCTGTGTGAGAGGGCTAATCAAAGCCTGGTGACAACTCGCAAATTCAGTATCAACCATATAATGAGAACACTAAATATCTCATTAATCACAACATATTCTCATCGGCCACAAAAATCAATCTACGTAATCCTATACTACTCACATATATTTGGAGCATATCTCCATGCAAAGGCTCAGTAAAAAAGATAAGCAATCACACCACTCGTAGAAATATGCTTAACAATAATTTAATTATGCGCAATACTCTCTTAAGTGAAGCAATGACTGGTACAAGTATATTTGTCTTCCAGCAATGTTCGATACCCAAAGCATATACCAAAGTGGCTTTATTATCACAAAGACAACAATAGCCTCATTAAAGTGCACATAAGATACCAGATTGCCTCTAACAAATCTTGGACCACTCTATTAAGAAATCTAAGTATCTACTTGATTGCATCCTAATATTTACGTTAAAGATCACTTTGATATCCACTCACCATTTTAACTATAAAGTACAAGACTAGTCGAGTACACATAGAGTGTACATCATTCTTTAATGCTATACTAACAAGTATTCCTCTACTCTTCTATTTTAAGGCATTTCTTTTTAATTAAGAACATAATCTTTGATCATGAAGTGTCAATAGAATTAGCACGATGCATACAAAAACTCAACATCATAACACCAAGTATGCATCCACTTTTTCTATGTTCATTCTAAATGTAAAAAACAACTACTACTAAGTGGCAACATTTTTATGTTTCTTCTAGCCATCACATTATTGCCCATATGCAGTGAGAAATAAATTCTCTTATTTATCTTGATATATATATTCATTGTCTTACTCAACTATCGTAAGCCTACCAGAGAGATAGCTCAATGAAATCGATAGCACTACTATTTGGACGATAATTCAAGTTATAAATAAAGCTTCTTGATCAGCAATCTTTGCACTTTTGCTCTACTTTTTGAATTTATTAAGCGATCTATATAAATCTTCTCGTCCACTCCTTATTCATATATGTCAACCTCAATCATCTAGAATAAACCTAGACGAAAGTGGCAATAACCAATAGTGTTGGCGAATTGAGATAATCTCATCACTTAGGGAGAATATCTCAAAAAAATTATGCTATTCTATTAGGCATAAATATTTTGCCCTTGGGTGAACTATACACATGTCAATCAACCTATCTACTTTGCACTTGACCTCTAAAAATCACACATTTCTAATGGTCTTGCACCTAGACTGAAGATCAACTAGCTCTTAGACTGTGCTCTTAGTAATTAGGCTCATATTTTTCTTCATAGCAGCTATTCCCTTAAGACATCAAGTGAAATTAAAAGTCTAAGTTGACTTATCAACATCCACAAGAGTAATTTAAAAGATACCTACTCAATCTCATAGAGACGATGGGGAACAACTCATGTTCACTCCTTCTTACTTGTGGAATATGTGAGTCCTTTTCAAGTGAGACACTCCCATTAACTTAGGGTCGTTCCCATTATTGCAGTGATTGCTGGATGAGTTAAAATACATCATTCTCGCTAGAAAAAATGAGCGCCTCTTGAAGGATCTTGCAACTCGTATAGTTTAAGATTTTGTTTGACCTCACATGTGCTCATAAAATCCTCTTAAGAAAAATCTACACTGTGCGACTTAATTTCTATCATTTCTCCATCAAGATGTTCATCACTTTTGAGAATACAACTTGTTGAACTTAAATAGGCATAAAGCTATTAATTTGGGCTTGCTGCCATGTCAGCTCATAAAAGGTTGGAGATTTAATTGGAGGCACATTATTTTTTATGATGTAGGCTGCAGTCAAGATTGTACCTGCCCAAGTGAGACACAAATCAATTTGTGCCATAATAGATCTAGTCATTTTGAATTTGTTTGACTCCACCTTCCTTGCATGCTTGTTTAATTACAAAATGTTTAGAATCAACCTTCAAATTGCAACTCTATTTTCCTCATTTATGTGTCCAAACTATTTAGATATGTTATTCTCACTTCCTATTAGCACATTGAACCTCAATATTCATACTCCTTGTGGTTCTCTACCTCTCTCAAAAATCACTCTAAATAATTTGGAGCTTCTGAAGTCGGTGAGAATGGGAGTGTACTAACTTATAGAATGAATAGTAAAGAAAAAAAAATAAAATGCACCATTCAGTACCTCACACTCATAAGTTTGCACTCATTTTAGTGGACTATCTCTAGAGGATAAGTAATCATCTTTCTTTTTCTAGCAAGCTTTTCCTACTAGAAAAATTTGTGCAGAGGGAGGTTGACCCTAGCAAGTAGGCCAATAAAGCCTTCTCTAGCTAATACATCCTCCTAACCTCGCATGGGAAGATAAAATTTTAAAAAAATATACATGAACGAAGTACAAGAAATACTACCTTAAGCCAATCGCATCACAAAAAAAGTGAGTCTTACATGAAAAATGGACAAATCTACCCACTCAACTAATGTTTTATAAGTGCATCAGTTCAATAGATTATTTTGAATCTAGTGCCTTTTGTATATCTCCAAGGAGTAACTCACATCAATTGTTGAGTTCGAGTAGGGTCATTGTTTCCTTGTTCTGATATCCTGGCGACTTTTAAATGCTATGGAAAAAGCTATAAGGTAAAGTTCTTTCAGCAACGGAAGATGAAGATGTTTGGCGCTGGTTGGAGGCAATTCGTGGAAGAACATAAATTGGTGGAGAGGGATCACCTTATTTTTTAAGTCACAAAAAGTGATCAAAAACTTGAGCTTAACATTAAGATCCTCAGATGCACCCTTTCACGTAAACTGAAGAAAGAGAAAAGGGGGCAGCTGAATGTCCAATTATTATTGACGTTCATGATGAGTAAGATGTTTAATTTTTCCTTTTTTTAAACTGGTTTTGTTGTTTTTAATTCTTAATTTGTGAAGTATTATTATTCTCGTTAATAAAAATGTGTAATTGTCGACTAGTTGGAATTTTTTTTGTGCGGGTTATATGCATATTTTGTAGATACAATAAGGATGGTTGAATATATTTTTCATTTAGCTCACAAAAATTTAAAAATCAATGTGCAATGCAAGTGGGATTACAGTATTATAACAAAATAACTCACAATAGACTGACTTCAACATGTAATGTGGGTGCAACCACACTACTTCCATCAAATTAACTCAAAAAAATTTTAAATCAATGTGTTGACGCATATTATTGTTACTTTTAAGTGAAAAGAACATAAATGAAAAATAACGTTGCTAGCACAAATTGAAGGAATATTATTGTTAATTTTTTATTTTGAAATATTTATTTCATTCTTCATTTTCCATCATATCTTTCTTAAAAAAAACAACTTTAGGCAGTATTCAGTATCCTTTTTATGAACTTTTTCGATTGAAAGAAGTATTACATAATTGACCAATAAACTTGATAAATTTTCTTTTTTTGTTTGCAAACTGAAATGATATACTCAAATGACAAAAAAAAAATTGTTTTATTGTCAAATGAAATCGAATAATTTAGTTTGACCCATTATGACCTTCCATCGTCCAATTTAAACTTCATATATTAAATCATAAAGATTTACAATTATGTAATTGAGAAAGAAAAACCCCATTAAGATAACCTTTCTTTGTTATTCCAAATTACTCATCAAGGGGCCATTGGTGGCATCGGAATCTCAAAGGTAATTAGATGTTCAAAGTAGAAAATTTGATTAGATGAGTATCACAACTTTACTGCTACTTGGTTAACTTTTTTATCAGATGAGTTTCAAAACATCTATTCTGCTAATCTCATGTCGTGATATTGAGTTAAAATCTATAACGACAATATCTTATATCATTTCCTAACTTTAGACATCCTTGTCACGACTTTTAATTTTGGTAATAAGAATGGTTGCATAAAAAACAGAAGCATGGATTTTAGAAATCAACATTCTTCAACCATTCCAATAGTTGAGGTTCCTATTGTAAACAATAGATGTGCTTAAATGGAAAGAATTAGAATGAGAAAGTGAGAAAGTGAATGTTTCTTTATAAATCATTTCTATGTAGGTATATTTTTTCAAGAAAGCTGGCTATGTTGGGGGGTATGGCATGAACCTGTTTATTGATAATAAATTTATGAGAGTACAGGTAATGTAAAAAGCAAAATAATAAAATACTAGTAGTATGCCCTTCAATCATTTAAATCTAAAATTTGGAACATGTGAACTACCTAACTTTGTGAAACCATTGACCAGAGTCTCTTGAATCTGTGCTCCATGCAGGACTTGAGAAGATTGAGGAATGCAAACATCATTTGCCAAGAGGATAGTAGCTTTGTCATAAATACAAGAGAATATAAACAAAGAAGAATACCTTTTTTTTTTGTTGGTATCTACTTACAATAATATATGAAGGTTCTTTGATTGAGAACATGGTAAAATCAATGCTACACTCATTTGATTGAGAACATGGTAAAATCAATGCTACACTCAGTGCACGGTGTATTGGGTACATGAATTCCACCCTATTATCTCATTTTGTAAAAAATAGGAAATATTGCTCCCAATATGTATGCACTAGGTACAACTACAAGACCTAGAGACCATAAGCTAAAAATGGTAACAACGTAAAGAAAAGAAAGTAAATAACCTAACAGCTAAGAACATTCGGTTCTTTAAAATACAGGAGTTGACTAGCTTATTATAGAAACAAAGTAAAGGGAAACTAGATAACAAATCATTCGGTATTATTTCCTAAATTTCACAATCCCTCTCAAGCTGATTTGAAGATATCCATGGCCAGTTTGCTTGTTAGCTTATCAAATTGCCTTCTGTATAGTCCATTTGTGAGTATGTTAGCAATTTGATAGCTAGTTGGTATATAGGGCATCAAACAACTTTGTTGTCAAGTTTTTCTTTGATGAAATATTTGTCAACTTCCACATGCTTTGTTCTGTCATGGAGCACTGGATTGTGGGTAATAGTAATGGAAACTTTATTATCTTTGTACATCCTCATAGGAGCAAAGTTGGATAACTTTAATTCTTCCAATATTCTTTTAATCTACATAACCTAAGAGATTCCATGAGCAAAAGATCTGAACTCAGGTTTTGCACTACTTCTTACTATTTGTTTTTTACTTTTCCGTATGAAGAGATTTCCTCCAACAAAAGTACAATAACCCGATATGTCCTTAAGTCTATAACTGATTGTCCAATCAACACCTATGTAGATTTCAATCTTCTGATTTTCTTATTTTTGAATGATAAGCCTCTTCTAAGAGTTCGTTTTAGGTATCTCAAGACCTTGTACACTACTTTAAAATTCTTGGGACCTGGTGAATACATAAACTAGTTGATCATACTTACAACAAAAGCAATATCAATTTGTGTATGGGACAAGTAAATTAGCCTTCCAATAAGACACTAATATTTCTCCCTATCAACTATGCCTTGAGTCTTAGCAAGTTGTAGCTTGAGATTAGCTTCAAGTGGTATTTTAGTTGTTTTACAACCAAGTAAATCTATCTTACCAAGTAAGTCAAGGATGTATTGTACTGACAAAAAAATACCTTCTTTGGATTTAGCAAACTGTGTTCCAAGGAAGTACTTTAGTACGCCCAATTCCTTGATCTCAAAGCATTTTTCTTCAATTTTTCCAACTCAATCTCATCAATGCCAATCAAAATTATGTTTCATGTACATAAATATTTAGAATAGTAATTTTACCTTCACTTCAATGTTATAGACATAGAATGATCTGTTTGACTTTAACAATAGCCATGACCTTGCAAATCCTTTCCAAAGTATTTAAATTATGTTGTAGGAAACTATTTGAGACGATATAAAGACTTTTGCAGTTTGCAAACCTTACCATTGCCCAACTTTCCTTCAAATCCAAGGGGTAGATTAAAGACCTCCTCCTCCAAATCTTTGTTTAGAAATGCATGTCTAATATCCCACTGTTGTAGCGACCAAGGATAATAAGACCCGAATTGAGTTTAGCTTCACGATAGGAGAAAAGGTCTCCTGATAATCATTACCATAAGTTTGGGAGAATCCCTTGCCGACCAATCTAGCCTTGTATCTTTCTATGCTCTCATGTGCATTGTACTTCACTGTAAATACCCATTTTCATCCCACTTTTTTTTTATCCTTGGGCAAGTCAACTATTCCCTAAGTACCATTTTTCCATAGAGCATTCATCTCTTCTAAATTAAGTAGGAAATCAACTGCTTGTAATATGGAAACTTCTTTGAAATAAGATTCATCCGGATAAGACAAATGCAAGATATCAAATCTTTCTTTCAATTGGTCATAAATTTATTTGAAGATATCTTGAGAATTTATTTTCATAAATTCTTCAAGATTATCTTTAATAAATTTATCCAATGTGGTAAGAATGTAGAGATTTAGTCCTACAAAGAAACAAATATACAAGACTTAGTCTTGCATTAAAACTCATATTAAAATTATGAAAAACTCAACTTACCATTTTTAAAAGATCCTATAAAATCAACTTTTGTTTTGCCCAAACTGTTAGGAATAGTGCCCTAAAAGCATGTATTAGTATATTAATTGCTGAATTAATAACATAATATTTTATACTTATTTTTATGCATATTGATATTCTAATGAATATCATAAAATCCCTGTTTATTTATGTAACTATAATCTTAGTATATAAGTGTTATATACGAGAGGATTATGATTATGGATAATAAAATAAATTAGTTTATAATAAAATTAATTAAAATTAGAGTCTTTAATTGAATCACTATTAGTACGGTCCATTAATATTAAAAATATAATGGTCTTATCCGGACTGTTGATTGGTGATATCATAATGGAGGCACTTTATATAATGTGCTTATATAGGACTAGACCAAATGTAATTTGAAATTTCACCTAATTTTCATTGTTTTTTAAAAATTCAAATAACGTCAATAGATGATCATATATGGATTAATCTTAATTTTGAGTGGTTATAGACTTCTATTTATTTTAATATAATTTTTTATTTGCTCGTTAAAAGTTTGTTGGTTAGTATTCATAAACACTTGCATTTTGGGATTATAATGGGATACGTAACCGAGAATGTAACTTATAGATATGAAATTCATACCTTCCAGCAGAAAGTGATAAGATGGTTCTCTTGACTAGTTAATTTTAGAACTGAACAGTAGAGCGCTCAAATTTATAATTTGGGCATAAATTAACTGTTTACTAGTGAATTAATAATAGACAAAGAACAAGATGTAATTAGAGAGGTTAACAGAAAATATAACTGTAATTATGAATCGTTTATAGAGGGTCAAACTATATGCAATGATTATATCGATGGACTAGTCAGTGTTGACCAAAGTAAATTGTTTTATAATTACAAAAGTGCAATTCCAAAAATTTAGTGAAGTAATCTTGGAATAATAAATTGGATAAATTAATTAAAGAGTTTAATTAATTATTTGAATTTATTGGAGCTTGCAATTAAAGGTCCATAGGTCCCTAATCCACCTTTATCAATACTGAAATGAATTTTATACAATAAATTTAATTGTACTTGTAATAGTAGAAATATTTTCTAAATTGAGTGTTAATTATATATATCAAAGATTATCGAAAATATCTAAAATTGTTGGGTAGTAATTAATATGAGATATTTAATTTGATATTTATAATTATTATCTATAATTATTAATTCTAGACAATTACAAAAGAAAATTAAAGATAACTTTCCTATTAAATAAAGTTATATGCCTGTTAGAGTTAGACAAGATAAGGAAATTAGGGATTTAGCAAGTATAAAATGAAATCTCTCTCTCTCTCTCTCTCTCTCTCTCTCTCTCTCTCTCCTAAATCTAGTCTTGTAATTATACACAAAATAAATTATATAGTATAATTTAATTTATCATTATGAACACTCACTCCTTCCCATTGGTGGGAAAGCTTGGATTGGAAAACCTTGATGTCTAATTCAATTTGATTAAAATTTAGTGAAGAATGCTTGATGATTCTAAAAACATATTTAGAAAAAAAATTAACTTTTCTATCAATTTTATGTTTTTTGAAACTCTCCTAAATATAATTGTTATATTTTGTAGAACTGATTAAAAATTATATATTCATACAACTACATTAATTTTATGAAAATTTTTATAATACCTGATATCATGTCTTTCCGTTGGGCCCGATTTGATTGGGAAACAATTTTTTTTTTTATTCAATAAAAATTAATTTCCAATACAAACAATGTCAACAAAAAATAAGTCATGATCTAAAAGTAACATTGGCTGAAATGCTCTATGATTGTAGCATAATGACTATATTTTCTGTTTGAGGCCGTGGGAGACGGAATAGAAAAGCAAAGTACCTCCACACCATGGTTACATAAGGGCTGTGTAAGAATGCAGAGGAATTAACTCAAGTTATTTGCAACATTTGCACTTTGATACCAACTGGAAACTCTTTTTATGTAGTCTACTGTCAACGGGAAGAAATTTATGAATGTCTCCAGTGAAAAAACATAGAAGAGATAAGAGCTTTGTTCCAGAAATCAACAGCAAGCTATTGTGAAGCATGATGTTCTCTAATGGCATTTTATGCTGACTTGCGGGAAAACCAACCATAAGGGGTGAGCTTCCACCATAACTTGTCTTTCTGGCTGCTAACGAAAGGGATGTTAGAACTTACTGTGCTAAAGTAAATTGGCAAACTCTCGAAAACTTGTATGCATCCCAGTCTCCATCCTTCCAGTAATAGTGGACAGACTCGTGTTGTGTATCCGATATGGGACGAGAAGGAATAGGATAGTATTAAGAAATTTATTATTCTAGTTGGGAATTTATATTAATTTGAATTCCTTGCTTAGCTGATTTGTTTCAATTACATTTCCCTTAGGGTTTTTTATTTTGTTAAATTGTAAATATATGAGCTTAAATTTCATAGTATAACCTTAATGAATTGAATTGAAAGATAGAATTTTCAAGATGATAATTTTTCGGTTCTTTTTATTTTTCTTTGATTTTTTTATTGTATTTCTTTTGGCTACTTATTCTACATTGACGCCAGAGCCAAATCTTGATCTTGCTTATACGCCAATCAATTTCTTATTCTATATTTTCTTTCAAATTTCTTTACTTTTATTTTTCCTTTTGTTCAGGTGTTTCAGTGCTCAAATTTTGGGCCGGAATACTCCATCACGACAACACTGTCCACCATCCCTTTCAAGTGTTTACTGAACCGTGATTGTCCTTTTTCTTCTGCTGAGTAAAGACTAGGGCTTGGAGAAAAGATAAAAAGCTAGCCCACTACAGTGGTTTCTGTAACTCATTACAAACAGCACTTGGGTCCTTGTCAAAGAAAATAAACAGCCAGGTTTTCTTGGGCTCAAGCATATTAGCCCAACATTCCATCTTGGGCTCAATAACATGGGTAAAATGTTCCTTATTAGCTCTCTTCAATTTGATTTGATTTTTCTTATTTGTTGATATTTAAGTATATTTTCATTTGGTCCTTAGATTTTTACTATTCGTTGAAATTTAAAAAAAAAATACATTGTCTTGTTCTTATCAATTAAATTATCCTCCATTGTCCTGGGAAATTTTTATGGGCATTTAGGTCCTGATTCTTTCTTTGAGTTGGTTGATTGAGTTGGGGGATTATTTTAAATAGTTTACAAATATATGAATGTATGTCAACTTTGTCAAATCTAAATTGTTTAGTAGAGCTAAATGTTATTGATGTCAAGTAAAAAATGATATAAATTTATTTTAACACAATATTAATTAACGAAAGCTTATTTCAAACATGCATATGTTCTTCATGATTATTTGGCTCATTTTCTTTTTAAATTAAATAATATCGACCAACGTTAAGTGTTACGGAGTATTTTGCTATGCAATGATTTAGATGAGACAAGTGAAGATGCCGATTTTGTTGGTGGTTTACATGTCGAAATCCAAAATGGGCTTCCTCAATCTTAGATTTCCTCTTTATTTAGTGCCTACGATGCTGCTATAAGAATTGAACAAGGACTATTAATTCCAATCAAAATGAGCTTTCCTTTGATAACTCTCTTGTTGAGCAAACCATCCCATGTCAGAATGAAGACGAAATTCTCGAAAT
Organism: Paulownia fortunei; assembly: GCA_019321725.1. NCBI lineage: Eukaryota > Viridiplantae > Streptophyta > Magnoliopsida > Lamiales > Paulowniaceae > Paulownia > Paulownia fortunei. The sequence goes on along the minus strand of CM033113.1, from coordinate 12,956,550 downwards.
ATTGTCTCAATCACTTGAAATTCCCATGTTGAGTATAGGAAATACTCAATTGGAAACGTTGTTCATTTAATAAGAATTTTTTAGTTATAAAAGTGCATAAATTAGTCTTTGAGGTAATATGATAATCTTGGGTATGAAGTCATATAATTTGACATATTTTTTGATTGCATGACAATCATAAAGAGTTTACGTTAGGTAAATGACCATCGAGTATGAAAATTAATGAATGGCCAACAAAAAATCAGTTATCTATCTAACAAAATAGATGAATTTTGTATGCAGTTCATGGTACTCGACTCAAAAGTTTTTGGCCAAATGAATATTAAACAAAAATTTTCTAAATTGTAAGCGTAGTTTAGTTGTGAACCTAATGAGTTATACACAAATCGAGATAGTCCACTTCTATCTAGAATATAATTCAAGGAATTGGATTGAATTAATTACTAGAGATTTATTAATTTGAACTACAATTAATTTAAAGAGTTATATTAATTCATCCAAAATAATAAGATTATTTAATTGAATCTAATAAAGATTATGATCTTTTTGAGAGTAAAACAATTAATTGATTAGATAATGATGTATTTTTATTTCTTTGTTATTGTACCTCTAAATATTTATATTATTATCTATATTTAGATGTTTAGTATAATCACTTCTACATGTATTGCTGGAGCTTTATATCTATTACTTTGTCCATTTTGAATTGTTTGACTGTATACAGTCCTTTATTTACGGATTATGTATACATGTATACAAAATATATAAATATATATATATATGTATGCTTATTAATATACAAAATATATGTGTTTTCTTTTTTAACTAAATTCATATATGTATATATATATTATCGTATGCTTATATGTATAAATAATTTATCCGTGTATATTGACAAGAATTTTGTGGATATTTATTTATATATATTATATTTATTTGTGGATTTTAAAATGCTTCCGTATATATATATATATATTATATAATGACACTGTATTTTGTGGATTTATATATATATAAATTTTTTTATGAATTTATTGATGTATACACAATAAATATATATGTGCTTACTAATATAATGTGTATATATATATATGTGTGTGTGTGTGTGTTTTTTTTTTTCCCATCTTCCTTCATATATATATATATATTATCATGTACTTATATGTTATATAATCTGTTTGTACATATATATAAATACATAATGATAAAGTATTTTGTGGATTTATATATTTTTATTTGTGGATTAATAGATTTGTACATAACATATGTGCTTTTTAATATATAGTATATGTATTCTTTTGTTTTGAACTGCATTTATATATATATATAATTTATTGTGTATGTATATGTGTGAATAATAAAATTATACACACACATGTATATATGTATGCTGAATAATTTTGATTATATTCATTTAATAGATCCATCCTAGTAAAAAATGTTTACTAAAAAACTTCAACGATGCAATATAAATTTAGGGGATTGTTAATTGACTAGATATGAATTAACAATAATATTGTTAATTCTTAATACTATGGCAATTGCATCAGAAGAACTAGTATACCAAATGAACAAACCGATGGAAGACCGACAAGCCCCAACAATTCGTTGTACTGTTAGCGACGTATTTGACGATTTTGAGATAGATTTCTTCTTTGTCAGTCAGGTACTATGCCCTAACTTCTTCAAATAAAATATCCCTTTGCAAGGTGCTAACTAGGTTGGTGAACTTATGGCAGGGCACGATAATCGTTTTTATGATATTTGTGCATGAACAAACCAGCTTTTATGGCACTCTGGTGAACTTTTGGCAGGGCACAATAATCGTTTTTATGATATTTGTGCATGAACAAACCAACTTTTACGGCACTCTGACATGGACTTATGGTCTGGACAAGATTCTAAAAATTTGATAAGTGCATATTTTGATTTATTTTTGTATTAAATTTTTTATATTTTTTTTACTTTATTCTTGTTAATATTATAATTTTATTAATATTTTGTGTTAGGAAATCAATGAACAAAAAGAGATCAAAAAAGGCAAAATAAAATCGAATAAGACAATACGTTTCGTGAGCAAAATGAGAAATAAAATTTTATTGGATAAAAAAAGCATTACAATATATGCAAGAAATCACTTGAACTTTGGAAGTGATTGTTGGGTTTACATTAAATTTAAAATAAGCATGTTTCCAAACTTGTACAATTTTTGTATTTCAGGTATAACTCCAAGTTCAAAAGCCTATGGATTTGAATTTTGCTTAATTTGAAAACAATAGATAGACTTCAACTATATTGTTGGAAGCTCAACCCAATCTACCCTTGATTATAACATAAAATTCATCCAAGTGTGTGTATCCTGACACATTTCCTTAAATTAAACATAACTTTCTCCCTAATAGTTCGAATTAGGTGATTCAAATTAGAAAATGAAGCTAACAGAAAATACACAGCTTTCATGTTAACTTGGATTTGAAAAAGATATGTGAATTTAGATCACAATTGAAGTTAATTTGAAGTGAATTTAGATCACATTTGAAGTTAATTTGAAATACATTTGGAGTGAATTTGGAAATGCCAATTTAAGTACTTTTCTACTATAAATAGAGGTTCTTGGATGGCATTCAACTTATACAAAAACCCTTAGAGGTAAAAAAAAAGTTTTATTGTTGTCTTTCTCTAAACTAAATTTTCTAGTAGTAATGTAAGTTTTCTAGTAGTAATAAAAATATATTCTCTAGTTTCTCTTCTATTTTTAGTTTTTTCTACTTTCATTATATCTTTTTCAATTTTATTTAGCTGAGGAGCAAGGGTAAACCTCTTGATGGAGGAAAAGGAATGGTTATAAAGGTGCATAATGTTCAAGTGTTTTTTATTATTGTTTTAATTTTTACTTGAAATCCTCCTTGTTTTGTGGTGATTCTCGATTTATCTATCACTAATGACACAACAAATACTTAAGTTTATTTAGCTTGATGTACGATTCTACTACACCGACTACTAATGTGAAATCTTGATTTGTTGTAGATAAATATGTACATAAATACTTAATCTCATAAATAAGTGTTGGCGTTAAAACCTTTCTTGTTTACTGGTGATCCTTAATTTATGTATCACCAACGACATAACAAATACTTGGGTTCATTTAGCTTATTGTATGGTTCTACTCTACCAACTGCTAACGTGAAATGTTGATTTGCTATAGACAAAAGTGTGCGTAAATACTTAATCCCATAAATATGTATTGGCGTTTAAACCCTTATTGTTTAGTGGTAATTCTTGATTTTTGTATCACCAATGACACAATAAATACTTGGGTTCATTTAGTTTATTGTATGGCTCTACTCCGCCGACTGCTAACGTGAAACCTTAATTTGTTATAGACAAATGTATGCATAAATACTTGATCCCATAAACAAATATTGGTGTTAAGAGATAATATACAAACAGTAAGATTTGATTACCTTAATGCATGAGCTATTTGATAACATTTTACGATTAGAACCTTCGTTATGTATGGATTCTAATAGCAACATTTAAAAAAGATAAAAAGAATAAATAATCATTCCTCTATCCAAAAATTCAAGAGCGGATCTCTAATTTTCAATACTTTTATTACTTTGATTTTTTATTTATAGCATAAATTGTTCTTTATAATCTAAACCACCTTTAGCCCATCTTTAAGAAATATAAACTCAAAAACTTCAAATAATTTCCCTGTGGATCGACGAACTCATGAGAAATCTATTACTTGACACAACCTGCATTTAAATTTGCAACCTTAAAGTTATAACAAGTATCCAAGTTTGTAAATATTGTGTGTTTGTTTTTTTGCGGTTATATGTTCATATGGTATCGTAATCATAATTCTCGTTGTTTTGTTAAAAATAATTCTGAAACTTTGTTTGGAAATTTGTTTGAGCTACATCCACATACTTCTACCATGGTTGAAAATAAAAATGTTCAGAATGAAAATGAGAATCAACAGGTTTGTACCATACGTTATTACTTGCAACCTCTTCAAAATTCTTCTCCTTGTATTATTTTTACACTTAATGCAAATAATTTTTGATTCAAGCCAGGTATGATCCATTTACTTCTTAATTTTCATAGTTTACACTTCAAAAGCCCTTACTTGCATCTGAAAGAATTTAATGAAGTATAAACCACTTTTGATGATCAAACTTATACAAATGAGATTATTAAGCTCAAATTATTTTTTTTTCTTTAAAAGATAAAGAAAAAATTTGGTTTAACTCTTTAAAACCTAGTTCAGTTGGCACTTGGCAAGAAATGCAAACTGATTTTTTAAAAAAGACTCTTTCCAACTCATAAATCTAATGTTTTGAAAAGACAAATCCAATTTTTTACTCAAAATTCTGATGAAGCTTTCTTTCAATGTTGGGAAAGATTTAAAAATTTATTGAATTCATGCCCACATCATGATTTTTGAAAAATGCCGTTTAATTAGTTTCTTTTATGAAGGTTTAACTTTTGAAACAAAATAATTTGTTGAAAAAATGTGTAATAGTGAGTTTTTTGATAAAGAACTTGATGAAATCCCAGAATATCTAGACCATTTGGCAGAAAACTCTCAATCATGGCATAGCGTTAATTTTTTTTAAAGGTTTTATTAGATCTAATCTTACTAATAGTAATAAAAAAAATATTACCTTATTCAAGAAGAAGATCTAAATGCTATGATTGCTAGTTTAACAAGAAAATTTGAGGCCATGGAACTTAAAAAAGTAAAGAAAATTAGATCTGTATAAGAAGAAGAAGTTTGTAGCATTTGTGAACTTGTGGGACACTCCACCAATGAATGCCCAAATATTCCAACACAAGCAAATATCATGAATTCATTCAAAAAGCCTTTTCATTCTCCATATTTTAAAACGCACAATCCATAATGGAGAAATCATCCCAATTTTAATTGGCGAGATGAGAACCGTGCCTAACCGCTACATTCACAAAAGCCACCAACTTTCATTCTTATCCAGCTCCACATACAAAATCTTTTGAGGAAACTTTACAAGAATTTATGCATGTACAAACAAACATCTCCAACCAGACTTCACAAGACATTAATGAGATCAAAAGCACACTTTCAACATTGACAACCTCTTTGCGTACTTATGAAAAAGGTAAATTTCCTGCTCAACCTCAACCTAATCCTTCCATTTAGTGTCATGTTTCTTCATCAGGTGAAAATTCAATCAAGGAGGCTAATTCGATCACAACTCTTCAAAATAAAAAAGTTGTTGATAAGATTATTTATCCTAAGGAGAATCCAAAGTCGATAACCACTCCTCAACCTCTCTCTCATACTTATGTAACACCTCCACTTTTTCCTAGTAGGTTAGCAAATTCTAAGAAAAATGAGCAAGAAAATGAGATCCTTGAGACTTTTTGAAAAGTGGAGATAGACAACCCTATTCTTGATGTGATCAAGCAGGTGCTTCGATATGCTAAGTTCCTCAATGAGCTATGCACTAACAAATGGAAGTTGAGGGAGAATGAAAAAGTAAGTGTGGGGGAGAATGTTTCGACGATTTTTCAAAGAAAACTCTCTCCAAAGTGTAAGGATTTTGACACTTTTACCATCCCTTGTGGCATTGGTAAGACAAGATTTGAAAAATGCATGTTATATTTAGGAGTATCAATTAATGTTATGCCATATTCTATTTATTTTTCTTTAAATTTAGAAACTTTAGAAGAAACTATTGCTATCATACAATTGATTAATAGATCTAATGCATATCCAATAGGGGTTGTGAAAGATGTTCTTGTGCAGGTGAATGAATTAGTTTTCCTTATTGATTTTTATATTCTTGGGATGGAGGATGACACATGCCCTAATCCTATACACATTCTTTTGAGAAGACCATTCATGAAGATAGCCCAAGCTAAGATTAATGTTCATGATGACACTCTTACTATGGAGTTTGATGGTGAGGTTAGAAAGTATAATACTTTTGAAGCTATGAGATATCCTACTGACGTGAATATTATTTCTGCAGTTGACATTATTGATCCCAAGTCATAACAAATGCTTGAGTTCACTGACAATAATGGAGTGGAGGTTACTTTATAAAAATATCTCCATATGAAGGATTTGAAAGAAAAGAACTTGGATGTGCAAATATTGGGGAGTGTGGAAAATGATGCAATGGGGCTAGATTCATTGCCAAAAAAATCAAGTATGATGTCTCTTATGTTGAATTACTAATATCTAATGAGAGGCTTCTACCTCTGTAGTGTAAACACCTAAAATGAAGCTTAAACTAATCCCAGACAATCTTAAATATGTCTACTAGGGTGAGAAAGAAATACTACTAGTCAGCATTGTTAAAGACCACACTCAAGTACAAGTGGACAAACTTATTTAGGTGCTTTGAAATTATAAGACGGTGATTGGATGAACGATGACTTTGGCAGCATATGTTGATGAATGATAAACGAGGCATTGTCGGGCTGAGGATATTAAACTAAGCGCTTGTTGGGAGGCAACCCAATGGATGGAACAAAAGACTATGAGAGTCGACAATTACAAATTTGCTTTCTCTAACTCTCTCTCTCTTTTTTTTTAATTATTTTTTTTACTTTTTTTCTATTTTATTTTGTCCTAATCGAAAATGTATGCTGACAATGTGGTAGTTGTACTTTTTTTAAAATTTGTCATGCAAGAGCACATGATAGTCACTTTTTGACAAAAAAAACCACTGCAAGATCTTGCAGTGTGGATTTTATTGATCCACTCTTTTCAAAAACACTTGCATTTTCTGCAAAAGTTATGAAAATTATAAAAAATTAGGATCCTTTCTGGTTAAATGACAGATAACAGTACTCTATGGCTATTGAAGTTGGATTTATTAATTTTCCAAAAAATTGAAATAAAAAAAAATCAAAACAAAATAAAAATATGCAAGTTCCTTAGGATTTGTTTCTAAAAATAGAGAAGATAAAATTCAATTCATTAAGGATAGATTGAGTAATAAGTCTTTAGGTGATATTCGATTGACTCTTGAGATGTATTCTTGTGGATTCGTTCATCGTGCAATTATTTATTTATGGAATCACTTTTGGGATGAATGTGAGAGTTATAGCCTTGGAAATCTGACATTAAAAGACCTTGCTTTCTAGTTTATAAGAAAATTAGATGGAAAGCATACCCTCAGCCTACAAAGGGTATTTAAACTATTACTGGATGAAAACCAGAGGAATATGTGTGCCATAGTCACAACTACGTGTACATTCACATGTAGTAGTTAATTTTTTTTCAAACTTTGTGTCCATATTTTCAACCTTTCTAATAAAATAAGAAAAACATACAATGTTTTGTACCTTTTATAACTCATTTCGTATGCAACATGGGTAATACATTATTTATGTTATTTATATTTTGCTTGCTTGTTATGCTCCTTATTTTCTATTTTATTTTTTTCATATATGTAGTACGAATAAAAATGTGCCGGAAATCCCCCCATGCTCATGTGGTGCTGGACCTATGAGAATGTTGATGGCCAAAATAGAGGCCAATTATGGTTGTTACTTTTTTCAGTGTCCTTTGGGTGTGATCATGGAAAGAGTTTCATCTGGGTGATGCCTATATAGCGTATCAGTCGCTTAGGGACAACGTATCATAGGTGCAACATACTCGAACCGCTTTGATGTGGCCAATTCTTCCCATCACTCATGTGGCTTATCAAGGCACATGAGTAAGAAGCTGGCCAATCTCCATCTATTGGGCCAATGGCCATGGATCACAATTAACGCAATGGCCATATACTCATTTGTGGATGTGTTCTACTTCTTATCCTAATTTGGCTTTTCTTGCTTCGAGCCCTTATCATTAAGACGATGAATAGAAATTGATGTTGGTGCTTTGTTTAGTATTCTCAATTGAAAAATAGTATGTTTAATTTCTTATTTTGTGAGTATGGAAATTGAGAGCTCTGAATTGGTAGGATAATCAATGTCTATGATATGTAATGGAAGTATGTATGAGATGACTTATGTTGGTAAACTAATGAATTTGAATATATGTTCATATTTTATTTTCAATTACAATTGCATTGTATTATATACATACTTGAATACCCTAAATTTGTGTAGGTCTGAGTCGCCAACGTGATGTGTTAATCTATTAGAATGAAAAAAATAAAGTATGGGAATCTAAAATAGAGGAGACCTTTTATCACATACTCTTAGATTATGCTGGTACAATATATATATATATATATATAATGAATTTAAGGCAAACATGGTCATGCTCGACATTACAGCAGACATACGAGAATATTTTGACCGTCGTTCCGTATCTTCTGAGATAAGATAATAGTATTTCAAACTGAAGAAATAGTATAATATGTTCAAGTATATGTAAAAGCAACTTGGTGTCGTGCATGATGAAGTCACTTCAAATATGCACTTGCTGAAGTAGGCTTACTTTAAGCATTCTTAATTGCCTCTTTAAAAAATTGAATACTAGAATTTTCATTTAATATCATGTTATGTAATTTAATCCTTTCTCTTACCTATGAAAATATATAACGTTGGCCAATTGCACTAAAGTAATTCCATTTCGGGGAGACCTGATGGCACATTTTGGAGACCTTTCTTTTGTCATTGAATCTAAACAAGATCCAAACATTCTTGTTGGCGGGAAAGACGACCTAATTGTCATATCTAACTTCAATCAATCATCTCAATTACCAAACCAAGAAGAAATGATTCCGTATCATGTGGTTGATGGAAATCGTGAAATAAGGTCATTATTCCATCACCCCAGGAGAAATGAAGAATGAGGATCATCTGAATTTGTCTGCACCAAATAATGGTATAGATCAGGGAAAAGAATGTGGGCAATATCCATACATGGACAAATATGGTGCAGTGTGCAGGTAGTTATCATCTTTTACGGTACACCACTACTTCAAAAAACTGAACTGCTGCATTAAGGCCTCCCCGATAATGAAAGTAGTCTGGTTATATGTATAATGTGGGTGATGCTACTATATGCACTATATTAATGTTTACTTTATGGTAGGTTGTGTTTTGGGAACTACTTGTGCAACGGATATTTTATAAGGACCATGTAAGCCTGCCAAGCGGTGAACTACCATGTATGGCTTAACTTTCTATCTATGCTAATGTGTAGGTGTGAGTATGTATAAAAGCTTAGAAAAAGGTAGTTATATAAAATTATCAATATAATATATTGATTATATACTAATATACTTACGATTTACATACATATACACAAATGCATCTATATAAATAATTTAACATACCATGTTACATCGGTACAATTTTATTCCCTTGTCTATATTTCATATACATATATATAAAATATATTTACACCATCTATCAAATACTGGCTATATATGTATATATACATCGATATATAGATGTGTACATATGCATAAATAGTTATTCACTACTTCCAACAAAAAATAGATGTAGTTATATTAAAAAATAATTAGTTGTACTAATCTAAATACATGTAGTTAGATTAGTACAAATTTTTCAAAGCAAATAGAAATCATGCCAGAACTTTATGATAGAAGTGAAATATGACCAACATCCTACATGGCCCAAGTAAAATATTGAATGAATGCATGAATGAATAAGTGAGATATGACTACACGTGCCTTAGTTTTCACTTGGAAGAGGAGTGCTTTTTGGTCATGCATGAAAAAAAAACACTGACATCTCATTACCTCTGCCTCATCATAAATGAGATCTCAAAAATGTGTCTGTGTCCTGTCTATTTAGACAGTGATTTGTTCATTCCCTCTCCCTTTCTTTTCCCACCCTGATGAACTCCACAACAACCCCCACCCTCCTATTAGTTTTGATTTCAGCCTTATGTTAGGGACAGTGTATAGGATTTTATCTTGATATGGAGATGGATAAAAAAGTGTGTGAATGATTAAGTGATGCGGTGGTGACCAGGTGGCAAAGTTGTGGATTAACTCTCCACTAAGTAGTTACTGAATATAAACATTTGCAAGGTAATGTATTCAAAATCTTTGTTGTATGTTTTTTTTTGCATTTCATCCAAAAATAAGCAAACCCATAACCATATTACATCCAAACTAGTTTCTAATGTTTCTTTCTCCATGAAATTCCCACATATTCACTTACCTTTCTATGTTTTGTTGTGTCAAATGTTTTTTTTTTCAAATAATAGAAGATGAAACTTGTTAGATATTTTTAGAAATGAATTAGTGATGAGTTTAGGATGAAGAAAAGATTACTTTGTTTGGGTTTTGGTACTGGTAGGGGTTGTTAATGTTAAAGTATGTATTTTGGCTTATTCCATCATGATAAAGGCAAATAACATAATTAAATTGAGTAATTGGTTGTCCCATTCCATGTCAATATATTTCAGGGACTTTATAAAATCATTCATATTATGTATTTTCTCCATTGCCCACCTTTAATTTCAATGTTGTTAAATGTCCAAAAGTTTTATGTGCACCTTCACGATAAAAAAGGTGTATTCCTACTGCAGTGGTTTCTTGAGGCTCTATTTCCTAATTTAGAGGGGCTTTATGGCTCTGTTTCATTTTGCTAAGTTCATTTCCTGTACAAACAAAGTATATCCTAGAAATCTTCATTATACATTGAGTTATATGACTGTCAATTATAAGTTGTTGTCATGTGTATTAAGTTATTTTATTTGCTAACCTCATTGAATTAACCAATCTCATCTTATAAACTATAAATTTTTGGAAGATTGAATTGAACTGTGTTCATATTCAGATATCAACATATGATTATAAACATGTTTAATACTTGTAGACTGGTAATATAGTCTTGCTATAAATGTATGCGTGTTGGTAATGCAGTGATGGCAATGAAAAAGAGAGAGATGCCGTTGACAAGGAACATGCACAATGACTTCAGTTTGCGCAATTTAGGTTGGTCTGTAGAGGAGAAAACATAATTAGTAAGAATGCTCTGCAAAGCTGCAAAAGACTTTGATGTTTCTGATTATGACATCATCACTGGATTGTGTGCGAGCATTGCACATGTTCTCACACGAGAATTTGGCAATTTTATCTCATTTACCAAAGTATGTAACAAAATAATGAAACTCAAGAATAGATACAATTACTTTTGTGAGTTCACTTCTCATGTCGGCGTTAAGTACAATGCTCGAAGAAATGTGGTGATGATGAACTCTCAATATTGGGAGCATGTTGGCCAGGTATGTTGGACAAATGTTTCATTACACTTTTTGACACTGTCCATTAATACCAACTAATGCCCTTAACATGTTACTTTCAAGTATTTTTGTACTTAATGATGGTTTTATTTCGTCATAACAAATAGGAAACTAGGCACTTGGAGGGGGACCCATTGTATGCATAACTTCACTTTCTCTTCATGTAATGGTTGTGTGCAGAAATGGACCATCAATTTATGCCTGGAGAAGACCCAAATAATCCTATACTCGTAATGGAAAAGGACGCAGATTTTTTGGAGTACCCCAAACTACTATTGATCGAGCCACCACCTCTAGCCTTACCAGTCTTATCCCTTCCAAACATTGAAGTCACTACAGATAGAGCCATGGGGTTTGGAAGTGCATGGAGTAACAGGCGGATGCATTATTGACAAAAAAAAGGCCATTGTCTGGATATAGTTCAGCTTGGTTTGATTTACAAATTATGATAGTATGTTTATGATTGTGGTGCTTGAGGTGGATTGAAGATGATTGTATGAACATCATGAGGTTATGCTCCGTGGGTCTCATTTGATGAGCACGTATAGGTAGATTAGACGTGTGCATGTTAATTGTGTTTTTCATCCCAATAGTGTTGATGACTATTATGGTTTGTTGATTGCCTTCACATTGTGCTTGTGTTTGTGGATTTATTTATTTGTCATTAGATAAACGTTATTCAATTTATGTGCCACAATATGTTATTGTATGAAAGAGTTGCATGCATTTTTTATAACTCATATATAGACATTAGTATTATTCATATTAATGTTAAAGTAAATAATATGCTCCTTTAACTTGGTGTACAATGCATGTATTTAACTATATATATATATATATATATGTAATTGTTATAGTATCTTAGTCCAGAAAATGTGTTACCTAGTTAAAAGATGATGTGTTACCTAGTTAAAAGATGAATAGGAGTAAAGAAACACACAAAAATATATATGTATGTATATATAAGCATGTGAATATACACAAATAAAATTTTGTACATTGGAAATATGTGTTATTTGTATATACATGCTGCTATTTGACTTCTAAGAACTAAGAAGTCAGATCTAGGTAAGTACACACATATATACATAATTACATATGAGTATATATATAATACCATTTCCAATGTACATAAAGTCCTAAATAAATCTTCTCTATCGTAAGATCAACATCAATAATTAACACAATCTTTGAAAATCATTCTTTGATGATGATCGCTAGAATATTGATAAGTTACAAGCTTTGTTACTTAGAAGATTGGTGGAGGAAATTATGGAAATTCCACTTAATGTGATTTTTCCAGATGCGGCTATTTGGAAGCTCACTGCCAATGGTTTTTTCTCTTTGAAATCGGATTGGAATAATTATCAAAAAACAGAACCAAAACATTTGTTAATTAAAGCAATTTGGAATCCAATTTTGACTCTGACTATGTCCATTTTTGTGTGGCGTTTACTCCATAACTAGATCCCCATCGATGAATGAATAGTTTGAAAAGGATTTGAGATTGTCTCAATCTGCCACTATTGCAAGGAGGACGCAGAAAGGCTAATCATCTGTTTAATAATGGATTAATTTCAATAACATCTTTATAAAGAAACATCCTCAAACAGAATCTATCATGCTTTTCTAATCAAAATTAGCGATTTTCTTCTTCTGCTGAGCCAAAATCTCATATACGGTCTACTTTACCTTTGTTAATTCTATAGTTTGTCTGGTAAACTCATAATAATGCCAAGCATAGAGGAGGTCGTGTTTGTGCTAGGCGTAATATGGTTAAAATTATCAACCACCTGCATGTTGCGAATTGGGCTAAAAGGCTTGGGAAATCCTTTTGGCAATGTGATAGATTTACGGCTAACAAGATGGGATTTAGAACTTACTCTAAAGCTCAGATTTGTTCAATTCTAGTTATATGGTCTAAACCACAACAACATTGGCGTGAACTCAATTGTGATGGATGCAGCAAGGGAAATCTAGGTGAAGCAAGAGCAGGTGGAATTATCCGAGATCAATATGGAGTTCTTGCTGGCTTTCTTTTCATATTTGGGGATGCAAACAAACAATTTTTCTGAAATACTTGTTGTACATGGCCTCAGACATTGTTGAGAAGATGGATTAAGCGTGATGCTATGATCATTTACAACTTATTAGAAATAAAGGACATGGGCACTGGATGTTTCAAACTCTTTTTGTTCAAATTGATTTCTTTTCATCCAGATGGAACTCACATTCACTCATATATTTAGATAAGGGAACATGGCAGGTGATTATTTAGCCAATTATGCGTGCTCCTTAAAGACCTTAGGTACTTGGATAGCTTTGGATCTACCAAAAAGCTTCATGGAATAATTAAACTAGATAGAATTTCTTAAACTTATTTTTGATTTTTCTAGCTTTTGTCAAATTTTTTTTTGTGTTATTGCTTGATTAGATTTGCAGATGAGTGATTCAACTGTAAGGGAGTAGTAAGTACTCTTTATTTCCTACTTTTAATTTGTATCCTTCTATTTTGGATGTTTTTTAACTAATAAACTTATACGGGTCCTTGTTTAACCCCACCTAAACACAGATGGTGTTTAATTAAAAAAAATCACTTATATAATTTTTAAGATATTGATTTGACATAAAATCATTTAACTTAACAAATCTGACAAGACATAATACATTTAAAAAATATTTTCAAAATAACTCCAAACATCTTTTCTTCATTTTCCAGGAACCAAAATACTAACTCCAAACACACTTTTCATTTTTTACATATCACATCATTATTTTCCAACAAAATATTAAACTACATTTCTTTCCCACTACGTTTTTCCATTCTACTAGCCAAAATACTTTTCCAGAAACAAGTAGAAACAAAATCAAATTGTGGAATTGTATTCTAAAATTCCCAAGCTATTAGGAAAAGTTGTTACATGAAAACGTATGAGAGAAGCAAAAACTCGATGGTTCAATTCTAGGGGGCATAAGCGGATGTAAACAGCAAAAATCTGTAATCTATATTTTCAACAATGATAAACAAGACTAAAAGCTAAATACAACAGTTAATTAGGGGTTCGATAGTAGATAAGTTTCATATTAGAACTGTTAAATAAGTTTTATAGCGGTAATTTTGCAGAACTATTAGATAAGTTTTATAGAGTTAATTTTACATAAGTATTAGATAAGTTTTATAAAGGTAATTTTGTAGAATTATCTAAAACATGGGAAGAATAAAATAATTCATTTAAACTAGACTCGTCAAGATCTGATTAGAGCTAATAATTTGTAGCACGAGCTCAAGCTTGAATCTCTAAATTTTCATCAAGGTCAATTTCTTTGGACTTCCACTTTTAACTATATCCTGTTGTTAATGCAAACTTAATAATGACCTTAAATAAGATTAAATTTTAATTATGGTTAAAAAAATACCTTTCAAATGTAGATAAAAGTTTTAAATTTTTTATTCAAAGTCAGTTATCTCTATTGGAAACGCCTTCATTATATTTCCAAAGACAAAGCAAACACAATATTTACAACATTTTATTCTGTAACAAAATAACTTCTAGTGTCAAAAACAGTTTAGTTCATATCATGGAAAACTATAGGACAGATAAATAAATTACAATATATATACACATACATGGCAATTATTAGTTTATACTTATTTCCTTCACACATTTCTTTAAAAACAAACAAAAAAACCCATTTTCCTAATATTTCCTAAGGAGAAGGCAAGATATTGGAGATTAGGCTAAGTTATGCATTCAATTATATCATAAGAGAAAAGCCAACATACCAACCAGCAATATACAGTGTAACCTTTTTAGCTAAAATATAACTAATGGCTTTGGAGAAACTCACACGACGCAAAATACGAAGAGTCAAAATTTTGCCCCTCTTGAAATAAAAAAAGTACTTATTGTAAACTTTCCTGGGATGTAACATTTCTTTGATTTAGAACTAAGGCTTTTCATGAAAATCGAAAAACCAATCGATCATTACATGCTTTAGTTAGTATTATGACGCCCAGTTTTTTCACTATCTTCATCTGCTCCATACACGATGGAAAAATAGTGCCTTAAATCTCCAGAAGTGAGACCTGGAAATCGATGGATACTGCTTGGCTGTGGATCAATTTGGACAAACGGCCATCTCATAGATTGGGCAGCTTCACATTCTTCCCAGCCATCCCCAATAACACAGAATTGGACATTCGGCCCTGTAAAACGGTCCTTGATCCACAAGAAGCATTGGAGCTTCCCCACTTCCAAAGAGCTGTAGACTGGAAAACGAGGCAGATTTAGTCAACTTGGAACCCATTATTCACATACTTAAAACCAGAACTAAGTTTGATGCACAATAGGTCACTGCAATTGTCAAGAAGAATTTGAATAGCAATTCATACCTACCAGTGCACAGGTAAAAGAAACCACCAAGCAAATTTACTTTTGTCCTCACCCCATAGGATGGGATTCTTCTCGTGCCAATAGGAACAAACCGTACTAAGATTCCATGCGTGCACCAATCATAAAATTTCTCTTAATCAGAAACCCCTGCTTAGGTACACTTATTTATCTTCCAAGTGTGTGTGTGTATGTGAGTGAGTGTGTGTGTGTGTGTGTGAGAGAGAGAGAGAGAGAGAGAGAGAGATATTAGTTAGTGAAGTGTGAATCTCACAAACTGCGGGGTCTTTGTTGAAGTTAGGAAATAAGTTTAAATGCACAATATCAAGTCATAGTCTGCATACAACATAACAAGACTGGCTGTCAATGTGGAAGCAGAAAAATGGTGTATGTATTGAACAAACTCCTTGAAATTGATATATTGTTTACATTTAAAAATTATAAAGTTGGGAAACCGGAAAGAAGTTAAAAAACCATGTTAAAATAGAACCTGACATCTTGAAACCTGAAACAAATGTTCGACTCGAAACAGAAGGATATCAACTAGAGGGACAATAAATAGCATTTTCTAAGCAAAAACTAAGAATGAAAGAATTAACTGACCATTATTGCAAGTAATCATATCATCTAGTCGAAAGAATAGGCATTTGACCAAGCTGGGTACAAGAGGTCCAGATGTAACTAAGACATTCACATGCTCAAAGTCGGCATCTCTAGCATTATCTGAGTTTATAGAGGGGGTCATATCTCTTTTCTGACCCGCACACTGCTCCAAGCAGGCCCTAGCTGTATCAGTTAAAAACAAAAATTAGGGAGTATGTTGTTATGTTCCAAAACATGCTAAGCTTTGGGAAATCAACAGCATAAAGGAAATTATTCTTCTCTGAGGGTTAAAGGAATGGTGAAAGCACTAGTCAAGAATAACATGATATTCAGGGAGTCCCAACACAATTACACGACAGACAATAAAAAGTGTCAAAAATAAAATAAAAAATTAAGAAAATTATAAAAATCATTTGAACATTACATATCAACCAAAAACTAATAAAAATTAATAAGATTAGTAAAATCATTTGAACATTACATATCAACCAAATGCGAAAAACTAATGACAATATTTAGGGTAATATAAGCAAAACTTAATAAGCCTAAATAAAGTAACATGAATTTGGGAAACAATACAAACTTTCAGCCCCTAGGAGATATGGAAACTCTAGGATCCATATGGCTCCATCACTGATTATACATCGTCCAGCCATATCTTGTTTCCAAGTCCACTAACTTGACAATGCAATTCCTGAAGCCTAGGATACTTGATCAATGCAAATATATACAAACAATCACATTTCAGCTTGATCAAACATCCCCAGTATGTTATCATTGTTTTAGCACCCAAATCTGCGTACCTCTATGCTATAACTAAAAGAGGTTGTATAAAATATAGGAAGGGAAAGTGTCATAAAAAAAGAATAATTGAATCCAGGTATTTATCATGTTACATTGCCGCACTAAACCTTTTGATGGCACTAACTTAATTTATAACCAACCAAAGGCAACTTGAAATGCTGTTGTCAAGGACCAACTATAACAAAGTTGCATTGAGAACAAGGTCCTGAACATTGGCTTGAGCAACTGCTACAACTCGCATCTACTTGAATTCTACTGAAGGTTCAGTTTAAGAATATCTCGACATGAGGTTGAAACAGCACCACAAACCTATGTTTCCTCTTCAACAACACTTAGGGGTCGTTTACTTCTTTGGTTGGATGAGAAATGATTGATAAAAAATGTGTTGAGATACAGATTGAGACAAAATTATCAATTAAACAACATGCGTCATTTATAGGATTGAATAATGGGATTAAAATTGTATTGACTAAAATACCCTTTTCTTTTCTTCGTCCTTTTCCTGTTTCTCATCTTCCCGCTTTCTTCCTCTTTCCCAGCCATGTTTAGTGGAATATTTAAACATTCAAATTTAGTGGAATATTTGAACATTCTAATTTAGTGGATTAATTAAAATTTAAACATTATAATTAATCATCTTAACACACCGTATTTCAAATTTTGCTAATGTACCGCCGTCGCTCTCATCGTTGCCATCGCCACCGCAGCACCACCCCACCATTGTTGTCTTCGTACTTCAACAACTTATGTGTGGAAGTTGATGTGATGGTTCGAAGTAGAAGAGGAAGAATGGTTGTATATCTGATTTTGACCAGAAGGTCATGAATGTAATTTCCATAGAATTTTGAGGAATTTTTTTGTCTTTTCGGCATCATATGCAGTTTGGATGCCCTCTTGGATTAATCATCACACCTAGAACGAGGGATACCACATCTGGCAGAAATAGTGAATTGCACTGGGCTTTTAAATTTGCAGTGGGCCTTCATTTAACAATATAAACAAAGGATGAGGGGGGATTAATCGCTTCATCCCACCTTATCAACCCAAGTAAACGCCCCCTTAAGCTAGTAGAAATCATAGTGCTGGGAAGGAGGTAGGTGTTGGAAAACAAGAAAGTGTCCCTTCTTCTCAACTTTAGAGTACATAAAGGAAATTGGCAAAAAAATTTCCTTCGAAGACAGAAAACCAATCCATCTATTGTTAATAAAGAGTTTCTCTAAGATACTGACTTCTGTTTGTTAGTAATCATTCCTACGTAGTCGAATACCGATAATCGACAACAATATATCAAAATACATGAAAGTGGCCTGATAACTTCTATAGTTCTAATCATTGTTTATTAATTAAGTATTTAACTAGACAAGAAAATTGAGCAAACGAAAGGTTTATCATCATTTTTTCAAGCCATGAACATTAGAAAGAAATTGACGTTTTACATTAGAATAGAGTCAGTGGCGTATGATATCAAACAAACTGCAAAGAGTTTGAGCTATCTTCATGCAGGAGAATAAGAAACAATATCAAGCTGAAACGACAAAATGCCAAAGAAGCTGTGTCAAATATTAATGTGAAGAGGCACATCAAGAAAGAGAGAGAGAGAGGCAGATTGTAGATGTATAAAAAAGCAATTTGAAAGAGACCACAATCAGATCAGAACAAGCATTTGGGTTTATATGATCAGAGACTACTGACAGCAAAAACTAACAATTACTAACAATTCAGATACCAGAGACAGCAAAAGGCAGTCAACCTACTTAAATTCTTGCAGATTTGCTTAAGGTTTAATTGATTTTAATGTTCTATTGTCAAAAGTTTCATGAGTAAAGTTTTGATCAGGCATTATAAGATTTAACTTCAAACACTTCCTCTGTCCGCTCCCCCCACCCCCCCACCACCACAGCATTCCTTGTCCCATGATGTGCTCTATGTAAAATAAGTAAAATATCAAAACCACCTGCGAACAACCTTCTTCAGATAGCTAATTTCCATGTTTTAATTTGGTAACTCATCGAGAAGTTATTTAGCTTCTATCAAATTATATTTCTAATACAATGTACAAAATCAAACTACTCAGATTTTTATAGTTTCTTAAATCACACAACCACAACTGTTGTCTCTGTTCAAGAACTTGTGTTGGACGCACAGAACAATTTACCTGAAGAAAGCCATTTCTCTGTGTAAGTGTCAGTCAAATCATAGAGACCATCCCACAATTTAATGAGATCTTGATTGAGAATATTATACAACCCCTGCAAAAGTAAACGGTACAATTATTATGATAACTAGCACTACAAATCATAATCTCTCCTCTAGGCCAAAACATTTGGCCATAGTATACTGAAATTCCTCGATCAAGCTAGTGTCAGTTAGTTTAAAAATTTGGAAACAAGATCAGGAAAGGAGGTTTTATGCTTCATGCCCACTAACATTCTTGAGTCTAACACAAGACCAAACCACGAAACAGTATTATGTTTCATTATCCATTTTTTCTTTTCTGGTGTTTTGGGGGGGGGGGGGGGGGGGGTTGTAAAGTTGGTAGCAAATGATTATGTTTCTTTTAGAAGAACCATGAAAAATATCACTTAGCCCTCCCCATGCATCGAATATCTGTGTGACAGGCATGTTTAGTTAGAGAAGGATGGTTAAGAGAGGGGGAGAGAATATCAGTTAATTACCACAAAATTCCTGTAATTTAACCCAGCAGACCTGAAGGTAGATCAAAATCATTTTGGTGGAAATATATAGTTTCCCGTTACTGCATTCAACAACCAACAGAAGGCAATAACAGACTTCCAAGTACATTCTGATTTTCACAGTGCAGTTAGCTTTGATCAGGTTTTGAGTAAAAAGATGATGACTAAATTTACCACAAAAGTTTTAAGTTATTGATCACCAATAGTTGAAATCAGTTCTTTTTATTACTACCTACTACATGAACTTCAGTTTCTGCAGCAGCTATATATGTTGTCACTACTTAGGCTAGAGCCTTGGAAAATGAGTTGAGGAAGGATAGTTTCAGAAGTTACAAATTGGTTATATTCCATAAGACTCACAAGGTTAGTCAAGACTTATAACTTACTCGTAGAAAAATAGGAGTGACAGAGCCACAAGATTAGTCGATATTGGACTTGCAAAGTTAACTCTTAGGAATTACACTTTAGTCTAAATATATGGTGAGAAAGAAACCTAATTATAGGCTATGTTTAGTTGCGATCCGGGGGAATGTTTTCATTCCCCCGAACAAGATTGCGTTTGGCAAAGTCATTCCCCAAAAACAAATTTATTCCCCTCCCCCACCCCCCCCCACAAAAAAAAACAAAAAAACAAAATGGGGCCCACTATACATCACAAACATTACATTATCAAATATAATATTGCTATAAATACATATCATCTTTTTTTAAAATTAAAAAATACAACATATAATATTAAAATTACTGGTGTGACACCAATTACCCAACACAACCCTACATATTTTAACTGCTACAACAAGCATTGTCCCCACCCAAGACACAAACAAACATTACTTTCATTCTCTCTTTATTCTCCCAGACCACCATTCCCCAAAACAACCAAAACATAACCAAACATAGCCATAGTTTCTTGTGCGAAAGGGGGATGCAAGTGGAGATAATATTAATAGAAAAGAAAGAACATTGATATTTTGTGCAAGGTCTTGGTATTCCAAAGGTAATTTTTCACCATCCTTCTTAAATTCATATACTAATTGGCATAATAAAGTTAGTACTTTGTCAAATTAGATTAAAAAAACTAGTTTTAGTTAATAAATGACTATAGATCAAGTAGAATCATGTATGAATTTCAATTCTACTGTGATGATAGCCAATGATTTATGTATAACAAAGAGATATATATTTTTTCAAAAAGATAGTCGCACTAGAAGAGAAAATGTAAATAATAAGTTTCGGAGTACATATTATCAAGTTCAAATGGTGTATCTGATGATATCCCAGAGTGCATTAGATTTAGGTGTTGAATAAGTTCAAATTGTGTTTCTAATAGAATTAGATGTTGGTATACAATAAGAGTAAGATGATAATTCCTTGTGTATTTGAAGCAAATTTTGTCTTTTGAAGGACTGATGTAGAATATGATGTCTAAGTCAAAGTGTATTGATTCAGTTTTCATTGATGGTACTCCCAACTTAACTTTATTGTTCAAGGTAAGTATTCTCCTTTTATGTTCTATTGCTTTTATATAACTTTTAAGTAAACATCTTATAATAATAATAAACTATATTTAGGAAGTTAGTTTTTTTCCAATTTATTATTTATGCTCTTAATTTTGTAAAACTATGGAAACACATATTATTTCTCTTGAAACATATCTACTTTGATGATTGTTAGAAAAATTAGATTTAAATTCCATTAGACTGTTTCATGTCATTGGGTTCAATATAGCAACATTATGTTATTGAAGTCCAGTTGGTGCATAAAATTTCGATAGTTGTATCATGGAAAACTTCCATATATAGAAAGAACAATAACATCAAGTTCAGATTTATGATTATTTATCAATCCAATGCTCTGAGTAAAGGATATATACTGTTCACTGAATCAGCAGTCACTAATAACTATACTTAGAAAAGGATAAAAAAAATTTACCTTGCGATACTTCTCAGCTATAACCCGGTGGCGGTATGCCAATTTACATTTGTTAAGAGCATCAAGCGGGAGACCAAAACCATCCTGACTGAAGTTGTAATCAGAGAGGTCTAGGCCATCATCATATTGGTTCAAGACATCAAGATATGGTTGATTGAAATTTTCAATCTAAATGATCACATATGTCAGCTTAAACTAGCAAACATATCAAAGCACAAAACGCGACCCAGAGAAAAATAAAATAAAATAAAATAAATACTTACTTGTTCGTAAAAGAAATGTGTGTCGCACACTTGAAGAATATGATTCTCCCAAAGTTTGCCAATCTTTACACCATTTTCCACATTTTTCAGACCATTAAAAGCCCCAGCATATGTCCCATTTAGCAAAGACTTGAGCAATATAAGAGTCTCATCCATGTCCCAAATGTACACATTCATTTTCTGATCCATGCTTGCTCTTAGCAAAATACACGGTTCAATTGAGACACCAATCATCAACTCAATAAGGACCCTGGAAGATAAGAAGTTCCCCTTTGAAAACATTCTTCAATTACAAATATTGAGTGATGCTTAACAGAACGAAAAATAAAGCTGTGGCAATTTATGGAAGTGAAAACAACTGAGTAATAGAATGCTTCCTTTCCCATCTATACAGAAAAATAGAACCCATCTATATATAACATAAGCTTCACAGCAAGTGCATAGCCACTTAGTTTCACAACATGTTTTTGTTTTTTGTGTTTTGTTTTTTTTTTTTTTTTTTTTGTATTTTAATTTTTTTAGTTTTTAGTTTTTTGTTTTTTGTTTTTGTCAAAAGCATCAATTATGACCCATCACAATTTTGAAGACTAAAAGAGTCAGAAAATTCTTCTCCAAGTTAATCTCAATCCAACATGTATTCCTACTCTTTTGGTCTCTTTCCCCCTCTGTTCAATGCTGAGCATAAGATGCTTCAGATCTGCTTCAGTGACTGGGGTACCGTATGCATGGTGTAAGTAGCACTCTCCATTTATCCAAACCTTAGTCAAAGATTGTGAAAGAGATGAAGATCGAGGAGGAACTACAAATATGGAAAAAGATGACAACATCAAAAGGAAATATGGTCAGACCAAGGGATACAGCAGAAAATATTTATGCCAGTAAACATTTTCATCTCTTTTGTGTTTTACGTTATACATGATTTTCCATTTTGGTGGAATCATTCTTGACATAAAACTGAATTATATCTTCTTGCTACTTGAGAGACTACCACAATAGAAGTTCGTGATTTGAATCCATTTCCGGAACAATTTGGCAGAGACCAGAATGAAGATTCTTGGTCAGCGCATATCAAAGTAAATTAGTCTTCTCAAGCATTAGTTCGTTCAAAGTTTTGTGTTGTGGGGTTTCAAAGCTTTAGGCATGTGTTTCTTCGATGTCTTGCAATGACAAAGATGTTATTCTGAGAAATATTGAACTCGTAAAAATGAATTTCATTGTCTGATTGAAGTCAGAAAAACAGAGAAAATAGCCCTATCAGAATGTCTCCTGTATCTATCCAAGTATTTTAACTTAGAAGAGCATTATCTACCAATACTCATCATCAGTTTTCCTTCTTCGACAACCCATCTCTTCCTCTTAATATATTTTGACATATTCCACCAGTGCATCTCAATGCCATTGACATCTGTGTTGGGTTCTAAGATCACCACTGCATCCTTGGACATTTATTGCCTTAAGAGTGTTCACATTGTAATAATCTAATGTTTCTTTCACTAATATTCGTAATTCTATCTTTTGTTTGACAAGTTACTTTTACCCTCAGTTCAGCATGTGTGTCTGTGTGCATATACCAACTTTCTTGCAATTTCATGGGAGAAGATACTTTTACACTCCAACAAAGTTGGATTTGCCTTGTCATTAGTACAGCAAATGTCACAGAATCTATTGAGTGCTTATGTGGTTTCATCCCTGTCAGAAAGACTACAAGACGCCTTTTCCATTTGCTATGCATTCACTGAAAATTTTCATGTCATGATAATTTCTAGAATTATGTTTTATTTCAACTTTTATTTGGACCATCCCGTGCGATGCACTTGTCAACAACTAGTTCCACATCCGTACCTATCACCATGTTTCAAATTTCATACAAGATGCTATCTTACTCATTTCACCACATGATCCCAAACCCACCAGTTGGTGCAACACTATGTTTTCAAACAACAGTGTACCAAAAAAAAAAAAAGCTGATGAATTTACCTTTATTTCATTACATTAATCAGAAGCCATCAAAACACAAAATTTTAGCACTATCCCACCTCAGAATTGCCATCTGCAAAACCGTTAGTTCCAACAATTACCATATGGGGTTAACTATTGCATATACATTAAAAATTGGCGGCCCACCAACTGAGAGCTTTTGATTTAACTGAAACCACAATATCTCTCCGCTCCAATAAGAAAAGCACATGAAAACACTGGAAATTTTTACCGTGAAACCCTCAGATCATAACAGGAAAGCGTGAATAAAATATCTACACAGGTAAAGTTATACAGATGCATAAAACCATTTGAACAATTAACAAAAGAAGCAACGAAAAAGAAACCGACACACAAAGAGGGTTTGCAGAATTACCGATGGAGCCAGGGGTAGAGCCAGGGGTAGTTGATCGCAGAGGGCTTAGCAGTTGGTGCAATCTCTTTCTCCTTTTATAGCTTTTGGTTAACTATTGAAGGTATAAAATGAGATAGCAAGAGACATACTATGAAATAGTTAACATTTTGTACCAAACTTGTCCTTGGGTCTTGGATGGCCCAAATATTTTATACTCCAGCTGGGCTCCATGAAATAAATGATAAAGTACATTCCATATGAAAATTTATTTTCTCTTTAACAAAGAACAGATATTCTTAAGTTGATTGCCAAGCTCACATTTTCTAAAATTTTGGCAAAATATTTCAAAATATTCTAACTGAAATTATTTGAAAATATGATTTTCATGTGGAATATTTGGCAAAGAAAAAATCTGAAATTATAGGATAAGAGTTGAGAAATGAAATAATTGTAGTTCAAAATTTATTTGCAACAGCCATCTCGTACAGGGGTTAATAGCAAATAAATAAAGAGATAATATTTATTTACTGTGTTAAATATTGTTGAATGATAATTATTTATTATCATGAAAATAATTCCATTTGACCAATCTAAAGCTAGAATTAATTTTTTCCGAATCTTCACCAGCCTCGTACTAACAGCACTGAGAAAAATTTTAAGATTCCAAGACATGATGTGATTGGATAAATTGGTGGAAAGATGTGAAAGAAAAAGAAAAAGAATCCAAAAAAATAAATAAATAAAATTCACGAACATATCTCAAACCAAGTTCATGAAATTCAATTTCAACCCAAAAAGATATTCAAACTTAAGAGGCTGAAATAACATAAGAGGTTCATGTGATTCATGTCATACTTAGACACAAATACCCTCTTTCCTTCTTATTTATGATGTACACAATTCATTTGTTCAATTTCAATTTTAAGTTCAGTTTTATTCTTTTAGACACTTGTTAACTTACAGATCGGAGGGATTTCCCATATAGATGGCAATGGAGCGGGTTCGAGTTCACCGCACTTGGGGCAGGTTTTGACTATTACAAATATTCCAAGGTGGGTTCGGGTTCGCCCGCTTGGGGCAGGTTTTTCTTTTCAAAGCCTTCCCGTCCCATTATATATTTTTATTTTTTAAAATTTATTGATATATTTATTGTGATTTTTTTTAAAAATATATAATTTTTAGAAAGTTTTAGTATATTATTTTTAAAAATATATTTCAATATTTTTAAAATAATAAAACGGGCCTAGCCGGTCTAACTTGTCGAGTCCAATTTGAGACGGGTTTGAGTCTATGCTATAAAAAATCTTGGCATGGCAGGTCTTGGGTTTGGCCACCACCCTGTTGTCATCCTTTGTCTTGGACACTCTCTGTGACCCCCTAATGGTCTATTCGTATTATAAACAGAAACTCCCTGAAGAATAAGCCGCTCGAAAGAGATCCATTCCTATACAGTAAGGAGTATTTACTTGCATCATTCTACCTTCATCTGTGCGAACTCCCTATCTTAACATTGAGAAAACAGACTCAATCACGAACCAAAAAGACCAGCATTCGTGATGCCTGCGTGGAACAAGGAGCTAGTGGAGCTGGAGCCGAATAGCATACCCTTGATGGCTTGCTTTAGCAACTATAGGAGCCTCAGCACTAATGAGCTCCCATAACACTAGGACAACAAGTCCCAGCTAAGGGACTATCAGCAAGACCAGTCCTGACATAACTGATACGTGAAGCATCGCAGGCCTTGCTAGAGAATGTTTCCCAAAGCAGCAGTTAGAGCAATGGACTTATACATAGTAGGTCACTCAAGCAATCTTTTTTCTAAATCCTCATACTGGAGCCAGGATACCATCAGAGAAGGCAGTGTCCAAGAGGGAGGAGGCAAAGAAAGTCAAATCCAATCCACTTAAAGATAGAGAAGCTTGTATATTGGGGGTAAGCTAAGGCCCTCACAAAGATTGGTGACCACCGAGTGTTCCCTTAAGGAAAACATCACCTGAAGGGTCTCCTCGTATGCCTAAAGTCCCTACCAAGGTGCCACCATCTCGATGCTATGCCTTTCTGCCGATGCAATACGCCCCCGCGCTCTCGTGCTCCTATGCGAGGAAACATGTCTTGCTATTGTTGGCCTCTATGTTATCTATAACAAATATTTAAGTCTGTAAAAGGTTGTTTCACGTAATCCATGACAACTTTCCAAGTCCATAAGAGGTTTCTCCATATAATCCATGATGACACTCTAAGTCTGTAAGATGTTGCTCCACACAATCCATGATAACTCTCAAAGTATGTAAGAAGTTGTCCCGCAGAATCCATGAAGACTCTCCAAATCTATAAGAGGTTGCTCCACACAATCTAAGACGACTCTCCAAGTTTTGTAAGAGGTTGCTTCATGCAATCTATGATGATTCTCTAAGTCTGTAACAAGTAGCTCCATGTAATCTATGACTAATCTCCCAGTCTATAAGAGATTGCTCTGTCCAATCCATAACAACTCTCCAAGTCTGTAAGAGGTTGCTCCATGCAATCCTTGATGATTCTCTAAGTCTGTAAGAGGTTACTCAGTACTATCCATAACGACTCTCCAAGTCTATAAGAGATTGCTTTGTGCAGTCTATAATGACTCTCCAAGTCTGTAAGAGGTTGCTCCATGCAATCCATGATAACTTTGTAAGTCTATAAGAGGTTGTTATGTGTAATCCATAACGACTCTCCAAGTCTATAAGAGGTTGCTCCATGCAATCCATGATAACTCTCCAAGTCTGTAAGAGATTGCTCTGTGCAATCCATAATGACTCTCCAAGTTTTGTAAGAAGTTGCTCCATGCAATCCATGACTAATCTCCAAGTCCTGTAAGCAGTGGTTTAGTGCCACCCCAGGCTAATCTCCAAGTCCTGTAAATAATGTGTCCGTGTCATCCCTAGCCAACTACTAAGTTCTGTAAGCAGTGGCTACTTGCCACCCCTGACAAATCTCTAAGGCCACTAAGAGGTTGCTATACGTAGCCTACAATAAACGCTTCCAACCGTGTAAAAGACCACGATTTGCAGCCCAAGGCGCATACCTCTAATTGAATGCAAAACTTGCAGCATACCTTTAATTAAATGCAAAACTTGCAGCATATCTCTAATTGAATGCAAAACTTGCATAGGGGCACAAAAAACAGCCCGTGCGAATGCCAACAAAACACAAGTATATTAAGCAAGTATTAAAAATCTCATAAGCATGCTATCCAACATGGGAATGGCTTATAGGAATATAAAAAAGAGTCAAAATCTCATAACAAATATGCAAAAATAAAGAAAATCAACTAACTAGGTTTCAACATCATCTAAAATACATGGAATGGTAAGCCCAAGAAATAATAGAGATCTCATCAGCATCCTATTTAAGTAGCTACATCCTGAGAGGCTCCTTCCATAGCTCCATCCCCAGCTATCTCAGCAGCTTGGTCGCTAGCTGTCTTAGTAGGTCTATAACCGGCTGTTCCCACCGCTCTATCGTCCATTATGGCACCCTTATCGGTATCTAACACTCTTGGGTCCAGCAGCATAACTCCTCACTGATACAACCCAAGTCCCTCAAGTTATGCGAGCATATGCAAACATTCTGGTTATAGATAGCCTCAACTCATTATTTATTGCTTACTGATTACAGCTTATTGTTCCCTACTTGTTGTTCAGTGTTTACACTTATCTATCCCTGGGAACTTACACATGCTTTAAAAAGCCTAAAAGGCTAATGGCTACTATACAAGTTAGAGGAGCTAGTAAGAGGTTGCTCAATGCAGTTTGTGGTAGACACAACATAATTGGCGACCAGTAAGAGGCTACTCCAAGCAATTAGTGGTGAACGCCCCAGGAATGGGCATCAGTGAAAGGCTGCTCCATATAGTTCATGACGAATTCCTTAGTAAGAGAACCTATAAGAGGTTTGTTCATAGTCCATGGTAAAAATCGTAAACAAATTGCCTGTTTATATGAGGCTACGGTATGCAACCTTAAGGAAAACATTACAATCTTTCAAAAGCTAAAAGCTACAATTATCCAGCACAACTCTCATGCTGAGAACTCCAAGTAGTAATGATAAAAATACGAGCTAAGCTCTCGCAAGTGTAAAGCACCTCACATGTGAAGAGCAAAGCTTAGGGAAAGTGCTAACACTTTCCATGAGAACATGGGCATGACTCATCATCCCTGCCAAGCCACAACCAAGTAATATGAGCAAGGCTCTCCCTTGCCCACTTCTCATGCCATCTTTTGGCATTTTCCCTACACAGGTGCTGACCCCTCACTAGTGGACCATGACCCCAAGTCTGGTTCCTACATAAAGGGAGCCTAAAAGAAGACCTTCGCCAGTATAAGGGGCTATCAACATCCATGCCCTTACACATCCCTAAGAAAAAATCTCGTCACCCTGATAAGAATGGTTAACTCCTATCTAGCCTCACTTCGAAGTTTGCCTGGGAGTTGGGGGGCTGCATGATAAGCATATCTCAAATCAAGCCCAAATGATATCCAACTTCAACCTAGTGATACTTTCAGGGCCCAAGTCATGTAAAAGGCCCATGCGGTCTATATCCCACTTAGATAGGTATAAATACCCTCATCTTCATTTCTTAGGTATGAAATTTATTTGCTCAATTCCAACTTTAAGTCCAGGTTTGTTCTCTTGAAAACTTACTGAATTAAGTATCGGAGGGATTTACCTGGGACCCCCTATTCATATTGCAAGCAAAGACCCATTGAAGAAAGAGCTGTTCGTAGGAGATCTATTAGTATGAGGAATATTTATCCTCTTAAGGGTGAGGAGTATTTACCCACATAAAAAATAAATAATTAACAAAGGAGAGACACAGGAGCTTCGTGTGTCGGTCTATGTAAAATGTATAAAAACCCCATACACTTTATTTAATTTATTAAAAATAAAAAGAAATAAAAAACACTTGGTGAAAAAAAAAAGGCCAAAAGTCAAAAGCAATCCCTCTAATATTCAAACTAAAAAAAAAAGTTATCTATTGTGTTAATACTAAAATTTCCTATTGTGTCAATATCTTATTGTGAGTATTCAAGCACATAGAGTAAGAATATATAGTTTTTATTGAAAATTATATGTATTAAAAGACTACTTTAGCCCTCTCGTTTGAAATAATTAAAGATGCTTTAAAAATATTATATTTATTGGACCTGAATCCTGATCTTGGTCGCGCTGTCTAGATCTAGATCAGACTTATCCATTTTGTCTTTTTATTTATTTATTCACTTTTCTTATTCACTTTTCTTTAATTCTTATAGGTTTTTTTTCACATATTTTTTTCGATCCACTATTGTCACCCCCAACCTATGTCTATCATCGCTACCACCCTATCCCCAACCTTTGAATTGTAGCCACGTATCTCTAACTCTAAAATCACCTCTAACAGCACCATCCCCCAACTACAAACCAACCAACACCATCCCCCAACCCTAGAACCACCCCATCCAACACCATCCTCGACCAGCACCACCACTATAATTTATTCCCAAAACTAAGGATGCAACCATCGCATCATCAACCTCAGCGTAACAAGCAATCTAACCCCAAATTATTGCAACTAATATTGTCCTCAACTTAAAAAATAATCATGGACTCAATCATTGAGGCTTAATGCATTACAACATCCAATACCCCAAAAGAGGTTATTCGAATAAGGAACTTTATTTAAGAGTTGGGCATGGTATCCAATGTTGTTGAACCAATACCCATCTACTGTGAAAATAATATGCTATTGTACAAGCAAAAGATCTAAGCTCTCATCAATGGTCAAAACACATTATAAGGCGTTACCATCTAATTAGAGAGATCATAGTAGAACCAATATTTGAGTGGACAAGGTTGCTTCAGTAGAGAATATAGCACATCTACTTCCCAAACCTTTAGAAGAAAATATATTTGAGGACATTTTGAGAAGATTGTCCTAAGGTACATAATTAGCTTTAGAACAAGTGGGAGATTATTAGAGTTAGGGGTATACACAGTTCGATTTACCAACTAAACCGAACCGAAACTAAGATTTTGGTACAAATCAAAACTGAACCAAAAAGTTTTTGTTAAGTATTCAGTTTTTATTTATGAAATTTCAATATTCGGTTCGGCATCGGTGCTTGGCTTTGGTATACTGTATCAAATCGAATATTGAACTTTTTTTTAATTCTTTAGGATTAGTTGACTAAACTTGACTTGAAGTTTTTTTATCTTTTTCTCACAATGCAGCCCATTGAGTTTTCTTCCTCCTCTTTCAACTTGTAAGTTTTAGTCTCTTCACCACTCACCAGCCATCGTCTACCGTCATCCAGCAAGTCAACCACTGGCTGATAAGTGCATATATTGACATATTTGTTTTATCAAATTCTTTATCTTTTCTTACTTTATTCTTGTTAATATTATAGTTTTATTAATGTTTTGTATTAAGGAATCAATGAACAAAAAAAGATAAAAAAGAGCCAAAATAAAACCAAAGAAGACAACACATTTTGTGAGCAAGTTGGGAGATAATATTTTATTAGATCACAGAAGCATCACAATTAGAAGAAAAAAGCCATTTTTGCCTAAGTCCATCAAGTGTAGATCAAAATATATGCAATAAATCACTTGGACTTTGCAAGTGATTGTTGGGTTCAAATATTTTCAGATTTACGCAGTTTTTGTATTTTGGACATAACTTCATGTTTAGAAGCCCTATGAACCTGAATCTTATTTCTTTGAAACTAAAGAGATAGAACTACAACTTTGATGTTGAAAGCTTAGCCAGATTTAGTTTTGATTATTGCAAAGAATTCATCCAAGTGCGTGCATTGAAAATGATCTATCTATTCTGACATATTTTTTTAAATTAAGCATAAATTTCTCCCTAATAGTTAGAATTTGGTGATTCAAGTTGAAAAATGAAGTTAACCAATAAATATACAGCTTTGAAGTTGATCATTTTTCCAAAATCAACTGATTCCATGGAGACATATGTGTGAAAAAAATTGGATCTAAAAAGAACATGTGAATTTAGTGCACACTTAAAATTAATATGGAGTGCATTTGGAGTGAGTTTTAAGATGTTAATTTAGGCACTCTTCTATTATAAATAGGGGCTCTTGGATGGCATTCAAGATACATAAAAAACCCTTAGAAGGGTAAAGAAAGTTTTATTGTTGTCTTTTTTTAAGCTAAGTTATCTAGTAGTAATAGAAATGTATTCTCTAGTTTCTCTTTTATTTTTAGTTTTTTTTACTTTTATTATGTCTTTTTAAATTTTATTTAGTTGAGAAGAAAAGGTGAACCTCTTGATGGAAGAAGATGAATGATTATAATGATGCAGAATGTTCAGGTGTGTTATATTATTATTTTAATTTTTGATTGAAACCCGCTTTATTTTGTGGTGATTCTTGATTTATATATCACCAATGACACAATGAATACTTGGATTTATTTAGCTTATTGTAAGGTTTTACTACACCAACTGCTAACATGAAATCTTGATTTATTGTAGACAAAGGTGTATATACATACTTAATCCCATAAATAAGTGTTGGCGTTAAAACCCTATTTATTTGGTGGTGATTCTTGATTTATGTATCACCAATGACACAACAAATATTTGGATTAATTTAGCTTATTGTGTAGTTCAACTACACTGATTGCTAATGCAAAACTTTAATTTGTTGTAGATAAAGGTGTGCATAAATACTTGATCCCATAAATAAGTGTTGGCATTAAAACCCTTCTTGTTTAGTAGCGATTCTTGGTTTAGGCATAACAAATATTTGAGTTCATTTAATTTATTGTACGGTTCTACTACACCAACTGCTAACATGAAATATTGATTTGTTGTAGACAAAGGTGTACATAAATACTTGATCCCATAAATAAGTATTGGTGTTGAAAGATAATTTACAAATAGTAAGATAGTATCATGATTACCTTAATGCATGAGTTATTTGATAATATTTTTTATTAGAACCTTTATTATGTATGGATTCCAATAGTGACATTTAAAATAGGTAAAAAGAATAAATAATTGTTCCTCTATCCAAAACTCAAGAGCAGATCTGTAATCCTCAATAGTTTTATTACTTTGATTTCTTAGTTATAGCAATTTTTTTATATCTAAACCACATTCAACCCATCTTTTAAAAAATATAATCCTGAAAACTTCAAATTTCCCTATGGATCGACCTCGGACTCTCGATAAATTTATTACTTGATATGGCCTACATTTGGATTTGCAACCTTAAAGTTATAGCAAGTTTGTGGCACCGTTGTCGAGGAAGGTAAGGTAAGTATTAAGATTTGTAAATATTTATTTTTCGTAAATATTGTGTGTTTATTTTCTTTATGATTATATGTTCATATGGTATCGTCATAATTCTCGTCGTTTAGTTATAAATAATTTTGAAACTTTGTTTAAAAATTTGTTTGAGTCACCTCCACACACTTCCACCATGACTGAAAATGGAAGGTTCCATGATTATAATGAGAATCAATAACTGCGTACTATGCGTTATTACTTGCAACCTTCTCGAAATTTTTCTCCTTCTTATTTTATTTTTTCTCTCAATGCAAATAACTTTCAATTTAAACTAGGTATGATCTCTTTACTTCCTAATTTCCATAGTTAAGACTCTAAAAGCCCTTATTTACATCTAAACGAATTTGATAAAGTATGTGCTACTTTTGGTGATAAAACTTGTATAAATGAAATTGCTAAGCTCAAATTATTTTTTTTTCTTTAAAACCTAGGTTAGTTGGCACTTGGCAAGAAATGCAAGATGAATTTTTAAAAAAATTCTTTCCAACTCATAAAACTAATGCTTTGAAAAGACAAATTCAAAATTTTTTTCAAAATTCTAATGGAACTTTCTTTCAATGTTGGGAAAGATTTAAAAATTTGTTAAATTCATGCCCACATTATGATTTTGAAAAATGATGCTTAATTACTTTCTTTTATGAAGGTTTAAATCCTGAAATAAAATAATTTGCTGAAACAATGTGTAATAGTGAGTTTCTTGATAAAAAATATATTGAAGCCCTAGAATATCTAGACCATTTGACAGAAAACTCTCAATCATGGAATAGTGTTAATTCTTTTTAAGGTTCTATTAGATCTAATCTTGCTAATAATAATGAATAAAAATATTATCTTAGTCAAGAAAATGATCTAAATACTAGGATTGCTAGTTTAATAAGAAAATTTGAGGTTATGAAACTTAAAAAAGTAAAAGAAATCAGATCTGTGCAAGATGAAGAAGTTTTAACATTTGTGAACTTGTGGGACACTCCACCAATGAATGCCCAAATATTCCAGTACAAGCAAGTTTCATGTACACATTCAAAAAGCTTTTACATTCTCCATACTTTTAGACTTACAATCCACAATGGAGAAATTATCTCAATTTTAGTTGGTGAGATGATAATCGTACCCAACCACTACATTCATAAAAGCCACCAAACTTTCCTTCTTATTCAACTTTACATGCAAAATCTCTTGAGGAAACTTTGTAGGAATTTATGCATGCACAAACAAACATCAATAACCAGACTTCACAAGCCATCAATCAAATCAAAAATACACTTTCAACATTGATAACCTCTTTGCTTATGAAAAAGGTAAATTTCTTACTCAATCTCAACCTAATCCTTCCACTCAGTGTCATGTTTCTTCTTCTAGTGAAAAATCAACCAAGGAGGCTAATTCAATCACAATTTTTTGAAATAAAAAACTGTTGATAAGACTATTCATCCTAATGAGAATCTAAAGTCGGTAAACACTTCTAAACCTCTCTCTCATACTTATGTAACACCTCCATCTTTTCCTATCAGTTTAGCAAATTGTAAGAAAAATAAGCAAGAAAAAGAAATCCATGAGATTTTTCGATAAGTGGAGGTAAACATAATGCTCTTCTTAATGCAATCAAGTAGGTGTCTCGATATGCTAAGTTTCTCAAAGAGCTATGCACTAACAAATAGAAGTTCAGGGAGGATAAAAAAGTAAGTGTGGGGAAGAATGTTTTGGCAGTTTTTTAAAGAAAACTCCCTCCAAAGTATAAAGACCCACACACTTTTACCTCTCTTATACTATTAGTTAGATCAAATTTGAAAAATGCATGTCAGATTTGAGAGCATCAATAAATGTTATGCCATATTCTTTTTATGCTTCTCTAAATCTCTGACCTTTAAAAGAAACTGATGTTATTATATAATTAGCTGATAGATCTAATTCATATCTAATAGGGGATCTGGAAGATGTTCTTATTCAGGTGAATGAATTAGTTTTCCCTACTTATTTTTATGTTCTTGAGTTGGAGGATGACACATGCCCTAATCCTACATGTATTCTTTTGGGAAGACCATTCATGAAGATAACCCGAGCTATGATTAATGTTCTTGATGGCACTCTTACTATGCAGTTTGATGGCGAGGTTATAAAATATAATATTTTTAAGGCCATGAGATATCCTACTGATGTGAATGTTGTTTTTGCAATTGACATAATTGATCCTAAGTCACAACAAATGCTTGAGTTCACTAGCAAGGATGGAGTGGATATTACTTTACAAAAACATCTCCTTATGGAGGATTTGAAAGAAAAGAAGTTAGATGTGCAAATGTTGCAGGATATGGAAAATGATGTAATGAGGCTGGATTTGTTGCCAAAAAATCAAGGTACGATGTCTCGTATGTTGAATTGTCAATATCTAATAAAAGGCTTCCACCTTTTGTGGTTCAGACACCTACATTGGAGTTTAAATCAAACCTATACCATATTACATATGTCTATTTGGGTGAGAAAGAAATACCACTAGTCAGCATTGCTAAAGACCTCACTCAAGTATAAGTGGACAAACTTATTGGATGCTTTGAAATTATAAGATGGTGATTGGATAGACAATGGCTTTGGCAGCATATGTTGATGAGAGATAAAAGAGGCAATATTAGGCTGAGTACATTAAATGAAGCGCATGTTAGGATGCAACCTAATAGATGGAAAAGAAGACTATGAGAGCCGATAATCATAGATTTTCTTTCTCTAACTCTCATTCTTTTTTCTTTTTATCCATTTATTTTTTATTTATTTTTTCTATTTTATTTTGTTCTAATAAAAAATGCGTGCTGACAATATGGTAGGTAGTATTTTTTAAAATTTTGTCATGCAAGAGTATATAGTAGTCACTCTTCGACAAAGAAAATTACTGCAAAGATCTTGTAGTATGAATTTTATTGACCCACTCTTTTCAATAACACTTGTACTTTCTGTAAAAGTTATGAAAATTATAAAAAATTAAGATCCTTCCCGATTAAGTAACGGATAATGGTACACTATGGCTATTGAAGTTGGACTTATTAATTTCCTAAATAACTGAAATCTATGTACAAAGTTTCTTTTTTTTTCTCATTCTATTTTCTTGTTCTTTTCAAAATAGATGACATTTTTCTAACTCTTAAGAAGCGATTTTTTTTTCTTCCTAAAAATGCAATTTTAAAAATTATAAACCTAAGATTGAAAGATTAAGGATGCTTATGCATAAGGGGCATCCTAGGGGACATACGATGGATAATTAAAGCAAAGGTAAGAGTAGCAGGTGAGTTTTCATATGAGTTTTCAAACCTACTTACTAGAAACACGCTTAGTTTTGGTAAAAACACATATTCAAAAAACTGAAAGGCAAAAAAAATGCATGTTTGTCACAAATGTACTCTATGAATTTGCAACACAAAGTGTCGTTTTTTAGAAATAGTTTCTAAAAATCGAGAAGATAAAATTCAATTCATTGTAGATGGACTGAGTAAGCAGTCTTTAGATGACATTATATTGACTGTTGAGATGCATTCATGTGGATTAGTGTATCGTATAATTTTTGATTTATGGAATCAATGTCGGGATGAATATAAGTGTTATAATGTTAGAAATCTGACATTAAAAGACCATGTTTGCTAATTTATAAGAAAACTGGATGGAAAATATATCCTCAGCCTATAGAGGGTGTTTAAGTCATTACTAGACGTAAAACTAGAGGAACATGTGAACCACATTCACAATGATATTTACATTCACGTATAGTAGTTAATTTTTTTTCAAACTTTATGTCCATATTTTCAAACTTTCTGACAAAAGAAAAGTACGTGCAATAAATACATCCCATGTTCACACCCAATAAATAGCATCGTACTTACTCTATTTTTGCAAGACTCACTTTTTTTAAAAAAAGAAGAAAATAGAAGGATCTTCCACTCGCAAGTTCAACTGTATTTGTATCTTTTGTAGAACCAATCTCGGAAAAAATGGTGAGTTTATAGGGGCAACCACTATACTTGGTAGAACTTTGATAGAAAGAAAAAATTATTTAGTGTATGGGAGATACACTTTGAGTTTAATGGGGAGTGTTGCTACTTCTACTCATGTAGGAGGAATCAAAGTTTTAGGAGTTATCCCAAAACCTTTAACATTGTAGAATATAACAGGTATGACTATTGGAAATGAGCTAAAAGTATCAATAATGCCTAATATGTTAAACAACTTGGGCATAACTCAACATTGCCAAAAACTTGTACGTTTTATTAATGTTAATGGTTTTTTTTATGGTTTACTATCTTTTGTAGATCTTGCTTTAGAAAAAAGTTTTATTTCACCGTCTGCGAGATGAATTCTCATTTCTGCTCCAACACCTAACCAACTGATTGATCAACTTCTAGCATATGTGCCAGAACCTGATCCAACCTTGGCTCGTCTAGATTGGTCCAATAGGGACAATGGTCGAAAACACAAAATGAATTTGACTCTTAGCCTATGAAATTTATCCTTAATGATTTCAACTAATAGTGTATATATTGTGTTGTTTCAGCTTTGGTTTTCATTAAATCACATTTCAGGTAATATCTTCTAAACTTTACTTTCCTATTTATTTTTAACTTTGGTGTTAATGTCTCGATTAGGATGGGGGAGGGAATAGTTGATATTATGTCTTGTGTGTTAAATGTGTATTTTTCTAGTTTTAAAAAGAAAAAAAAATAATAATTCAAATGTGTTTTCTTTTAGGTCCATTAAAACCTTGAAAAAGGGTGGTCAAGTAAAAGGTAACTTTAACACTCTTGAGTTGTATCCTTATATATTTTTTTTACATAACATGGTAAGTTTGTGAAGTTTTTAACAAAAGTTTATGAATGGTCAATTTTCTTTTTTGAGTCACAGATGTTCTTTCAACCTACCTCAATGGTTAAAAGTAAGCACGAATAATGCGATTTAATTGATGATGGGTGTTGTTTGCACTTTGATATTATTCTTTGCTTAATATATTTTTGTGATAATTATACTCAAATCTTTTTGCACAAATAGTTATGTTATTCGGTGTGAAAACAAGCATGTCAAAAGAGTTAGTTCTTATACCCTCACTTTTATCATCAATTAGAT
Source organism: Paulownia fortunei (assembly GCA_019321725.1). Classification (NCBI taxonomy): domain Eukaryota; kingdom Viridiplantae; phylum Streptophyta; class Magnoliopsida; order Lamiales; family Paulowniaceae; genus Paulownia; species Paulownia fortunei. The sequence continues at coordinate 12,918,864 of CM033113.1, read as the reverse complement.
TTTTGAAATATAGGGGTTGAGTGTTAGAACTTTTTCTTTTAGTCTGTCGAGGCGAACGACTGATTGAGCACCACTTGAAAAATGATTAAGTCATTAAGCTTTCTAGCACTATGGTCAAATCAGTTTGTTCTCGATATGATGTTCTAAGAGAACATCCCCTATAGTGAGCTACTTTGAATCTTTCAATAAATAAGCCTTTTTTCTATGGTACCTATATCTTTTTACCTAGCCTAAATACACTATTATCCTACCTTTATTCTAAAAATAATTTGGAGCCAAGAGACATTTCGATGACAATGTGAGCTTGTAAAAACAAATTGGGTTGGAATAGAAGATAAGTGTGGGGAGTTTCTCTTCTAAAATAAATAAAAAATAAAAAATAAAAAATCATAGTGTTAAAAATATTACGAGTTGCAACTAAAAATGGGATATTGCAAAATCAATAAGAATGATAAAGAGGGGTTCAATTCAATAACAATAGGCTCCGATATTGAAATTAGTGGAGTATGAGAATTCTTCATTGATAAACTTTGTCTCTAATCCCATGAAATTTTTAGAATTTTCGTTGCGTCCTATCCTTTTGTACCAAGGAAGAGCCTATGATGTTTAACTCTTCCATTAGAGATTGGTTGATGGTTTTTATGAGATTCTATGCGATTTCACTTGTTTGAAGCATGCTTGTTTTTGTCATTGTTGACATTAACTATTCACACACACACACACACTTGAGTATGTTTATTTTGGAAATGTATTGATTTTTAAATGACTAAAGGCTAGATTGAATAATTGTTTGGTTTTATTTTCATATTACTTTATTACTTCCTGATAATAATAGTTGGAAGTTAGTTATCATAGATGTTTGTAGATATCACTGCTGAAAACCCTCTTGAGACTATAACTCGTCCTCTATGGGCCACCTAGGGGTTTAAAGGCTTATTGCATATGCTAAATATAATCGTGATTTTCAACGAAAGTGGATTAGTTTAGGTTTGTTTTAGGCTTGCTCGAGACGAGTAAGGGTTACGTGTGAAGGAATTTGATAAATGCATATTTTGACATATTTTTAAATCAAATTCTTTATACTTTCTTTGCTTTATTCTGGTTAATATTATAGTTTTATTAATATTTTGTGTTAGGAAACCACTGAACAAAATGAGATAAAAAAGAATCAAAATAAAACTAAAGAAGATAACACGTTTCGTGAGCAAGTTGGGAGATAATATTTTATTGATTAAAGAAGCATCACAATTAGCGTAAAATGACCATTTTTTCCTATGTCAATCATGTGTAGATTAAAATATTGCAATAAACCACTTGAACTTTGCAAGTGATTATTGGGTTCAAAATAAACATATTTCTAAACTTTGTAGTTTTAGTATTTTGGGCATAACTCAATGTTCAAAAGCCCTATAGACCAGAATCTTACTCCATTTGAAAGTTATCAGATAGAACTACAACTTTGTTGTTAAACTCAACCCAATTCCAGTCTAAATGTATGCATTGGAAAGGATCTATCAATGCTGATACATTTCCTTTAATCAAGCATATCTTTCTCCCTAAATGTTGGAATTATGTGATTTAAGTTGAAAAATGAAGCTAATCGACAAATACACATCTTTCATGTATATTATTTTTTCAAAATCAGTTGATTTCATGGAGAAAAATATGTGACAAAATTCAAATGTGAAAAGGATATGTGAATTTAGAGCACATTTGAAGTTAATTTTGACTAGATTTGGGGATGTCAATTTAGGCACTTTTCTACTATAAATAGGGATTTTTGGATGGCATTGAAGACACAAAAAACCCTTAGAAGGGTAAATAAAGTTTTATTGTTGTCTTTTTTTAAGCTAAAGTTTTCTAGTAGTAATGTAAGGGGAAATAATCGTTCCTCTATCCAAAATTCAAGAACGGATCCCTAATCCTTAGTACTTTAATTACTTTGATTTCTTAGTTATAGCAGAAATTTTCTTTATATTCTAAACGACATAAAACCCATCTTTTAAGAAATATAGTCCTGAAAACTTCAAACAACTTCCTTATGGATCAACCTCGGACTCCTAATTTTTTTTAATTGACACAACCTGCACTTTGGTAAGCAATTTTAAAGTTGTAGCACTATCCTAATAGTCGAACCATTGCTGTTGTCCGCCTAAGTTGAGCAACAATCTACCGCCTTCTTTTTATTTCTATTTGTTACGCTTCATTCATATAGTTAGCGCCACGCCTCACCAACTGTCTCCATCAACTACCGTCTAGCTACCCAAAGTCAAATTGGTTGTGGATTGACTTTAATATTAGTAATTCCCTAAATCCCCAATTTTGAAAACCCTTCCCATCCAAGTCAAGCAATTCTTGATTTCTTCTAGATTATTTCTCCTTATTTTAGCTGTTTATCAATTATCACTCGATTAGTGATGGAGATGATGATCAAATTTTGGTTCTTGAGGAAATGTTGAGTGAAATTTTTGTACCAGTTTTGGTTCATAATGTCAATGATGCCATTGAAATATTCATTTTTTTTTAATTTTTTAATTCTGTTTTACCTCTACCAAACTAAAATTGCAAAAAAAAAAATGGTAAATACCAAACTGAATTGATTAAAATTAGTTTGGTATTGGATCTGATAAAATTCCATACCAAGATTTTGGTTAGTTGAAATTTTGGTTATGTTCTGTATGGTTTTTACCAAACACATAGCCCTAATTAGAATAGTATCCAACTAGCCAAATATAGGCCATTTAACATACACTTATACAATTGTTTTATTTACTTTAATATTCATGAATGAGGTATTTTTTATCATTATATATTGTTTAATTACTTTTGATGAAGTCCCCAAAATCATAAATAGCTATTAGATATGGTTGTGCATAGATCACGATCATGAAATAGCACGACCATAAAACATGTGAATCGGTGTAGCTAAAGACTTGTAATAACATGAAAAAAATCATTTTTTCCCAATTTTCACTTGATATATACATCTTTAAAGGTTTTGAACTTGAAATTATTTCAAGTGAGGGCAACACATGGGTTTATTTTGCATGCAAGATCTCATCTAATGATTATCTTATTTAATGTTATATATCCTAATGACGGCAAGCAAAGTAAAGCATCATGAGGCATACAATAAACAAACATAGCTTGCATTATATATATGCTACCATTGGATGATTATGAGCCATATATCCTATATGACTTACTCGAGCCAAATTAGGTTAATGGTCAATCTAGGGTGACAATTTAAAAAAAAAAATAGATCTATTCTATTACATATATGCATCCCATGCATACATGAGCCCTTATTCCTCACTTCTCAATCTTGCTCCATCTTCTTATGAGTCCACCAATATTACAAAAAGATAAAATCAAATTCTACTCTCATTATATAAATTTAAAACTTTGGAACAATTCCAAGGGGAGGTATGTAGAAGAGAGATAGAATGACATTTAGAAAAAAAAAAAGGAAAATGTGAGACGTGCAAGCCTCATTTTAATTAAAACTTGAAAATCAAACTACAAGTGCATAAAATAAATCTAATCATATTGATGTAGGCTCCATTATCATCCAATCACAACATGCTAACTAAAATTATCATATGATAATAAAAGCATATAAATTTTACCTATTACTTTATGTGCTAATTTTCAATTTAGGATTAATAATTTTTGGTCATTCGTAAGAATAGTTTTTGTTAATTTAAAATTAACAACTTTAAATTGAATCAACTAAAATTCATGTGTAACAATTACACGCTTTTAAAATGAGACATACATATCTAGTGCGTCCAGGCCTAGGCACTGTGAGCCCAGTGCATAAGCACTAGACAAGGGCCACGACGCCAACGCTTGGTGCTGCGGTGCATGACATTCTGCTCGACTAGCGCCGATTGGTGAATTATTATTTTTTTATTTTTCTGGTCGCTTGCCCTATTTTTAATTTATTAACTCCAAACCTAAAAATCACTTAAAGCACTTATCGCACATAAAATTTAATTTTATTTCTTTAATTTGAAACAAGTAATTGTGAATAATATAAAAAAAACGCATCAACCTGGCTCTCATACCATTGTTAGGTTCACAAAATCGTTGGATACTTAACGCAATGGAACTTAAAATCTTAAAAAATATTCATACATCACATATAATAAATTGTATCGTGGATTCAATGCGATTAATTGGTTATGTGTTTTGTGACACCCTTTTATAAAATTAAAAATTTCAGGCATTTAATAAGATTTATACCTAAAGCACTCATGTTGAATAAGATGACTGAATTAATTCAAATGGATATCTCTCTGCGAACTTGTCGCAATTTAGTTCCAAACCCCTTAAAACTTCAAGTGTTATTACTCTAAGTGTATCTACACTCCAGATGTCCACTCAAAAACTTTTCTATGCTAGCAGGATACGAATCGATTATTCGAGCCTAAGCGCAATATAGAAATTTATAATAAGAAACATATTAATTTGTTTTGGATTTTTTTGAATTTTTTTGATTAATTCTCAATTCAACTAATGAAAGAAAAATTAATCAAATTAATTAAAACTAGAACTAGGTTTTGGCGACTCGTGGAAGATGAAGAAAAAGATAATTTTTATCTCTACGAATATGGACCACTTAAGATAAAATTCATGTCAATTTTCGGCCCCTAGGAGTGTTATATTTATGGCACTCATCCAATTCCATCACACGGAATTGTTTCTTCCTTCCACCACTAGCATTTGAAAAGGTAAATATTCCTATCATATAAAATTCTTACCTTCTCCCTATCATATAAAATTCTTACCTTGTCCGACTACTAGAAAGGTAAGTCTTTCTATCATATAGGATTATTACCTCATTTCTATTTCTTGTTGGAATTAAATTTCCATTTAATTCCCATTGGGCTTCTTACAAGCTCACAACCTATGGACATAGACCTAATTAGTTGATTAGGTCAATTTAATTAATCAAATCAATTAATTTCTCCCATGAATTGAAAAATTCACTCTAATTATTTGTTTAAAGTTATGCTACCTAATCCAATTAGGTCAATTAATTAATTGAATTAATTAATTGAATTAATTCATTACTTGAATTAACTAAGTCAAATTCAATTAATCATAATTAAATTTAATCCAATTATTAGATTATTTCTTAGATAAGAAATGAACTTTTCCGAGTTAGTGTGTGACCTTTTAGTTTCACCCACGTGCTGGAAGTGGCTCACAAGTCTTGTGACTTAATTGAACTTAAATTATTCATATTCTAATTAATTAATTTTTTTAGAATTAACCCCTTAATTCTAATCATCGTTAGCTTCTAGCAACACGCCATGAAAATATAGACAAGGTGAAGGCGGCAAACCTTTTCAATTATAAAAACCACATAAGTAAGGTCCATCTATCAACTAATCTCCTAATTATCCCTTGGGATGAATTATTAGCCGAAATTCTATTAGCATAATAACTATGTATCTATTTCTAGTCACTTGATTTCACGATGATTTAGAAAATTCTTTTCTAACTTTCATCCAACATTGGTCAAGAATTTCTCAATCAAGTACAGTGAAAAATATAGGAGATTCACCCACTCATTAACTTCCATAAATGATTGTATTCCCATGGTGATTATCTTGTAGTCGGAGAACAAACAAAGTATAATAAACTATATACAAGATTACCATGATGCCTTAAGTCAAATGACTAATCTTGCACTATCATAGTGAAGGAATTCCATATTCGACAACATTATTTTCAATTTGAAATTTTCAGATGGGATAGTTCAGTATTCGTGTTCCTTAACAAGAATTCACATACATACACTAGTATCTCTATAACAATGCCCATGGAATGAGGTATCATTCTCATAAGTCTGCATCATATGTGCAAGTCTCAGTGTAATCAGTGATGCCTAATCTCAATGATACTTGGAATATTTTAAGAGCAAAGTTATAGAGATTTATTTCATTATCATCATCATATGTGCGACCATGCCTCATAGAATGTATAGTTTAGGGATTTCATCTAATTAAAGCAAAGTCAATAAAAAAGAAAAAAATAACTATTTTATTGATATTAATTAAAGAAATTATCTTTACAAGAGTACAAAAAACAACCAATTTAATTGGCTTGCGGGCACTATTCGAACAAGTGGTTTGTTATGCCACATCTCATATAACGATTTGGGCATAAACTTTGATAGTACTTTATTAAATAAACGTGTTATCATTTCTAGGACATAACCCTAAAATGAAAGAGGAAGGCCAGTAAAACTCATCATAGAATGTACTATGTATAAAAAGGTCTGCTTCCTTCGCTCGGCTACCTCATTAGGTTGAGGCATGTCAGGTAGAGCCCACTTTGAGAGAATTCCATTCTCCTTGAGATGATCAATGAACTCCTCGCTCAAGTATTCTTCTCCTCGATAAGATTAAGGTATTAACCAAGTTGATTCTCTACTTTATATCTAAATTCTTTAAACCTTTGAAAGGTTTCAAACTTATCTCTCATCAAATATATGTTCACATAAACTGAATACTCATCAGTGTAGTTAAAGAAAGAGGAATAGTTTCCTCATGCACTAACACTTAGTGGATCATATACATCCATATGGATTAAATCGCTCCCATATAACTCTTGTAAGTATATGTAGATCTCAAAGTGATGAGCCATATGCTCGTATTGCCTTTATAGTTCATTTGATATTGACGTTATCATATAGCATTGAGCTTGTAGATCATGATTTACCCACTTATCATTACTAGCATCCTCTTTGTTAGTTGGCCCTTAGGCAGAGCCCCAAGGGAAGCCTGTGTCAACACATATGCTCTCTTCTCAAATTTGAGAATAGTTCTCAAGTTCCTAAGCTAATCCAAGTAGTTTGGGCCAATGAGCTTATTACTGTCTAGTATGTTGAGAGTGGATTCTTGGCCATTAAGTAGAGAAGACTATCTACAAAAATAAATATGTAATAGAGAATAAACAACAATTCATTCAATATTGTGGATATTATTTTACTTCTTTTATCATAAATTATCTCCCACTATTTTAATCGAATTCTATCATCCTCAAGATGAAAATTTAGAAAATCTAATTTTCTAGTCGACTCGAGGCCCAATTAACTTTGTTTATGCCCCAATAATACAAGCCTATAGAAAAATCAAAAGGTAGACAACAACCTAACCTATTGCATCTCATGTAATCCTCATGCTTCATATTTTACATAGGCTCTATGCTACTTCACTTTAAGTTATATCTATCAAATCTACATATAGATAGATTATCTCAATGCTCCCAATGATATGAGCCACAAGTGAAAGAATTCCATCCGATGACCATATTATTCTGAGTAGTAGGTATAACTTTCCAATATGTTAAGCATGGTAGCATCGACATGCCACTACTTATGATGGAATGCATGAGAGATTAAACTCCATTTAATTTGCCTAATACGACTTAATATTAATATTTATATTACTTGAAAAATTCAAGTGAGGGATTTCACTATAGTTTGGAAGGTCTCGTCTTATAAATATCTTATTTGTGTTATCTATCCTAAGTATGTTTCTCATATATCAAAGAAATAAAAATATGAACAATTAAATTTGCATGCATCACATACATACTAAAATCACATGCACGATTGTGAGCTAATCCTATGCGATCTACTAGAGCCAAAGTGGATTGAGATCAAGCTAGAGAGTAATAATTCAAATGATAAATAAAACCTATATGTTACATGTATACATATCATGCATACATGGGCATTAATTCTACACATTTCTCCATTTTAACTCCTCTTTCTTATTTTGTCCAACAAAAAAATCCTAATCCACTCCCATTATATTTGAAAAATAAAAAGAAATCTTGAGACGAGCTGAAGAGAAGGTACATTATAGGGATATAGAAATACATTCAGAGAAAAATATTTTTAATCCCAAATGAAGAAAAAAAATTAATTGCATCAAAATGTAGAAATTATCTTGATTTACAATAAAATGTGAATAAACCATGTAATCATAAAAAATCAAACCAATATGCAAAACCTAAGATCTGATACTATTGTTAGGTTTGCATAGGATTCAATAGTTTGTTTTGTGAAAGCACTCTAACTCTTTGAATGTGATTTGGGATTGGAGAAAACTCATAATATTTGTAAATATTTATCTCTTGAACTCAGTGTATTAAAAAAAAATATAGGAAAAATAAAAAGAAAGAAGAGTGGGAAAGAGGTGGCCAAAATTTCACAAGCAATAACTTGTGAAAATCGACCAGAAGTGGACTTTTAAAGGCTATTTTGTCATCCCAAGGGTTCTTAACCCTAGGGTAAGTCTTTCACTTCAAGTGCAAGAGTTTCGTACTTGGTGCCTTGTGCTCCAAGATTTTCCTTCCCTTCGATTTTCCTTCATTGGCTTGGGTACTCCCATTCCCATTGCACCTAGACTTTAATTAATTAATCAAAACCCACTTGATTAATGTAATTCAGTACTTGAATTAAATAAAGGCTCAATTAATTTATCTCCTTAGTTAATTGATTCTCTAATTGGACTAGTCTTAATTTAACAAGCCTACTTAAATCCAATCATATTATCAATTAATTTAATTCTTATATTAATTAGTATAAAATTAATCATCTCATTAATTGATTTTCTAATCCAACACTTAAATTAATTTTCAAAAAATCAAAATGAACTTACTCGACTTTGAACGTGACCCTTAGGCTCACCATTTAATTAGCAGTTGTTGTCAAAGTTATACACACAAGTATACGTATTGAACTAGTAATAAAATAATAAGTGAATTATCGTTCTCATTAATATTAGCTACTATTCTATTGCTAAGTACTTGTATCACTCTTACTTTTATCAAAATAATTAAATAAATAGAACAATGATTTAAATAAAATAGTTAAAATTAACACTTAATAGTAACGACCAAAAATCATTAAATGAGACGCCTAGATTATAACTTTCCCAAATAATCCACTTAAATAATTTCATCCTCTTTTGAGATTAAATTCCTTGTTTGATTGTCTCCCAATAACACTAATATCTCTACGCGCCTCTGTCAATGGTCATTAAAAAATATCCTCTTTAATTAATTTAAAATTCATTTAGAACAAGTTCTCATCAAGGTTGCATATGCATTATGAATATATATCCATCTCACATTAACATCTGTTAATTAATCTAGATCACGATCACATAATAACTATGTCGATATTATTATAGTTCACCAATTCAATCCAATCAATTTTCAATTGATTAAATTGCATTAAGCATAAGATATAATTAAACAATCAGTATAGAGAATGAATCAAAAATAGGAAACTTAATACTCAAGCATCATATATTGGTTCCATCATAGATCGAAAAAAAAAAAAAAACTTAGTTCATCATTATAAATAAAGCACCAATTCACAAGAGTTTTAACATCTTAAAAACAACAAAGTAAATGAAAAAGAAGAGGAATGAGAAACAGAATTCTAATATTGATCTTCAAATTCTTCGACTATCTTCTTCTTGATCTTGATGCTTTTTGATATTTTTCTCTCTTAAAAGACTCTCTCATGAATGTCAACTAATGATTCAAGACTACAAAAGATACCCAACAAACCTTAGGGCTTTTTGTTTATATGGTTCTCCAAATCAGGTATGAAAATCCACTTAAATTTTAGATTTCTGCGATTGATGCTGAGGCCTCAGTTCTTGGGCGTTGCGGCATATTTTTGCAACAATGGCGCTACGGCCTCAGTTGACTTGGCGCTGAGGCTTCAAGTTTCTGCCACAATGTTTCTTCCAAGTGATATCAGTGGTATTATGGCTTACTTTAACTTGGCGCAGTGCCATGTTTCTGCCCGAAATTCTTCTTAGTGGCTGATCTCGGCGCTGCAGTTTCTGTTTTTTGCGGTGCTGCGGCGCCAAGTTTCTGTGTATGTGTGCTAGGCTTGTTTTCAAATGCCATCACTTTACCATAATTTCATTCTTGGCCTTGACCTACAAAAGAAAATACAAACACCTTCTAAGCTAATAAAATATTAAGTTAAACATATGCGATTAGCTAATGTAAATTTGGCTTATCAATAGTAGGTCATTTGTGATTTAAAAGGATAATTATATTGTTCCGATTAATTAAACACTTTAATTAATTATTTTAGAATTAACCTCACTAATTTCAAAATATCCACAAATCATAATTAGCGTCTAACAATATACCAAAAAGACATAGATATAAATAAATATCAAAATAAATCTTTCCAATTATGTTGCATGCAAGTACGATCATTCCATCATTAATCTCCCAATTTGGCAGAAGGCTTGAAATTATAAGTTGAACCGTAATAGCGTAATTACTATATATCATTGCCCAATTACGATATATTCATTCCTAGTAACTTTATTTTAATGACCAACTTAGAAAAAATATTTTCTAATTGTCATTTGTCAAGACTAAGGACTTCAAAAATCAAGCACCATGGAAAATCTAGGAGATTTGCTCGTTGATCTAGATGAGTAATGGATCCTTTATTGGTAATCACAAATCTCTATGCATGAGTAGATTGAATCCAATATAAACCTCTTATGATTCTCGTGAAACCGGAGTATCAAAATACATCCCTCGTGCACAATGCTACTATGGAACCTCAAGTGTAAGGACTAATCTATGTATATTGTAATTTAATAAATTTCCTATTCGACATTAATTATTTCTAATTGGGATTTTCTTAACGAGATTGTTTAGTGAACTTGTTCTTGCAATAGACACCAGCATACATACACTAGTTTCTCATATTGATGTCCATAAAATTGGCCATTCTCCTCTCGAGAATGCATCATATGTGCATTCTATCTAAATCATTGATGTCATTTTTGGATAATTATACATATTGGAACTTATTTAAGATCAAAGCTTTGGAGATAAATTTCATGACCGTCATCTCATGCACAACTATATCCCATAGCTATATATGATCTTGGAGAATTTATGTAAATAATAAAATAATACATAAAGATAGAGAAAGTGTCTTCTTTAGTAATATTCTAATGAATAAGATTGTTTTACAAGAATATTTTAAATGGTCAATCTAATTGCCTTGTTCAGTACTACTCTAACACAAACCCCATCATCCCCCAAGCAAAGGTCATGCCTTTAGCACCAATCTCGGCACGCTCTCTCTTTATCTCTTATTCAAAAACATATCTATATTATGGTTTTAAAGCGAAGGATGCATGATATTTAAATATATATATATATATATATATATGTTTTTAGATTGGGTTTGTGGGGCATGGATAACAAGGGTTTGGGGTGGGGTTTCGCATGATGGAGAGGTGGAAAGAATAGTGTCAGTTATAGTAGTGATGTAGGTAGAGGCAGCAAGGGGCGATGACTACTGGAAAGAAGAAGAACATGAAAGATAGAGAAAAAAAATGAGAAAGGGAAAATTACAATTTGATTTTGAAAATTTGGGGATTATGGAAGATAAAGTTTTTGAGTATATTTTTGTTTGTCTGAGAGATTAGCATAAATATTTTTATTCAAAGTACATGTGAATACCAATTAGGTTGAGGTTCGTATGGCAAAAAGTTGCTATTTTAGTCCTATAAATTAGTTAGGATTGGCATTCTTTGTCCTTGTGTATGTAGTATGTGATGAAAATTCCTAATTTTAAAAGTCATATGCAGGCCACGGAATTTTCTTGGCGAGATTCGGATTTTTTGATCATTTTATCTTCAAATTGCGAAATATAAAAGATATTGTATTGAATTGTGTTGATACTTAATGGACATAAATGCCGCCCCATAATTACATGACGAAAATACCATTTTTGCTTCTAAATATTCAAAAATACATAGAAAATAATTTTCACCCCCGAGCGGCCCTAGATTGTTAGAAGACCGAGTTAAAAGCCCATAATGAGAGAACATGAAGAGTAACTCACTTTTTGTTCCAAAAACATGAAGCACATATCATTTATCTTAAAAGTTACTAATAAAATCCAGTAGTTGATGCATAGATTCCCCATGTTTTATACGAATTTTTTAAACAAATAAAATGGCACTATATGAATAGCCCAATAGCCCTAAACATTTATCATAACTAGATGCATACCAGCAATGAAAACTTGACAAGACATATTCTGTGTCGATAATCATGGGTACGAGTGTACGACTCAATTGGACGGAAGTTAGAATCAGCTAATATCCTAAAAATAAATAAATAAATAAATACCAACAATGGAGACTTGACAATCTTTTTGGCAAAGTATACGTGGATCATACTAATATTGTACTGAAAGATATTACAATCAAAGCATGCCAAAGAGGTGGCTTATTGGCAATATTTATAATGATGATAGATGGTAAAAATATTCAAAATAAAGTCAAGAAACACAAGAGTTGGAGCTACAAAATGCTCAATTTTGGCACCACTAGCATGGCGCGGAATAGATGCTACTAACTAAAATTTACTTAGCATATTGCCGATTAGGATGACAGAAGAGAGGGAGCTTGCATTTGGCCGGAGCAGCTAGCCATGATCTTAATTATCTGACATGGAAGCGTTTGTAGTTTGCATTTTCTTGGACAGTGATCTGAATCCTTCCCCTATCATCAACCTGCCCACAAACTATATCTTTCTGCTGAGCACTGCCTGCAGTACTGTCCTTAATCCGGCTGCTGGTGGAGCCTTCTGCTTGAGAACTATCAGTGGGGTTTTTCCTCCTCCTCTCGTTGTGACCTGCCAAACGCCTTCGGCAGCTTCTTTTGGTTTCATCAAATTCTGAAAGCTCATGAAATCTGCAGCACAAGTAATGGTAATTTAGGAAAATACGAGAACCAAAGGAACCAAGTTATTCAATTATTCACTAATGGCTATGTATGTTTTCGATATGAGCTATTCTGGGATTACTCCAATTAAATTTGAGTGATATACATGTGATCCATTTCACCCGTATATACAGTTTTCGCTGAAAAAACTTAATTTCTCAGTGAAGGAGTAGCATAGATTACTTTCAATGACAAGATAACATAGTTGACATTTCTCTTTGAGGTTGCCAAGGAAGCATTTAGAAAAGATTAATTTGAAAGGCGTTTGAGCTTAATAATATATTGGTCACTGTCAAACTGAACATTTGGGTGCAGCTATTACCTGATATTCTTCAATGTATGCATGGAGAGAGAGAGATAAAGAGATATTTAGGTATTCAAATAACAAGCAGCTAATATCTGCCATCACTTTTCTCATAAAATTGAAACTCAAAAACATGTAACTGTGACTGTGAACTCATTAATGCAGCAATTTCATGCTAACAGCATCAACAAATTGATCTTGAATTAGGCCAGCAAAAATGGACCGCCAGATTAAACCTGATTTCTGAACTTGAATCAATACTTGACCAAGATCTTGGATGAATACAAATGAGATAAGCTCATGCTGATCGATATTAACTGAGGGGTTTACATCTTTATTCGATCTAATTATGAGTGAAATGTTTCACTGACGAGGCACCAAGACTAGTTATTTGGACCTCATGAATCTTATTCAACTTCAATTATGAGACACCTTGACTAGTATTTACCCCTCAATCTGAAATGAAATTTTGGTCAAAAACTAGTGTTAGCAAGTCACCATGACCTCAAACCCTGATGAAAGAGTTGTGAGGAGTGGTTTCTTAGTTCGTATATAATAACCTCTTGGAAAGTGCCAGTTGTCTCATCTTTTCCTTGCGTCTTTTCTTTTTGCCCTTCTTTTGGTTTTAGGGAGTCCATACAAAACTATGTTTAAAGCTTTCCATGAGCAAAATAATGCAATTATTTTGAAAGCACCTCAATTTTAAAATTTTCTATCGCCATATATATAGATGTAGCAGATTGATGCAGCTGAAGTAAGATACTAACGCATTTACTATTTTTAGCATGAAACTGTCTTAGTAAACGCTATTATTAACTAAAGAAAATCATAGTGGATAGAAGAATCACATGTATATAATAAGAAACTGCCCTAGTCATCATCTGGATTAATCCCAACTAGAAAAGAGATTAGAATACTCGGAAAAATTTCTGATAAGGGCATAGGGCCCAAGATTTATATTAAAGATCATGAAATCAAACAGTAGTCAACTAATATAGGGCCATTTATATAGATGACAGGCTCAAAACCATACAAAAGAAAAAGAACAGTGAACAAAACGAAATCAAGTCCATGTCAAAGCATAAAATAGTACTAAAAAAGTTACAAATTTCTTGGTGAATTCCGAATATGAAAGGGATAGAATGCTATGCAAAACCTGCTGCATTGCTGGCAAAACCTCTGCCGGATCCCGGCCACAACCACCACCTGAGCCTTGGCATGGTGCTCGCAGACCTTGTGCCGCCGGTGGTAAGTCTTTGCATCACTGAGATCAGCCGAGCACTTCTCAGCCTGGCAGCTCTTCATTGAACTTGCAACACCACCGCCGCCACCAGACCCTTTCTTCGTGGGGGCGCTGCTGCTTGCCGCCCTCTTCCTCTTGTCATCCTCAGCTGCACCACCCCCAAGCAGCTCATCATCTTCTGATTCCGTGACGCTATCTTTCTTCATCTTTTCCTTCGTGGGCTTATGCTTGAGGTCACTAATCCTATTAATATTGGCTTCCATGAACAGGGATCAAACGAGGGAGGATGCGAAGAGATATTGGGTGGTGGGGTGATGGGAATTTTGAGAGGAAAGCTGGAAAGCTGGAGAGGGATGTGTGAGGACCACAATCTCCATTGTTTTTGGCTTTTTTCTTTTTTTCTCTCTCTTTTTTTTTTATTTATGTGTATGTAAATGTGTAGGGGAATGAGGAATGTCAAGAACAAGGTATCTCTATTCATGTGTATGTGGGGAAGCTACCTAGTGAGTGAGTAGAAGATCACATCAATGACAAGGACGTGGGATTATAATCCATGAGATTATCACTTAGTTATACTCCAAAAGTCTAGTATATTATTCAAATAAATAGTTGATAATTACATTACTTTATCCCCAAAAAATAGAAAAGTAGTTTGTGCGATCTTGATGGTGCTCCAATCCCTCATGGTATATTAAAAGAGTGTTCTTTACAAAAGCCTTTGGTTCTATAAGGGGCATTATTGATATCATTGCATCACATCATGTGCTTGTTGGAGCACGTTATAAGCTTATTCTTTGTAAGTTTTTTTTTTTTTAATTATTATTATTTTTGATATATTTTTTATTGACTACAATCTATGCATATATATAATCTCATGGATTGTGAGATCAAAAAAATTGAATTTCATCTCTTATGTTTTGGCTTGCTAAAAGCATTTTGACAAACTATGCTCAAAAATAGATTTCTTTCATTTTTTTTTTAAATTTCAATTGTCCTTTGGACAAATATTCCTCAAAATATGTATTACTAAAACGTCCTTTTTTTAATAATTTCACTTTTAACCTAACTTAATATTAATATGACGTTGCTTACTCAAAACATATGGCAGTTGATAAATAGATATAAATATGTAATCAAATAAAATTGCAATCACAAAAATACTCCCTCCCCTTAATGATCAGGATATCAACAAGACCTCTTAACATCTAGCACGAGGGTGTCTCATCAAGAATTCATCCACAAATTAAAGTCACAAAAAAGAAAGCCACACCCCCCACCCCCCCACCCCCAAAAAAAAGTGGGATCAATGTTAGCTAATTCTCGTGAGTGGGGTGGCCCCCTACATAGTTAGATAAAGGGGAAAATGTTAGGTTGAACTATTTATAATATAACCAGACCCTTGTATATTGTATGGGGCGATTCTGTAGGCAGGTTCTGATTGTGTGGGCAATATCAAGTCCAGTTCCCATTACTTGCACTCTACTGATTGGTCTGGTTTGAAGAAATTTCATATATTTTTCCTGAATTCTCATGTGTTAGTCAATCAAAGATCGAAACGTGGTTGAGTTCATTTTTTTCACATGCAGTGAGAAAATTGCGGTTTGTGTCCTTTCAAAGGGTGAAGGTACGATTCTTATTGCAGTGGTGGGGATGGAAATAGCACTGTCTAGCAAGTGAAGCCAACCAATTTTCAGGTTCTTGACTGTACCTTGTGATGCTAAAATTAAGTCTCTCACGCTCCATGGGTCCAAGAAATGTACCGCTAGAGAGTACAAAGCCTTGACAAAAGCATATTGCACATAGTGCTTGTTTGTTTTCCTTGATACTCTGGGATTAGGGTAGATAATATCACTTTTTTGGTAGGTAAGATAAAAGGGTCATGATTGTATAATTTTTTTATACTTTTCTTGTATTATTCTTGTTAATATTATAATTTATTAATGTTTTGTACTAGGCATTCAATAAACAAAAAGAGATAAAAAAAAACAAAATGAAATCAAAGAAGACAACACGTTTCGTGAGCAAATTAGGAGATAATATTTCATTTGATCAAATAAACATCACAATTAAAATAAAATGGTCATTTTTGCTTAAATCCATTATGTGTAGATCAAAATATATACAAGAAATCACTTGAACTTTGTAGGTGATTGTTGGATTTGGATTAAATTCAAAATAAGCATGTTTTCAAACTTATGCAATTTTTGTATTTTAAGCATAACTCATGTTCAAAAGCCCTATAAACCTAAATCTTGATTCATTCGAAAGCCAAGAGATATAACTACAACTTTACTGTTGGAAGTTCAGTCTAATTCAATCTTTGTTATAGTAGAAAATTCGTCCAAGTGTGTGTATTGAAAATGATTTATCTATGCTAACACATTTCCTAAAATCAAACACAACGTTTTTCCTAATAGTTGAAATTAGGTGATTCAAGTTAAAAAATAAAGCTAATAAATAAATATACAGCTTTCATATGGATCACTTTTCCAAAATTAGCTGATTTTAGAGCACATTTAAAGTTAATTTGGAATGCTTTTGGAGTGAATTTGGAGATGTTAATTTAAACACTCTTTTACTATATATAGGATTTTTTGGATGTCATTCAAGACACAAAAAACCCTTAGAGTGGGAAAAAAAGTTTTATTGTTGTCTTTCTTTAGGCTAAATTTTATAGTAATAATGTAAGTTTTCTAGTAGTAATAGAAATGTATTCTCTTGTTTCTCTTCTATTTTTAGTCTTTTTTACTTTCATTATGTCTTTCTAAATTTTATTTAGTTGAGGAGAAAGGGTGAACCTCTTGATAGAAGAAGATGAACGATTATAAATATGCATAATGTTTAGGTGTGTTGTATTACTGTTTTAATTTTTGATCGAAACCTTCCTTGTTCTGTAGTGATTTTTGATTTATGTATCACCAATGGCACAATAAATACTTAGGTTCATTTAGCATATTTTATAGTTTTACTCCACCGACTGCTAATGTGAAACCTTAATTTATTGTAGAAAAATGTGTGCATAAATATTTGATCCCATAAATAAGTATTGGCGTTAAAATCCTTTTTATTTAGCGGCGATTCTTGATTTTTGTATCACCAATGGCATAACAAATACGTGGATTCATTTAACTTATTGTACGGTTTTACTCCATCGACTGCTAATGTGAAACCATGATTTGTTATAGATAAATGTGTGCATAAATACTTGATTCCTTAAATAAGTATTGATGTTAAGAGATAATTTATAAATAGTAAGATAATATCATGATTATCTTATTTCATGAGTTATTTGATAATATCTTCTCATATGTATGGATTCCAATAGTGACATTTAAAATAGGTAAAAAGAAAAAATAATTATTCCTCTATCCAAAACTTAAGAGCGGATCCCTAATCCTCAGTACTTTTATTACTTTGATTTCTTAGTTATAACCTAATTTTCTTTTTATAATTTAAAACACATCTACCTATCTTTTAAGATATATAAACTCAAAAACTTCAAACAACTTCCTTGTGGATCGATCTCGGATTCTAGATAAATTAATTACTTGACACAACTTGCACTTGGGTTTGCAACTTTAAAGTTATAGCAAGTTTTTAGAAAATAAAAATCAGCATATGCGTACCATATATTATTACTTGCAACCTTCTCGAAATTCTTTTCCTTATTTTTTCTCTCAATGCAAATAACTTTCAATTCAAGCCAGGTATTATCCATTTACTTCCTAATTTTCATGGTTTAGACTCTGAAAGTCTTTACTTGTATTTGAAAGAATTTGATGAAGTATGTGCCACTTCTAAAGATCAAACTTATACAAATGAGATCATTAAACTCAAATTATTTTTTCTTTCTTTAAAAAATAAAGCAAAAATTTGGTTTAATTCATTAAAACTTAGGTCAGTTGGCACTTGACAAGAAATGTAAGCTGAATTTTTAAAAAAAGTTCTTTTAACTCATAAAACTAATGCTTTAAAAAAACAAATTCAAATTTTTTCTCAAATCTAATAAATTTAAAAATTTGTTGAATTCATGCCCACATCATGATTTTTAAAAATGATGCTTAATTAGTTTCTTTTATGAAGGTCTAACTCTTGAAACAAAATAATTTGTTGAAGCAATGTGTGATGGTGAGTTTCTTGATAAAAAATTTGATGACGCCCTAGAATATCTAGATCATTTAGCAGAAAACTTTCAATTATGGCATAGTATCAATTCTTCTAAAGGTTCTATTAGATCTAATCTTGATAATAGTAATATTACCTTAGTCAAGAATATGATCTAATGCTAGTATTGCTAGTTTAACAAAAAAAGTTGAGGCCATAGAACTTAAAAAATGAAAGAAAATCAGATATGTGCAAGATGAAGAAGTTTGTAGCATTTGTGAACTTATGGGGTACTCCACCAATCCATGTCTGAATATTCTAGTACAAGCAAATGTCATGAACATATTTAAAAATCCTTTTCATTTTCTATATTTTGAAAGTTACAATCCATAATGGAAAAATCATCCCAATGTTAGTTGGCGAGATGAGAACTGTGTCCAACTCTACATTCATAAAAGCCACCAAACTTTCTTTTTTATCCACCTCCACATACAAAATCTCTTGAAGTAACTTTGCAAGAATTTATGCATACACAAATAAATATCAATAACCAAACTTCACAAACCATTAATGAGATGAAAAGCACACTTTCAATATTGACAACCTCTTTGCGTTCTTATGAAAAAGGTAAATTTCCTATTCAACCTCAACCTAATCCGTTCACTCAGTGTCATGTTTCTTCTTCAGGTAAAAACTCCATCAATGAGGCTAATTCTATCATAACTTTTTGAAATAGAAAAGTTTTTGACAAGACTATTCATCCTAAGAAGAATATAAAGTTGATAACCACTCCTAAACCTCTCTCTCATACTTATGTAACACCTCTACGTTTTCCTAGCAGATTAGCAAATTCGAAGAAAAATGAGCAAGAAAAAGAGATTCTTGAGACTTTTCGAAAAGTGGAGGTAAATATCCCTCAAAGATTTATACACTAACAAATGGAAGTTGAGAGGGGATGAAAAAACAAGTATGCAGAAGAATGTTTTGGCGGTTCTTCAAAGAAAAATCCTTCTAAAGTGTAAGAATTCAAGCACTTTTACCATCCCTTGTACCATTGGTAAGACCAGATTTGAAAAATGCATGTTAGATTTAGAAGTATCAATTAATGTTATGCCATATTCTATTTATGTTTCTCTAAATCTAGTACCTTTAAAAGAAACTAGTGTTATCATATAATTAACTAATAGATCTAATGCATATCCAATAGGGTTGTGAAAAATGTTCTTGTGCAGGTGAATGAATTAGTTTTATCTATTGATTTTCATGTTCTTGAGATAGAGGATAACACATGCCCTAATCCTACACGTATTCTTTTGGGAAGACCATTCATGAACACCATTCGAGCTAAGATTGATGTTCATGATGACACTCTTACTATGGAGTTTGATGGTAGGGTTATAAAATATAATATTTTTGAAGCCATGAGATATCCTACTAACATGAATGTTGTTTCTTCAGTTGACATTATTAATCCTAAGTTACAACAAATGCTTGAGTTAAAACATTATTAATCATAAGGAAGTTACTTTACAAAAACATCTCCTTATGGAGGATTTGAAAGAAAAGATGTTAGATGTGCAAATATTGGGGGATATGAAAAATGATGTAATAGGGTAGGATTCCTTGCTAAAAAAATCAAGATATGATGAATTGTCAATATCCAATGAGAGGCTTTTGCCTTCTGTGGTGCAAACACCTATAATGGAGTTTAAACCAATCTTAGACCATCTTAAGTATATCTACTTGGGTGAGAAAGAAATACCACTAGTCAATATTGCTAAAGACCTAGCTCAAGTACAAGCGGACAAACTTATTTGGGTGCTTCAAAATTATAGACGGTGATTGGATGGACGATGGATTTGGCAGCATATGTTGATGAGTGATGAAGAAGGCAATGTCAAGTTGAGGACATTAAACCAAGCACTTGTTGGAGGTAACCCAATGGATGAAAAAAGGAGACTATGAGAGCCGATAATCACATATTTTCTTTCTCTAACTCTCATTCTCTTTTTTTTATCCATTTAATTATTTTTTTATTTTTTTCTATTTTATTTTGTCCTAATCGAAAATGCATGTTGACAATGTGGTAGATAGTATTTTTTAAAATTTTATCATGCAAAAGTACATGGTAGTCACTTTTCGAAAAAGAAAACCACTGCAAAGATTTTGTAGTGTGGATTTTATTGACCCACTCATTTCAAACACACTTGCACTTTCTGAAAAAGTTATGAAAATTATAAAAAATTAGATCCTTCCCAGTTAAGTAACGAATAACTGTACTCCATGGCTATTAAAGTCGAACTTATCAATTTCCCAAATAACTAAAATCTCTAGACAAATTTTCTCTCCTTTTCTCATTCTCTTTTCTTGTTCTTTTCAAAATGGATGACATTCTTCTAACTCTCAAGAAACGATTTTATTTTCTTCCTAAAAATGTAATTTTAGAAATTTATAAAATCAAGATTGAAAGATTAAGGATGCTTATGCACAAGGGCATCCTAGGGGACATACGATGGATAATTGAAGTAAAGATAAGAGTAGCAAGTAAGTTTTAATATAAGTTTTCAAACTTGCTTACTAGATACATGTTTGGTTTTGGTAAAAGCACATATTTAAAAAAACAAAGTGTGAAAAAAATACAAGTTTGTTACAAATGTGCTCGATGGACTTGCAATACAAAATGTCGTTCTTTAGGAATGGTTTCTAAAAATTGAGAAGATAAATTTCAATTCAGTAAAAATGGATTGAGTAAGGAGTCTTTAGATGACATTATATTGACTTTTAAGGCGCATTCATGTGGACATAATTCTTCAGGAGAAGAATTTTGAATATTTTTTAAAGAAGATCGATCTACCGTCTGAAGTGATTTCAGTATTAAATGGAGTTCAACAATGTGGACTTAAAAGTTGAGGGGATCTCGCTGAAATTTCACTAATTAATTTGGTCAAGAACGACCTCACTAGTAAAGAGATAGTGTTTATATTTTGCATAAGTCTCATTATTATACTTGTAATCTGAATTAGTGAAATATTCATTGCAAGTGATAGTCTCGTGCATATAGAGTATATTTGTACTTTAAGCATGTAAAAATATCGTGCGTCATTTACTTTACTATCTTTTACTTGTTGCAGCAACTATCAAATTGTTACAATAATTGAATCTGATTAACAAGTAAAGTTGACAATAACACTAAAACAGATCTAACAGATACGATATATGAATATTTATATGCCTTTCTTGTATTTGTAACAAATATTTATACTCTAATGTTATACAAACATCTAAATAAATATGTTCTTTTTAATTTAACAATATTAAAATAAGATTTCTTTTGTAAATACATTGAAATAACATTAATAATGAAGAGTAATATTAATATACTACATATAACTAAACCATACATTGAAATTATTTATAAAATTATGCAAACATCTAAATAATTATTCACAAATATATAAGATAATAATATTATTAAATATTTTAGGTAAGTGATTATGTATAGATATATATTATTTTATTCTATTTACAAAAAAAATATTGATATCTAAAAATATGCAAACATCTAAATAAATATATTATGCTTAATTTAATATTGTTAAAATATTAGTTTTTATGTAACTAAGGATAACATTAATATGGAAGAAACTACATTAATATATTAAATATAACTAAGCCACAACTTGAAAATATTTATATCTAAAAATATAAAACTGTATTTTCAAATATTTAACATAAAATATCTATTGGTACATATAGTTAATATTTAAAATAAATAATTATGTATAAAATATATAAATATGTTTACATCTTTTGTAATTATAAAAAAATATTTACATCTAAATACATACAAACATCTAATAAATATATTAAGACCCCTAAATGATCGCTCAATGATAAATAATAATATTATTTCTTATGTAAATATACAGATGTAACATTAATACTGAAGACAAATATTAATATATTATATATAATGCGCCATAAATTGGATTATTTAAATCTAAAATTATACAAACATCTAAATAAGCATTTATAGAATATTTAATATATTAATGTATTATATAGCTTAAAGATCTATTACATATAAAATATAAAAAGAATTACATATTTTTTGTATTTATAAAAAAATATTTATATAAAAAATATACAAATGTCTAACTAAATATATATTGTTTAATTAATATTTTTAAAATAATATTTTTTATTTTGATACACTAAAATAACATTGATATTAAAAGAACAATATTGATATATTGCATATGGCTAAGCTATACAACGAAATAAAGCTATAAGCAACTAAATTCAAGCAAGAGTTAACAAGTTGTTGATATGTTCAAGTGGTTGAGGAGATATCCTAGGACTATCCTCACACTAGTTCAAATTCTTTAATTGACAATTTTTCTGCGCTATCATGTCACCTCTAATTCATTAATTTTCCTTCCAAATTAGAAAAATATCAATTTTTGATGTCATGAGCACGTGACCTTTTCTAGCATATTTTAGTATTTTCAGTGAAAAAGGATGCAATGTGTTAATCATTGAAACATGGCAAATTTGTCACCAAAAACATTTTAAAGGATTAAAAGTGAAACATGGCAAATTTGTCACCAAAAACAATTTAAAGGATTAAAAGTGAAATGGAGTCAATTAACGGGACGAAATATAAAATTTTGCCGCCATTGCCACACTACCAGTCTCTCTTTTTCTCTCACTCTATTGTGTTCTCTCAATCTAGATCTATATATAATTTTGTATTTAAGGTTTTACATATACATATATATCTCTATATGTGTAAATAAAAATAATAAATTTTAAGCTAATTGCAACTAATCCAACATGAGTTTTGAATAGTATGTAGATGTTTGCTTGCAAATTTAAGATGAGAGAAAATAATTATAAAAAATTAACTAAAAGTACAATATGACGCAACAATATAGAAGGTATTTCTCTACTAGATTAGAGGGTGTTTGACTAAACTTATTTGAAACATCTTCTAAGTCATACTAGGAGCTTATTAAGATGTTTGATCTTATTTTAAAAATAAGTTCTTAAAATGATTGGATAAAATAAGATAATAGAATTTATAAGATGTTTTTAGATCTTATAACATGTTTCAATTTTTGGTATAATAAGCTCTTACATTGTCATAATTATCAAAAAAGACATGATACCATTAACTATTTCTCAATATATTTTTGTATCTAAATCATTTTGGAATATTATCACAAGCCTTACGCATTATTTTAGCTCCAAATAAAAGTTCAGCGTGCAGTTTTTTTGATAAAAGTAAGAAAAAGTTGGCAAATTAATGTATAGACTTTTGAATATAAACATTTCTTGTACATTCCAGATATTAATATTAGATATATGATATTTTCCCGTAAAAAATAATTGCAATGAATTTTTTTAGTTGTATAATCTATAATGGCTTTAATCGGCCTTTTTAGTAAGGTTCCTCAAGTTCTCATTATAAAGCTAAGAAAATATTAAGAGAGTTAGGGTTGTGATATAAATCTATGCATGCCTATAAAAATAATTGTATCTTATTTTGGGATAAATACGAGGGCAAAGATATATGTCCGACGTGTAAGGAGGCGAACAATAAAAAAATCCCTCAAAAAGCCCTTCGATATTTTCCTTTGAAGCCAAGATTGAACTGGTTGCTTTTGTCGAAATATATAGCAAGAGATATGAGATGGCATAAAGAAAAAAGGATTGAAATAGACGGGGTACTAAGACACCCAGGTGATGCTGAAGCGTAGAAAGAGTTTGACAAATTGCATGAAATATTTGCAGATGATCCTAGAAATGTTTGTTGGGCTTGGCAACTAATGGTTTTAATCCATTTGGAAACATGTCAAATGCTTACAGTATGTGGCTAGTTTTACTTGTGCCGTATAATTTGCCCCCATGGAAAATGATGAAACCATCGTACATGATTATGTCTCTTTTAATTCCTGGGCACCTGGAAAAGAGATAGATGTGTACTTGCATCCTTTAGTCAATGAATTAAAGGAGTTATGGAGTGAGGGGATAGAAGCATATGATACAACTACTGAACGAATATTTAGATTATATGCTGCTGTTATGTGGACAATTCATGACTTTCCAGCATATGGGACAGTGTCTGGATGGAGTACTAAGGGTTATAATGCATATCCTGTATGTCTTGAAGATACTATGAGTCAAAGATTGCACAGTAAAATATGTTAGACAGGCCATCGTCGATTTCTACATGATAAGCACTTGTGGCGTAAAATAAGAGCTTCAACGAAAAGTTTGAAAGTGAAGGTCCGCCATGAACCTTTAGTGGTAGTCAGATTTTAACTCAATTAGATACGCTGCATGAGGTGACCTTTGGTAAAGATCCGGCGGTAACCGACAAAAGAAGATACAAATTGGGTTAAAAAGTCATTTTTTTTTAGTTAGAGTATTGGTCAGACTTGAAGTTGAGACATAATCTGGATGTTATGCACATTGAAAAGAACATTTATGATGCTCTAGTTGGCACATTGTTGAGTATAGATGAGAAGTCGAAGGACACGGTCAAAGCCCGATTAGACATGCAAGATATAAGTATAAGGAGTGAATTGCATCTGAAGAAGATTGGGGACAGAGTCAGTAAGCCACATGCAAGTTACACATTCACTTTGGAAGAAAGGCGTGAATTTTGTCGGTTTTTAAAATTTATGAAGTTCCTCAATGGTTATGCCAAAAATATCTCAAGAAATGTGAATATGAATGATGGAAAGTTGTATTGGCTTGAAGATACATGACTGTCATGTTCTTTTACAAAGATTACTTCCAATCGCCATAAGGAAGTTTTTGCCAAATGATATCTGTGGTACAATTGTTGAGCTATGTGACTTTTTCAAAAAACTCACTTCAAGAACTTTACATGCTGCAAACTTGAAAAAAATGGAGGAGGACATAGTATTCATTTTGTGCAAGATGGAAAGAATATTTCCTCGGTATTTTTTGACATTATGGTTCACTTGGTAGTTTATTTACCCCGCGAGGCCACCGGTTTCATCACAATGGATGTACCCATTTGAAAGGTATTTGGGAACACTCAAGAAGTATGTTCACAATATGGCAAGACCAGAGGGATCTATTGCAGAGGGATATGTTGTCAATGAAGCATTGACTTTCTCATCTTTGTACATGAGCCAAATTGAAACAATATTTACTAGACCGAAATGTAACAAAGATGCTACTCAATCCGTTTTATTCACCTCAAGTGTTTTCAATCAACAAGTAAGAGTGATGGGCAGCCAGTGAAATCATAAATTATCTCTGGCTTTACATAAGAAAGCACATTGGTATGTTCTCAATAATTGCAAGAAAGTCGACCGATATAGAAAGTAAGATTTCAAATTATATTCTATTTCTTTTGTAATTTTGATTGAGTTCGTAATAGTTATATATATTTGTGTGCAATGAACATTTGCAAATTCTTTCGTCAAGAAATCCTTCTTCCTGCATTCTACAATGTCACGAGGAGCAATTTCCGCAGTGGTTTAGGGACAAAATGATTAGGCTAAGAAATTAAAAAAATTCAGAGGCTACAGATGAACTATACTCTCTAACATT
The DNA here is from genome assembly GCA_019321725.1 of Paulownia fortunei. Taxonomy (NCBI): domain Eukaryota; kingdom Viridiplantae; phylum Streptophyta; class Magnoliopsida; order Lamiales; family Paulowniaceae; genus Paulownia; species Paulownia fortunei. Next base: position 12,892,805 of record CM033113.1, on the reverse strand, counting down.
GGGATCTGATATTGAAGTTCGACTATATGATGCTTGTATTGTTAATGGTGTTCGATACCATACACTATCTCGTGATACTCGTCGGACTAGTCAAAATAGTGGGGTTAATGTACCATCATCCGACGAAGGCGATAACTTAGATTTTTTTAGAGTTCTGAAGAATGTTGTTTAAATTTTTTACACGTTTGGATATAAGGTACATTTATTTTGGTGTGATTGGTTCTAGTGTAACCCTAAAAAGAAATCAGTCGTACAAGAGTTTGGTCTAATATGTATTGACATGTCTAAGACATGGTATGAGGATGATCCATTTATTTTGGCAACTCAGACAAGACAAGTTTATTACTTGGATGATATAAAGCATAGAGGAAAATGGAAAGTTGTGCAAAAGGTGTAACATCGATAGATATATGAAGTAATTAAAAAGGAAGACAAAAATAGCGAGGAACATGAATTTGAAAGTTCATCCAACAATGAGCCTAATCAAGAGATTTCATCAAATGAGATAAGGTTAAGTGTTCGTGAAGATTTAGAAATTTTAGATCTTTGCAGACTAGACATTCAACCTCAGCATATAGAATTATTGGATACACAAGCAAGTTTCTCTGAGAACATGCATAATTTTATTAATGATGAAGACGAAGACACTCAGTTAGATAGTGAGGGAGAAGAGCAAATGTCTGATGATGGTACTGACTAACTATCAACTTTTATTTCACTTCATTCTATAAACTTCTCATAAGAAAATAATAGAAATCCAATAGGCATGTTTGGTTTTCTTTTTTCGAATTGTTTTATCATTTGCTTTATCTCTAACTTTATTTCATTCATTTATTATTGTCAATTGTCAATGTTAATAATTATTATGTCAAGCTTGATATTTACATCTTTTGATTGTGTTTATTAATTATTATTTTTTCAGTCATTCGCTAGCAATTGTTTGCACCATCTAGCCACTCTCTACTATAGTAACTCTTTCGAGTTCTACTTACAGTAAGAATTTTAAATAGATTAATATTATTTTTAATTTGTTAATAAAGTTCATAAATAATCTTATTTATATTATCTATTTAACCATATATTAGTTTATTGATAGGTATGCCTCCTAAAAGGATTGATGAGCAACCCGTTATTGATCGAGCTACTTCTGAGATTCCGATAGAGGAGGGTACATCCGATGGTTTGTTTTATTTTTTAAGTTGTTTAATATTATTATTATTTAATAATTATGTTGAACAGTAATCTAACACATTTTTTACTGTTGCAACTTCTACATAGAGGCAGCATCGAGATACGAGAGCCGCATATGGTGACAAACTAAGACGTTATATAGAGGAGATGGGGAGGATACCAATTACATTTTGCAAATCTGATGGCCGTCCTACAGGGCAACATGCATCCTCCTTTATGACAGAGCTTGGTGTAGCAATGAAAAAGTTTGCACCGTTACAAGTTGAGCCAGCAGCAGCCATCCTCCTTAGCTCCACCTTGACCTCCACCGCCTTAGACTTAGATCTGTGTAAGTGTTTTATAACTTTTTTTAATAGATTAATTATTGTGTCAATGTTATTCATATAAGACGTTGCTATTGTTTTGATATATACAATTATATTTAATATATAGTGTTGATTTATTTCTAATTACATCTTTGGTTTGTTATTCTGCAGTTATGATTGGATCGAAAGATGGAGATTCTTATTTTGATTCATATTTAGGTATATTAGACATATGTCTAATTTGTATATGAATATATTTTACTTTTAATGCTGACTTTTAGAGTGGTTTGTTTAATCATTCATTTGGATGATTTGTATATATGATGCTTTCTTTAATATACGATGAGTTTTTTAATGAAATGTGTTTTAAACTTTTTTTAGATTGTTGGAATGATAAATATCTGTTGGATATGTTGTGGTGGTTGTTGAATATTTGTGAATAATTGTTATAAGCAGGTTATGGATATGTTGTTTAAAATAGAATAAAAATTCGAAATGAACAAAATATTTAAAAAAAAATGAAATTTTAGTGATGATTTCCACAATTCGCTAAAGTTTTTTTATTTTTTAAATATTTCATTAATTTAGCGACGAATTTTCAAATTTCGTCGCTAAATTTTTTTGATTTTTTTTTAAAATAGTATTAATTTAGCGACGAAATTTGATATTTCGTCGCTAAAATCTTTTTATATTATTTTGAAAATATTATTAATTTAATGACGGATTGTGGTTTTTCATCGCTAAATCTTAAAATTTAATATTTTTTATATATGTTAGCGACGAAAGTTCTTACAAATTTTGTTGCTAAGTAAATATTTAGCGATGAATTTGCAACAAAAATAGTCATCGCTAAACTTAGTGACGTAAGGCCAATTTTCGTCGCCAAAATTTTTGCGACGGTCTTATTGCGGCGACTTTAGCGACGGAAATGTTTCGTTAGTGACGAAAACATGGTTGTTAGCGATAAAATTTATCGTCACTAAAATACATTTTTCTTATAGTTACTATTCAATTTTTATTACAGTAAACGATACAATATTCTCACCTTATAAAATTTTTGTTGCTAAATTCTTTTACTATTTATATTTTTACTATAGTATGCTATATAAATATTCTCACTATATATATATATTGTTAAGTTTTATTTAATAGCATCAAAAAAATGCTTAGTATTTGTATCTTCCATGTAGAAAGATGAATAATTTAATTTATTTAGTTTTATATTTTTTAAACTTATTTTATACACTTACTTCATATGTTCTTATGTTGATTATAATTTGAGCTCGTATGTTGATTGCCTCATATTTATATGTTCGTATCCACATAATTTTCCCACTCTCATCTTCAATTGTCATTCAAGAACAGAGTCTACATGAAAAAAAATATATGAGAATAACTGGATACACAACCGTAAACACTTGACAAATTATGAAAAAGCTAAGAATGAATAATATGATTAAGAATTGTGCCACTATGATGGAAACAAACATATATAGAGTCTTTTTTATTTCAAGGGTATTTAAGACATTTTGTTATTTCAATTATGTAATCATTGTAACAAAACATCGGATAGTGAAATTAGTTATCTAATACATTTTAAAGAAACATTATATAATTTATGAACAGTGTAATCCTACACTATTAAATCAATCTTATTAATCCCATCTTCAAATCCAAACAGGGCCTAATATGACTAAGGTTTGTGAGTCACATCATAATAAACTTTATCATACCTTAGCCATAATTGATCATTACAAGTTTAGAAAATTCTTTTCATCTATATTAGTAGACAATAATGTGAAAAGTAAGCCTATGGAGTTTGGAAAAAATCATCACTCTTAATCAAAGTGGATCTTTTGAAAAACATTTGACTTTATATACTCATCGTGGTCACGAACTTGGCTTGATAAAATGGTTGCACACACACGTAAGGTCAAGAAGCTAGGTTGAAACTAGCAAAGAAGTTAACACTGTAGACATTAGCATGTTTTTGAAGTTTTCTTTGAGTTATAATCTTGAGAAATCTTTGAGCCAAGTTGATAATTCAAACTTGCATCTGTTGTTTTTTTTTTAGAGTTGATTTTCTTTGTTTCCCTTGAGAACAAACAAATTCTTAAGTTTTGGGATATTTTTGAGGTGGTTTTGGAGCTACAATTTGGATACCTTTAACTTAATATTTTATTAGTCTTCAAATATTTTATATTGCTTCTTATGTATTTTATTTGCATATTATAGGAGATTAACGAATCAGGGTTTTTAAAAAGTTCCAAAATAAAATCAAGGATAAGAAGATAAATGGAAACAAGCAAAAATAACAAAAGCCAACTGAATTTGCAAAGGCAGTGGCTCCACAACGCCACTCATGTTTCTGCAGAGTTCACCAAAAAAGACAAAGTGGCACTGCAGGCCCAATATTTCAAGCCGTGGGACAGTTGAAGAGATGCACAAAGCCAATCACAGAGAACAAGGCATCGCATCCCCAATATTTCGAGTCACAACGCTTGTCGACGACCAGCTAGGGTTCTGAATTAAATTGCTAACTTCCCGATGTTTTTATAAGAGAATTACCAAAGGGTCCTGCAGATTTTGCTGAATGAACTTTTTGGCGAGGCATTGCAGCGAAAAAAGACTCAAGAAATGCGTTTGTCAGCGTCAATCTCTAGACACAAAGAAGTGATTCTTCTTTGTTTCTTAAAAGAGTTCCTATTTGTCTTTTCTTTTCTTTTGCACATGAACAATCATATATCTTTATGAGTTTTTAAGTTTTTTCTATGAACTAAATTTATTATTAGGGGAATGATGTATCTAAGTTCAAAACTATATTTTGATAATTAATCATATATGAGAATATTCAGTTTATTTGTTTTGTCTTATGCTTAATGCTTCATGATTAATTGATCATTAATCTTGATAAGTTGGCATACAGAATTTGATACTCAAGAGAGGAAATTTTCTGTATGACCATTGGATAACACAACTTAAAAATTTATATTGCTCGGAAGGCTTATAAATCATTTAAAGTCGTTAACAAGAATCACTATTCTTAATGAGAGGTTTTATGGGAATATCAAAACCAAACTTTATTTTCATGATCACTTGACATTCACGAGAGGGGATTAATTAAATAAGGATTCTTGGCTTATAAACTTGATAAAACATAATGGATAACTAGGTGAAATTAAACCTCTAGAGTTTAGCCATAATTACCTTATCCAATGGCCTCATTTAAGATCAACGAGGGTATGCTGGCTGAATTTGACTCACTAAGGAGTTATGGAGAGGTAAATGTCTATGAGGTTCTTGTCAAAATAGATGATAGTGGACTACACACCATGGTCACTGCACATAGACAGGTGTTTCTGGAAGAAGTAAAGGAACTCTGCACTAATGCATTTGCACCAGACGATGAAATCAAGAGCATGGTGAACTCTACTGAAGTCACAATTACCCAAGACATACTATCACATTTCTTAGACCTACCCATCAAAGGTTTGGAAAATGCTGAAGACTATGGAGCTGACTTGGAAGATAAAATTTGTAGAGAGATAATATGGGAGGCAGGCAAAGCCCAACATGTCTCGCTACAAGAAAGATGCAAAGATGGAGTATAAACTCCAGTACCACTTTAACTTTGCAAACTCAAGTGCAGGTTGTATGTAATACCCAAACATCACACTACTTACTTGACCAATATAATTCATGCATGATATGCTACTTATATGTTAATTTATATTAACATCTACATGGCATCTTATATAGCATTTTTAGTCGTTAGACTTCCAAAACTATCACATGATGTTAATGGTTGAGATCCTATAACCTAATTAAGTAATTCTATATTTAGACAAGATAAAGAATAGATTGGTCAATATAGTGGATATTCATAGGTTATATGTTATAATTTTAGAAGTGTTAAAAGTGTCACTAGTAAGCTTATATGATTTGATTCAATTAGATCGAAGTATTTTAAAGGTATACATCCATAGATTAACATACTTGGGATATTGGACATGATATAGTGTGATTTAAGTATCATAATACAAGATTCATATGTGCATGTAATTTTAGAAAATGAAAACTAGACAATCATTTAAGAATCGGATGTCGATCAATTTGGAAATCGAATGAATGGTTAAGAAATTAGGGCATAATGTATTATCTAATCATACAAAAATTAAAGTAGGTTGTAGATAGATAAATAAGTAATGAGAAACACTATATTAGGGCTGCATAAGGTATGAATAACATCATATTTGAATCACCATTTGACACCTCAAGCTTTTCCACCTCAAGCTTCCACCTCAACCTTTCTTCATTTCTATCATTGAACCATGGCCATAAACCATTTTCTGAGCTATTTCACATCCCAAACCTTCATATTGAATTTTATAATATTCTCTCAAGCAATTCTAAGTAAAGAAAAAAAGTGAAGGAGGTAAAAGGAAGTAGAGAGGAGCAAGTAGGAACTTAAAACTATGCATAGGTAAGTTTAACTCATGTTTTTTATTTAAGTTCTTGAATTGTTTGAGGGTTTATGATTTTTGAAGCTTCTATTATTGTTTATAATCATGTTAGAATATTATTTGTGGTCTTATAATTCACAAAAGAAGGATATTTAATTGCAAAATCATAATAGAAATCACTAGGGACAAAAACTATATACTTGTTGGTTTTTATTTTTAAAGCTTTATATATGTATAATAACTTGATTAAAACCTGTGTATTTCACATATATGTGTTTATATATGAGTCTAGGTGATGTATGTAAGTTTAGAGAGGTTATAAATTGAAATATAGTGTGATAATTAAAGAGATGCTCACAACTGTCTTCTTTGAATTTCAGATTCTATCCTATGTGAATTAGGCTGATTTTACAGTAATAAATCCATTACTTTTGGCAATACTTTGACCTGGTTATCTCTTTATATATGTTATTTAAGTATGGTAAAAATTTGGGAGTGATTGGATATACTTAAGGGTGTCAATACCATTAATGTCATAAATTGTGCAAAATTGTCACAGTAGGAAAAATATATTTCACTATGTTGTGAAGAGGGCTGAACTTGGGAAGTTATATCTATGAGTTTTAGCGATTTTATGACATGATTATTTTTTTTGATGTTAGATAAGTATGATAAAAATTAGGGAGTGAATGAAAATGTTTAAGGGTGTCAAAATCATCACGCAATTTAATGTGGCAGCAGGAAAATATGAAGTTATGAATCTGTCCCATTTGGTTCATTAAAATGTTCTAACGTGGATGTGGTTCATTTGATCCCTAAATTTTAGGGGGATGTTATAAAAGTTATAATACATCAATTAAGTAAGATTAGTATATATTTAAGATGTGGAACAAAGGTGCGTAGAAGGTTATATTCGGTTATAGTTTTTAAGTGGAAAGGTTAATTAATTAAATTGAGATTCAAGATCTTTATACTATATTAGGTATAATGAGCCTATTAATTGAGGATGATGATTGATATCTTATATTTTTACAGATTGTTTCACATAACACAATCGATCAAATGTAAGTGAAAATCCATTTGCAGCTACAATGTATGGGCATAATATTTCTTGCCTTATCTATATTAAATGTGATTCTTGTGTTTTGATGAATGTATTATGAGTATTATAAATATTTTATAGTGCATACGTTTGTTGGATGATGGGACATAGGATCCATTGTATCATTGAACATGACATTCATCAATATTTACACGTATATGTATAACACATACTCACAATTGAGGTTTTGCATGCATGATATTATTTTCAAAAAGAAAATATTTTGGTTAGCTACTAGTGTACCGAGGCCTGTGTGGCTTATTTATATAATATTTTTGGGCACCGTAAGTATTATTTCTCGAAAGATCATAAGGGTGGACATGGGGGTGCCTCTGGTGGTCACGAGATGGTGGACCACTTGACTGTGCCCTTATCGACGCTGCTGGTGGGAAGACTTTTGGAGGATCACAGGAGAAAACAAGGGGGGACCTCTAGTGATCCAGGAAGATGGCTCCCAAACTGTGTCGATCTGTTTATGGTCATATGATTATTGATATTGTTGAGAACTCTATCTGATACATAGTAGGTGGGTCAATAGCCCAATGATGGAAAATGACTTTGAATAAACTATTTTTTATGCATGAGTTTGTATTTTTGTCATGATCTCATAGAAATGCATTGCATATGTATTAGATTATCCCTTCATCATGCATGATTTTTACTTATTGGGCATTAGCTCCCGTAGTTCATGCATTGTAGGTGAGTTTGGTGATACTTGAAGGCATGGACTTATTGGGCAAGCAACTGAAGTTCCTACAGGTTTTAAGGATTGGTGTACATGGATGACGACCTGTTGGATTGGTTGTTAGCTTATTGGATTTTGGAGTCTACTGTATTAAGTTTTGGGACTTGTATTATGTATTACTTTTAAAACTTTTTTGTATATTGGTATGTAATTATTGTGGTTGTTATGGGTCCTCTGCAGGTATATATATTAGTCTGTGAGTGGGAAAATAGTTTATTATTTATTAAGTTGTTATAAGGAGAAAAAAAAATTCATGCATGCACACAGATTCTATCATGTCAAATTATACTATATATATAGTTGTGTAGTAACAGAGGGTGTTATATTGTGTCAAGTAATAAATTTTTAGGGAGTCCAAGGTCAATCTACAAAAAAGTTGTTTGAAGTTTTCGATTTTATATTTTTTAAAAGATGGGTTGAATATGGTTTAAATTATAAAAAAAAAATTATGCTATAACTGAGAAATCAAAGTAATAAAAGTATTAAGGATTAGAGATCCACTCTTGAGTTTTGGATAGAAGAACGATTATTTATTCTTTTTAACTCTTTTAAATGACACTATTAAAATTCATACATAATGAAGGTTCCAATATAAAGATGTTATCCAATAGCTCATTCATTAAGGTAATCATGATATTATCTTATCGTTTGTAAATTATCTTTTAACACCAATACTTATTTATGGGATCAAGTATTTATGTACACCTTTATCTACAATAAATTAAGGTTTCATGTTAACAGTTGGTATAGTAGAATTATACAATAAGCTAAATGAACTCAAGTATTTATTGTGTCATTGGTGATAGAAAAATCAAGAATCGTCACTAAATAAGAAGGGTTTTAACGCCAACACTTATTTATGGGATTAAGTATTTATGCACACCTTTTTTGTATAACAAATTAAGGTTTCACGTTAATAGTTAGTGTAGTATAACCATACAATAAGCTAAATGAACCTAAGTATTTGTTATGTCATTGGTAATACATAAATCAAGAATCACCACAAAACAAAAAGGGTTTAATCAAAATTTAAAATAATAATACAACATACCTGAATATTATGCACCTTTATAACCATTCCTCTTCCACCATCAAGAGGTTCACCCTTTCTCCTTAGCTAAATGAAATTTAGAAAAATATAATGAAAGTAGAAAAGACTGAAAATAGAAAAGAAACTAGAGAATATATTTCTATTACTACTAGAAAACTTATATTACTACTAAAAAATTTAGCATAAAGAAAGACAATAATAAAATTTTATTTTCTCCCTCTAAGGGCTTTTGCGTATCTTGAATGACATCCAAAAGCCCCTATTTATAGTAGAAGAGTGCCTAAATTGAATCTCCAAATTTACTCTAAATGCACTCCAAATTAACTTCAAATGTGCTCTAGATTCACATGTTATTTTCAGATCTAATTTTTATTACATACTTTTCTCCATGCAATTAGCTAATTTTGGAAATATGATCAACATAAAAGCTGTAGATTCATCTATTAGCTTCATTTATCAACTTGAATTACATAATTCCAACTATTAGAGAGAAACTTATGCTTGATTAAAGAAAATATGTCAACATAGATAGATCATTTCCAATGCGCACATTTGGATGAATTTTCTACTATAATCAATACTAAATTGGGCTGCGTTTTCAATAGTAAAGTTGTAGTTCTATCTCTTGGCTTTCAAATAAAGCAAAATTTAAGTCTATAGAGCTTTTGAGAATAGAGTTATGTCCAAAATATAAAAACTGCATAAGTTTAAAAATATGCTTATTTTGAATTTAATGCAAGTCCAACAATCACTTGCAAAGTTTAAATGATTTCTTGCATATATTTTGATCTACATATGATGGACTTAGGCAAAAATGACCATTTTCTTCTAATTGTGATGCTTCTTTAATCTAATAAAATATTATCTCTGAATTTGCTCACAAAATGTGTTGTCTTCTTTGGTTTTATTTTAGCTTTTTTTGATTTTTTTTTGTTAATTGATTCCCTAATACAAAACAATAATAAAATTATAATATTAACAAAAAATAAAGCAAGGAAAGTATAAAGGATTTGATAAAAAAATATGTCAAAATATGCACTTATCAAACTCCTTGCAGATATTCTTTCCAAGGTGGTTGAGTGCAAGGCTAGCTCATTCAACCGCCTAACTAAGCTAAGGCACAGAGTGAAGACAGTCATAATAAAGGGGAAACTATTAGAATTGTGTCCAACAAGCTAATTAATGGCCAATCTTATACTCTTGTAAAAATAGTTTTATTCAAAAAATATTAATAAAATTGATATTTTTTTATATTTAATTAAATTTACTCAATTAAATAAAGTTCCTAAACCATAATTAGCTACGGGGCATGATCACACATATGATGACGATCATGGAATATGCTTCTATTATTTTAGTTTTAAACTAGTTTCAAGTCAATGGTTCATTGAGATAGGACATCGACCGTAAAACTTGCATATATGATGCATGCTCGAAAGGAGGATGTCTCGCTCCATAGGCATCGGCATAGGGATGTTAGTGCATATGTGTGGGCGCTTATTCGAGAACGAGTATACCAAACAAGATTATGGAAAATTCTTAAATGGAAACATTGTTCGTCGAATTAGATTTTTTCTATTACGATAGTGCTTGAATTAGTCCTTGAACTTGAGGCATTATGGTAGCCTTATGCATGATACCATATGTTTTGATGTAATTCTTGATTGCATGACAATCACAATGAGTTTACATTGGGTGTATGATTTTCATGTATGGAGGTTAATGAGTTGCCAACAAAGGATCCGTCACCTATCTGGCAAAATAAGGAATCTCCTATGTATTTCATGATCCTTGACTCAGAAGTCTCTGGTCAGAGCAGGATGAATATTAGACGGAGTTTTCTAATGATTCATTAGGAGTCAGTGAAACTAGAATTGAAATCATAGTTATTAAGTCAAATATGCTTTCGAGTAATAATTCATATCTTAGACTTAATTAGAAGGTTACTTTATGAAAAGATAGGACATGCATGGTACTCGTAACAGAATTAGGTTTGCTTGCTATTTTACCTAAGACTAGGTAGTCAAAATGCACTACTAGGTGCATCCCTTGACTTGTGAGGTTAATTCCAATATGAATTAATAAATTGAATTAATTAATTAAAATATATTTTATATATTCACTAAGTTGCAATAGTTATAAGCATATTGCTAGCTTAATTATTAACCAATAGGTCACACACAAAAATGAGATAGACCACTTCTATCTAACAATCTTATCCAATGAGTTGGATCAAATTAACTAATGAAGATTAATTAACTTGAAGCTAGTATTAATTTAAAGAATTAATTCATCATTCAATTAAATAATAAGATTATTTATTTAGACCTAATAAAGATTAGGGGATCTTTAAAATTAATTAATTAATTGATTGGATCAATTATGAATTTTAAATTAATTTAAAATTTTAAATTAATTTAATTAATATATATAATGGGATTATATATATTGGGCTTAATTTAATTAGGTGGTCCTATGGAACCAATTTAGTTGAGCTTGATTCATTAATGGAGATTACGGGCAAGTAGAAGAGGCCGATTGGAAGTTTTTAATTTAGAATTGAAGACTCCATGTCATAGATAGAAATCAATTGAGACTTAACGTCTTCATAGGAAATAAATCAAATACGTGTCCTGGATAGAAATAAAATAGAGATAAATTAAGAAGGGACATGGATACCTAATGGGATTAGGTTAAGACTAAGAGGTGTATAAATACACCAATGCACATGGGCCAAATTCTTGGATGAAAAATACTAGAAAAATTCGGCTCCCCCTAATGCATATACACGTCCGCTTCCTATTATTTTATCTCAAGTCTTATTCTATTAATTGGTTCCATACCTATTGATATTAAATTAATTTTCTTATCACCTAATTGATATTGGAATTATTTGACACTCCTAAAATTCTAAATTTGAAATTAAGTATTCTATATTTACTAGCAAGAATATAGAATTGTGATCTTGCTCATTGTGTGGATACGTAAGAGAAAAGACACTTGAATTTCTATGGTGAACTCGAATTCTGAACTAGACAGACGTAATTGGAATCGCTCTAATCATCTTTTACAAAATGAGTGTTATAATTTGATATAATGGCAAAACCTTATTTTTAATTAAGCGAGTATTCTATATGCAAATCTATTAATTGCATCGAAATCGGGACTACATATATTTAATAGTTTTATGCATGCTTAAAATTTTAAGTTTTCACTGCATTAAGTCTCATGATTTTGCTAACCTAATAGGAACTAGAGCAGTTTCCTCTTCAAGTGACTGTTAAAAGAAGTCACTCAAAAGTAAAGACTAGAGGATATGTCATCTTACTCAGTTATATCCTTTAGTTAGCTGAATGTAGAGCTGACTAATGGCAAGGAAGTTAAAAACTTGAAGTTTGTAGGCAAATTTTCCTCTGGAGAATCCAAGAAACGGCAAGAGATGGCTGAAGCAAAGAAAAAACAACATTGACTAAACTTCAAGCCGAGACCACTGAACATAGGAAAAAGTTATGGCAGATCAAACATGAGACTAGAGCTGAGATGAAGAAAAAGCAACAAGAGGAGTACAAGGAGAAGAAAGTAGAAGTAAAGAAGAGTGTTTCAGCTGGCTTGATGCAAATGGCCAAAGCATTAGTTGAGATAGCCTTTAAAATAGAGGTGCCACGAAAGAAGAGAAAGGTTGTTGAATAGGCAAAAGCTCCAGAGTAGAAGAAGCCCAAGAATATCAGCAGGTGACTGGTCCTACAAGATTCATCATTAGAAGAGAGGGACGACCAGCCGAGTAAACCCAACCAGCCAATTGTCTAAACCATGGACAAGTTGAGTCCTAAAAAGGCAAATTAGGGGACTACCAAAAAATAAAAAAGATGATCATCAAGAAGCGTTTAGTCAAGACAACACCTAAGCCTCAAACTCCAGTATCTAAGTTGCAAATTCAAGAATGAAAGGTGTGCTAGCTGAAGAATCACTATTCATGCCTATAGCACCAAAACAACTTTTGCATGAAAAAATGGCACCAATCATGGAAGAAGTTAACAACCTGCATCTCTTAGATAAACAGAGCAGGTACTTATTCTGTAGAAATGCCAAACTAGAGATATCAGCCAATGACCTGAACAACTGGAAAGATTTCGAAAAGGAGGAAAAATAGGCACTCAATTAGACAGAATACAAGAATATCTACGATGTACTTAAGATAAGTGCAATACGCAGAAGAGTGCTACGATCCAGATGGAAGTGGGTCAGTAAGTTGCTCGCTGAAAGGAATAAGTAATTTCAGTAGACTCTACCCATAAATCCACAGCTAAAAGAAGCAGTATTAAATAAACTGGAACCTTACTTTCAAGTAGACAATGAATGTGAAGGAAACTCCTCATGGGAAGGTGCGGCCATTCCGTTGGAGCCATCTACAGCTGAGAAACCCCTAATAGTAGTACCACTCTGAGCTGAGCCTCTAAACCAATAGGTAGAAGAGTTAACAACTGCACCGAAGTCCATATTTCTACCGATAGAGCAGCAAAGTACTCAACCTAAAAAACAACAACTCAAGCAGACGAGTTGGGGGCCCAAACAACTGCAAAAGAACAAGTTGCACAACAAGCAAAGAAGCCATTAGTACAGGATGCAGCTGAGTCACAAGCAACAACGGACTTTAATTACAAATTGCAGAGGAGTCATCAGCCCAAGCAGTCGGAGAGTCAACTGCACTGCCTACAGAGGAGACCACAAAGCAAATGACTGAAGAAGCAGTTCCAATACTAGTTGACTCTAATGTAGAGCAAGCCACAGAAGAAGGCTCCAATCTATATCAAGATCAAACCACTGCCAGCCCATGGAGACACAGAAAAAAACCCTTGGTGACAACCAATGTACTGGAACCCTCTACTAAAGCATTGATAAGTATATATTTTGCATATTTTTGTTTCAAATCCTTTATACTTTTCTTACTTTATTCTTGTTAATATTATTATTTTATTAATGTTTTGTGATAAGGAATAAATGAAATCATGTTTCCAAACTTGTACAGTTTTTGTAATTTGAGCATAACTTCATGATCAAATGCCCTATGGACCTGAAACTTGTTTTATTTGAAAGCCAAGAGATAGAGGTACAACTTTTCTGGTGGAAACTTAGCTCAATTCAGTTTTGATGATAGCAGAAAATTCATCCAACTAGTTGCACAAAATGGATCACCAAAATTCGGAACAGAGTTCAGCCCAGTTTTGACTTATTTTACCAATTGGGTTATATCTCTTGAGCCTAAATTTATTTTGGACTGAAATTAGTATATGTTATTACAAGAGGTAAATAAACAAGTTTTCTAAAGACAAGATGATGTGAAAATATGTCATAAAAACATAGGTTGCAAGTTGCTGCTGCTGTTAAAGGGCGGCTATTGGACATGACTCGGTAATTTAACCATATCTTCTTTATCCAACTACCAAATTTACAAAAGATATATGAATATTTATCAGCGCCAAAAGATCTACAATTTTGATTCTTCACGCATCTTCAAAATCTGGTTATATCTGACCAAAAACTGTAATTCAATTCAGTGAGTGAGAAATTTGTATAATAACTTACCAACTCTTGGCAACTAGCATACCACTTGATTAACCCCTCCATTATTTGTTTGGCCTCTAGCTTACTCCAAGTACTATAAATAGGCCATGTATTAAGCATGTAAGAGGGGGGTAGAGGGTTTCTTTAAGCTAAGTTATTTAGTTTGTTTGTTTTCTAGTATTGTAAATTTTCTAGTAGTAATAGAAATGCATTCTCTAGTTTCTCTTATATTTTTAGTCTTTGCTACTTTTATTATGTCTTTCTAAATTTCATTTTGTTGAAAAAAAAGGGTGAACCTCTTGATGGAGGAAGAGGAATGGTTATAAGGGTAGAAAATATTTAAATATATTGTATTATTATTTTTATTTTTGATCTAAACCCTACTTGTTTTGTGATGATTCTTGATTTATATATCTCCAATTGCACAACAAATACTTGGGTTCATTAGCTTATTGTACGGTTTTACCCCACTGACTGCTAATGTAAAATCTTGATTTGTTGTTGATGAAAATGTGCATAAATGCTTGATCCCATAAATAAGTGTTGGCGTTAAGAGATAATTTGCAATAGTAAGACAATATCATAATTACCTTATTGCATGATTTATTTGATAATATCTTCCAATTGGAACCTTCATTATGTATGGATTCCAATTGTGCAATTAATAAAGGTAAAAATAATAAATAATCATTTCTCTATCCAAAACTAAAGAGTGGATCCCTAATCCTCAGTACTTTTATTACTTCGATTTTTTTTTAGTTACAGCATACATTAATTGTTCATATATTTTGATTCACATAAACTCCATCTTTTTAGAAATATAAACTTGAATTCTTCAAACAACTTCCCTGTGAATCGATCTCGGACTCACGAAAAATTTATTACTTAATACAACTTGCACTTGGGTTTGCAACCTTAAAGTTGTAGCAAGTTTTTAGCGCCGTTGTCAGGGAAGGCAAGGTAAGTATTCAGGTTTGTTAATATTTTTTCTTTGTAAATATAGTTTGTTTATTTTTTTATGGATATATGGTTATATAGTATCGTAGTCATAATTCTCGACGGTTAGTAAGAAATAATTCTAAAATTTTATTTAAAAATTTATTTGAATCATCTCCACACACTTCCACCATGGCTGAAAATAAAAGTGTTCAGAATGAAAATGAGAATCAACATGTGCGTACCATGCGTTATTACTTGCAACCTCCTTCAAATTCTTCTCCTTCTTGTTTCATTTTTCCTCTGAATGCAAATAATTTTTGATTCAAGTCAGGTATGATCCCTTTACTTCTTAATTTTCATGGTTTAGACTCTGAAAGCCCTTACTTGCATTTAAAAGAATTTGATGAAGTATGTGCCACTTTGGATGATCAAACTTGCACAAATGAGATTGTTAAGCTCAAATTATTTCATTTTTCTTTAAAAGATAAAGCAAAAAATTGGCTTAATTCTTTAAAACCTAGGTCAATTGGCACTTGGCAAGAAATGCAAGCTGAATTCTTGAAAAAATTCTTTCCAACTTATAAAACTAATATTTTGAAAAGACAAATTCAAAAATTTTCTCAAAATTTGAATGAAACTTTCTTTCAATATTAGGAAAAATTTAAAGATTTGTTGAATTCATGCCCACATCATGATTTTGAAAAATGATGCTTAATTAGTTTCTTTTATGAAGGTTTAACTCGTGAAACAAAATAATTTATTGAAACAATGTGTAATGCTAAGTTTCTTGATAAGGAACCTGATGAAGCCTTAGAATATCTAGATCATTTGACAGAAAACTCTCAATCATGGCATAATGTTAATTCTTCCAAAGGTTCTATTAGATCTAATCTTGCTAATAGTAATAAAGGAAAATATTACCTTAGCCAAAAAAATGATCTAAATGCTAGGTTTACTAGTTTAACAAGAAAATTGAAGTCATGGAACTTAAAAAAGTAAAGGAAATCAAATATGTGCAAGAAGAAGAAGTTTGTAACAATTGTGAACTTTTGGGGCACTCCACCAATGAATGTCCAAACATTCCAGTACAAGCAAATTTTATGAACACATTCAAAAAATCTTTTCATTCTCCATATTTTGAAACTTACAATCCACAATAGAGAAATCGTCCCAATTTCAGTTGGCGAGATCATAAGCGTGCCTAATCACTGTATTCACAAAAACCACTAAACTTTCATTCTTATCCAGCTCCACATACAAAATCCCTTGAGGAGACTTTGCAAGCATTTATGCATGAACAAACAAACATCAATAATCAAACTTCACAAGCTATCAATGAGATCAGAGCACACTTTCAACACTGATAACTTCTTTGCGTACTCATGAAAAAGGTAAATTTTCTGCTCAATCTCAACCTAATCCTTCCACTCAGTGTCATGTTTCTTCTTCAGGTGAAAATGCAGTCAAGGAGGCTAATTCAGTTACAACTCTTCGGAATGGAAAAGTTATTGACAAGACTATTCATTCCAAGGAGAAAGTTTCTAATCCACCTCCAGAAATGAAAAATGAAAATAGTCTTGACGACAAAGGAAAGTGTTAAAATGATGAAAAAGAAAAATATTTACCTCCAGCACCTTTTTCTCAAAGATTGCAAGCAACTCAGAAGTTGAACTCCAATGCTGAAATTTTTGAAATTTTTAAACAAGTTAATATTAATATTCCATTGTTGGATGCAATCAAGCAAGTTCCACCTTATGCCAAATTTTTGAAAGATTTGTGTACAATCAAAAGAAAACATCATATACAAAAAAAGGCATTTTTAACTGAAGGTGTTAGTTCAATCATTCAACAATGCACTCCACCTAAATATAAAGATCCACGTTATTCAACCATTTCATGTATCATAGGAAATACTAGAATAGAAAATGATTTGCTTGATCTTAGTGCTAGTGTAAATCTTCTATCTTTCTCAGTTTATGAACAGTCAGGTTTGGGAGAACATAAAACAACTTCTGTTGTACTCCAACTAACTGACCATTCGATTAAATTTCCAAAGAGAATAGTAGAAGATATATTGGTACAAATTGATAGGTTTTACTTTCTAGTGGATTTTATTGTTTTGGACATAGAGCTTGTTGCACAAACACATACACAAATTCCTATTATTTGGGTCATCCTTTTCTTGCAACTTCAAATGCTTTAATCAATTGTAGAAATGGTATTTTGAAGTTATCATTTGGAAATATAACTTTGGAACTAAATGTGTTTAATGTTTGTATGCAACCTGCAGAAGATGTCGAAGTACAGGAAGTGGATTCAATTGAGGAACTTATTCATGAATACTTTACTACTACTAACTCTTTAGATTCTTTGGAGACTTGTTTTGAAAGTGAAAGTATTTGTAAAAAGGCACACACTAATACTATCTTTAAATTTTTGCAGGTACAAGAAAAATATTTTTGGAAGTTAAGGTTCGAAGAACTTTCATCATCAACAGTAAAATATATTTCATCAAGTATTAAAGCTCCCGTGGTTGATTTGAAACCTTTGCCAGTTAATTTGAAATACTCTTTATTGGATGAGAATGAGACTTTTCCAGTAATAATTTCTTCCAAACTCAATGCATCTCAAGAAGGTAAGTTGATCGAAACTCTAAAAATGCATAAGAATGCTTTAGGATGGACCATTGCTGATATTAAAGGTATTAATCCTTTCATTTGCACACATAACATCTATCTATAGGAAAATGCTAAACCTTCTAGAAAAATGCAACGAAGGCTAAATCCTAATATGAAAGAAGTAGTGAGAAATGAAGTCATTAAACTTTTAGATAATGGAATCATTTATTCTATTTCTGATAGCAATGGGTAGGTCCTACTCAAGTTATACCTAAGAAATCTGGAGTTACTATAGTCAAGAATGAGAATGATGAATTAATTCCAACTAAGACTGTTACTGGTTGGCGAATATGCATTAACTATATGAAACTCAACTCACTTACTAAAAAAGATCATTTTTCATTATCTTTCATGGATCAAATTTTAGAAAGAGTTGCGGGACACGAATTTTATTACTTTTTAGATTGATATTTTGGGTATAATCAAATTACAATTGCACTTGAATATCAAGAAAAAATAATTTTTACATGTCCTTTTGGTACTTTTGCATATCGAAGGATGCCTTTTAGATTATGTAATGCACCAACTACATTCCAACGATGCATGCTTAGTATTTTTAGTGACATGGTTGAACATTTTCTTGAAGTCTTCATGGATGATTTTTCTATTTTTGGTAATTCACTTGATGATTGCTTATCTAATTTAGAAAAGGTTTTGATCAAGTGTGAAGGAAAGAATTTTGTGCTCAATTGAGAGAAATGTCACTTCATGATAACAACTGGTATTATTCTTGGACATATTATTTCATCAGAAGGTATTGAGGTTGACAAATCTAAAATTGAGTTAATTGCCAATTTTCCAACACCAAAGACTGCGAAGGAGGTTATATCATTTTTAGGATATGCTGATTTTTATAGAAGATTTATCAAAGATTTTAATATAATATCTAAACCTTTGTGTAATCTTCTAACAAAAGACACTATTTTTGAATGGACTGAAAACTATGAAAATACTTTTGTTAAACTTAAAAGCATGCTTACATCTGCTCCAATCATACAGCCTCCAGATTAGTTTACCTTTTGAAATAATGTGTGATGCTAGTGATTATGCTGTTGGAGCTGTCTTTGGACAAAGAAAAAATAACAAATCATATGTTATTTACTATGCAAGTAAAACTTTAAATGGTGCTCAATTGAATTATACAACTAAAAAAGAATTACTTGCTGTAGTTTTTGCATTGAACAAATTTCGATCTTATTTTATTGGCTCACCAATTGTTGTTTTCAGTGATCTTGAAGCTTTGAAATATCTTTTGTCAAAAAAAGATGCTAAACCAAGGCTGATTAGGTGAATTCTCTTACTCTAGGAATTTAATGTTACTATTTGAGAAAAAAGGGAGTAAAGTATGTAATGGCTGATCATTTATCGACACTTGTTTGTGATGACTCATTTCAAACCACACCTATTAATGACACTTTCCCTGATGAACAACTATTTAATATTTCTATTTTACCTTGGTTTGCTGACATTGTTAATTTTCTTATGACAGGAAAGATGCCATCGCATTAGAACTCTCAAGACAAAAAGAAGTTTTTAACTAAGGTTAAAAAAATTTATTGAGATGATCCATACCTATTCAAATATTGTCCGAATAAAATCTTTTGAAGATGTGTGCTTGACAATGAGATAGGTTATATTGTCAAATTTTGTCATTTAGAAGCATATGGTGGTCATTTTTCTGTAAAGAAAACTACTGCAAAAATATTACGATGCGAATTTTATTGGTCAACTCTTTTTAAAGACATTTACACTTTCTGCAAAAATTGTGAAAATTGTCAAAAGTTAGTATGATACCCCTACAACCTATCCTAGTGATTGAAATCTTTGACTGTTGGGGTATTGATTTTATAGGACTATTTCCATTATTATTTGATTTTCTTTACATACTAGTTGCCATAGATTATGTTTCAAAATAGATCGAAGCAATTCCTTGTCAAAACAATGATCATAAAATAGTGATAAAAATTTTGAAAGAAAATATTTTAAATCGATTTGGAATTCCTAGATCTATTATCAGTGATAGGGGAAAATATTTTTGTAACAAAGTTTTCAAAACTTTAATGAGAAAATATGGAATCATACATAAAGTTGCAACCCCTTATATCAGCACCGAAAGATCTACAATTTTGATTCTTCACGCATCTTCAAAATCTAGTTGTATCTGATAAAAAAATGTAATTCAATTCAGTGGGTGAGAAATTTGTGTAACAACTTACCAACTTTTGGTAACTAGCATACCACTTGATTAACCCCTCCATTATTTGTTTAGCCTCTAGCTTACTCCAAGTACTATGAATAAGCCATGTATTAAGTATGTAAGAGGGGGGGTAGAGGGTTTCTTTAGGCTAAGTTATCTAGTTTGTAAGTTTTCTAGTATTGTAAGTTTTCTAATAGTAATAGAAATGCATTCTCTAGTTTCTCTTATATTTTTAGTCTTTGCTACTTTTATTATGTCTTTCTAAATTTCATTTTGTTGAGAAAAAAGGGTAAACCTCTTGATGGAGGAAGAGGAATGGTTATAAGGGTAGAAAATGTTTAAGTATATTGTATTATTATTTTTATTTTTGATCTAAACCCTACTTATTTTGTGGTGATTCTTGATTTATGTATCTCTAATGGCACAACAAATACTTGGGTTCATTTAGCTTATTGTACAGTTTTACCCCACTGACTGCTAATGTAAAACTTTGATTTGTTGTTGACGAAGGTGTGCATAAATGCTTGATCCCATAAATAAGTATTGGCGTTAAGAGATAATTTGTAATAGTAAGACAATATCATGATTACCTTATTAGATGAGTTAATTGATAATATCTTCTCATTGGAAAGTTCATTATATATGGATTCCAATTGTGGCAATTAATAGAAGTAAAAAGAATAAATAATTATTTCTCTATCCAAAACTCAAGAGTGGATCCCTAATCCTCAATACTTTCATTACTTCGGTTTTTCTTTAGTTACAGCATACATTAATTGTTCATATATTTTGATTCACATAAATTCTATTTTTTAAAAATAAAAACTTGAATTTTTCAAACAACTTCCCTGTAGATCGACTTCGGACTCACGAGAAATTTATTACTTAATACAACCTACAATTGGGTTTGCAACCTTAAAGTTGTAGCAAGCATAGATGGCTAAAACATCAAAACAGTGAGAACTAGAGTGATAGAATCTGTTGTCCAATTTTTACGTAAAATCCTAGGTGTTGTGAAAAGTATTGTAACATCCAGGTAGAACACACAACGAAAATTAAAAAGATAACACCAGGATTTTTAGGTGCTTCAATTACTACGTACTCTACTGCATGAGACCACGCCCAGAGAAAGAAATAATCCACTAATTAGTAATAATTTATAGAATACATCTTATGGAATTAAAATAATTTAAAGACTCCCTCTTTAAATGAAGACCATCCTATGTATTCCATTAATCTGTTGTTCCTACGAGCTCCCATCGACTTAAATCAGCACTGCTAGACTCCCTCCAACTCTAAACTCCTTCAGATGGCTGATCCAATCTTCTCTCGAAAACCTTCACCTTCTTCTCCCGAAGAATGTATATGAGTAATCAGCACTCCTGGTCTCCCTCCAACTCTGAACTCCTTTAGATGGCTGATGTAGTCATCTCCCAAAGTTCTTTTCATCTTCTTCTCCCAAAGAATATATGTTAGTGGAAAATGTCTCACCTTTAAATCACATTCGTGGCACCATTCAATTCATCCACTTCGGTTCTTTAATGTTGAGACTTGATATATATGCAGCCATGTATTTCCATGCAAATCCCACTTAAAATCGGGTCTTGATTGCTGCATATTTGAAAGGTATTAATTTATTGATTTATTACCTTATCTATAAGATTTTCCAAATCTTCTCTTAGCTTATCAAAACAAATCAAGAATATCTTTAGTTTCAGCACATTTATCACACATGTGACTTTACTAAATACCTTAAATAAATATTTCAAAAATTTCTAAATTATGGAAACCTACCCAGAATAATTATAATTAATTAATTAAGTATTATTCCGCCAGTGTTGCAACATTACTTGCAACACCTGGTTTTTGTACAGGATTCTAACTTTCATACATGCTAATCTTTTCTGACACTAACAATTTTCCCCTTTGGCAATTTTGGTCAAAATCAACTAAAACTCCCCCTAAAACTCAAATGCAGGTTTTCAAAATTCAGTTTAAAAAATAACATCAAATCAAAATGTTGTGACAAAAGTGTTGCAACACTTTCTCTTATCACATCTAAAAAGATATTGGTACGACTCTCCCTGCATATTTGAACCAAATACCAAAATAGATAAAAATCCATCAAAGCATAAAGCAAGGATCAATCGTAAATATTTTGAGTACAAATTAATAGATCACAAAAGAAAGTATTTGTAAAAATCAAAAACAAAAGATGATTAATCATCTTCATCAGCATCTTTATCTTACTCCCCCTAAGCTTGTACATCAGCAGCAGCATCACTTGATTCTCCCCCCTTTTTGACTAAAAGTGGCCAAAGATGGATCAGTAGATGTGGAAGGCCGCTTCTCATGAATCAGCTTAAGCACTTTTGCTTCTTTCTTAGTCCAATATTGGATTTGCTTACTAGCTTCAGCAAGCTCAGCTTTCAATCTCAATAGCAAAGCAGAGGATGTTGTAACATTCGATGGCATATCTGATCTAATATCTACAACTGACACTTTTTCTTTATCAGGTTGAGGGAGATCGTTGATGTAAGTCCCACGAAATAACCTATAGGAAGCACGTATAGGCCCTGGAGGATTTTTCAATGCTTCTGATCCCTTCTTTACAAAACCTTGAGAGGTTAGTAAATTGTAAATCAAGGAAGGGAAGAAAGTATGCCATGAGCAGATTCAGAACAACTGAAACATCCAATTATCTTGAATATCAGCTTCCCTATATCATAAGCCCAATTGGACCCAATGCAGTAAAGCAAAATAGCTTGTTCTTTCACAACCACAGTGGTGTTTGTTGTAGGAGTCTAGTTGCAAATGGCAATTTTATGCAGTAAGGCATACAAAAGAGTCAAGTTTTTAGCCCAAACTTTTTATTTATGAGTAAGCCATTTCCTAACAGTATTCCCACTTAAAGAAACAAATCCCTCTTTTTAAAAACATCAACAATTTCCAACTTAAGATGATCACCCATGTGAATTCTTCTTTCAGATAGGATTTTCTTTTGCACTACTTTATCTTACAAATTTTTATTTGCAAAAGAATAAAAAAATAGAGGAGTAATAATTTCTTATTTCAAGTTCAAAATCAGATGGAGCTTGCATTTCCATTTCCTTTATTGCAGAATCTGTCTCTTGCCCAGATGTTGCAACACCTTCTGTAATATCCTGTGCAGCATCTTCATTGGACTCGAACTTATCTTGCATTTTTTCTGCAGTATGTGGCTCCATTTGATATTTAGAAGATTCTTTAGTTGATTCAGATGAGTCCCCAAAAGAAGGTGTGGTTTACTGGGTCCAGCACCAAACTTAGGGCTTGAAGTAAATGCCCTTTTTTTATCTTCGATTCAGAACTTGACCATACTTTCTTGGACCATAGTCTTCTGGACCTTCTCAATGTGGGTTGGTCACCCTTGGATGTGGAATTTATATGTGTCTCTTTGTCCCTTTCTTGTCTTCTGAGAAAGTCAACACCATTTTGGAACAAGTTTGACCCAAAGAAAGACTAAAATTAATCGTGTAGATGATGAAATCGGTTGTGATTTCATTTCTTCAATGTTATTATCACTGAGTGTTTCAACATCTTCTCCATGCTTTGTTCCAGAATCAGGATTGAACTCCATGGGAGAACCTTGGGCTTCAGATGTTTCACCTAGAAAGAGATGCGGAGGTGAAGATTGCTTACCAAAAACTTCTCCAACATCTTGATTTTCTTCAATATCGGACTAAGATGCAGGCTGGAGGAGCAATGGTGGTGAATTTAGTCTTGGAGGAAGAACTTGCAGAGGTGTAGGACATATGTATTCCTCTCTTCTTCTTTCTCGTCGAATTTGCTTCACCATATCAGTCAGTATCTCACTTCTTGTTCTCACCATTGTTCTGCAATACACACATAAGACAAAAAAGAATAGTAGCAGAGCAATTTGGAAAATACGCCAGAAAGAAAAAGTGAGTTAGGGTGTAAATGAGTAAAATAGAGGATGTTGTGGCATTTATAACTCATGAGATCAAAAACCCTAATTCCTTCCCAAATATTGTGATAAATATAAAAAAGATATTAATTCCAAGGATAAATATAAAAAAAGATCTATTTTTCCATTCAATTTTCCCACCACATATATTACTGTCTTAGAATAAAGGAGTTAGTTGGGAGATTGATTATTATCCAAGATTTTATCATAAAATCAAATCAAATCAGTCATCAATCACCGCCGCAACTCAAATACATAATATTTCTAAAAATATGCCTAAATATGATGTGTTTATTTCAAATCAAAGATTACAAAATCACACAAAATATATAAAATGAGAAGTCTGACCAACAGATGTAATTACTCAATGTTATAATATCTCAGACCATACCAGTCAGCAGACTCCATGAACTGTGAATCTTAATCCCAGATTTTCAAAATATTTTTGTGAAATAAAAGCATGATGGATTTAACCAGTCAGTAGCTTTAACTCTATTCCAAGAGGTAGCTTTTTTTCACATGTTTTTGCCTTTTTAACATATTCAAGAAAATACGTAATTTAGCCACATATGACTAGCTTCACTCCCATGAATAGGTAGTTTTTTCTATCAAATGCCTCCAATCATGTCAAAGAATAATTAAAGCATATTTTCTGGGAAATTATCATGATTCTAGCGCACATCTGTTTTTCAGTAAAAATCAAATATGGTTCATTGAATTTTAAATAGTCTATGCCAGTAATGTAGGTGATCCTAAATGCAGAATGGCTAAGAGACACAAATAAAAATGCATGAAGTCCTATTTTTAACTTATGCATGAAAATGTTGTATCTAAATGTTGCAACATTTCTATTGGTCACATCATGCATGAGGTGTTGCAACACTGCAGATGACATTTCTTATAACCCATACTCTAGGAGACTGTTTCAATGCATCAAATCATTGAGAGTCAAGGGCTTTGATGAAAATATCAGCTAATTGATTATCAATTGTAACATAATCAATGGTCACAACATTTCTCTCAACTAAATCCCTTATAAAATGGTGTTGGATATCTATGTGTTTTGTTCTTGAATGTTTGACAGGATTCTTAGAGAATATTTATAGCACTTAGAATTATCACAATAGACAATCAAACTGCTTTTCTTTAACCCACAACCTTCCAATATTTGTTTCATCCATAATAAGTGAGAACAAAAATTACCAACAACTATATATTCAGATTCTGCAGTAAATAGAGAACCACAATTCTATTTTTTGCTATACTATGAAATTAAATTATTACCAAGATAAAAACAGCCTCCAGTTGTGTTTTTTTTATCTTCAACATCACCTGCCCAATCTGCATTACTTCTTCTTATCTCGTGTTCTCATACTTTCTAACATACCTCCAATGACTTGATCAGTAGGATGGTTTCTGAATTTTGCTTGATGGCTCCTTTCTAGATTTTTAAAAAATATCAAGACTTTTAGTTTCTTCCTTAGATTCTGAGGATGTTGCAGCATCCAGAGCAACATCTGCAGATGTTGTTTCTAATGTTGTAACATATAGCATTCCAACATTAGTTTTTATTTCTTCACAAAGACTGATGGTTTGCTCTTCATGTAAATTTCCTGCAAAGTCATAAAAATCATCAATTACAACATTGAAGAATTTAATAACAGTACGTGTTCTTATGTTATACACTCTATATGATCGACTATCTGTTGAATAACTAATAAAAATTCCTTCATCACTTTTGGAATCAAACTTCCCCAAGTGTTCTCGATCATTAAATATGTAACATGCACTATCAAATACATGAAAGTGACTGAGATTGGGTTTCTTACCTTTCCATATTTCATATGAAGTCACTTTAGTACCTGGTCTCAAGTGTACACAGTTAGTGGTGTAACATGTTGTGTTCAATGCTTTTGCCCACGTGCCATTTCTTGGAGTGCTCTATTTTTCCTTTCCGCAACACTATTTTGTTATGGTGTTTTAGGAGTAGAAAACTCGTGCAAAATTCTATATTTATCACAATAATTAGAGAAAACAAAATTCGCAAACTCTTTTCCATGATCACTTCTTATTCTTTCAATTTTACATGCTTCTTTTTTCTAAATCTAACACAAAGCCTTTTAAAAATCATGAAAGTATCATATTTTTCTTTGATAAAATTAATCCATGTAAACTTTGAAAAATCATCAACACAAATGAAAGCATACTTCGTACCACCAATACGTTCTACCTGCATTAGTCCTATAAGATCCATGTGCAAGAGTTCTAGGTAGCATGTTGTAGTAGTGTGTTGCAATGCTTTATGCGATTTCTTCTTTTGTTTTCGAACCTGACATGGTCCACAAACACCTGCATTTTTCTTGCTAAGCTTTGGCACACCTCAGACAACTCATGCATTAACAAGCTTGTATAGGCTTAAAAAATTTAGATGTCCCTATTTTTGGTGCCAGAGTTCAGTTTCCTCAGTCTGGGTGTTGTAACAATTCAAGTTATGTTGCAACAATTCAGCTTGTGTTGCAACTTGTAGTAATTGTCAGATGATTTCCGACCTATTAAAACACATTTATTAGATGATGATTTCCAACCTGTTAAAACACATTTATTGTAACATACCCAATACTACACACACATATATATTTATTGATATAATAATTTTGACATGATAAATCCTGTGTGCATGTACAATTTTTTTTTATATTTTTCCTATAACAGCATAATAAATAATAAACTATTTTTCTCACTCACAAACTAATATATATATATATACCTACAGAGGACCCATAACAACCATAACATTTACACACCCATGTATAGAAAAGTTTTAAAAGTAACACACAGTATAAATCCAAAATCTAACACAATAAACTCCAAAATCAAATAAGTTAACAACCAGCCCAACATGTCGTCATCCATGTACACTGATGCTCAGAACCTGTAGGAGCTCCAGCCACTCGCTCAGTAAGTCAGTGGCTTCAAGTATCATCAAACTCACCTACAATGCATGAACTACGTGAGCTAATGCTCAGTGAATGAAAATCATGCATGCTAAAAATAATCCAACATAAATGCAATGCATTTCTATGAAATCATGACAAGAATGCAAACTTATGCATAAAAATAATTCATTCAAAATTATTTTTCATCATTGGGCCCTTGGCCCACCTACTATGTACCGGATAGAACTCTCAACAATATCAATAATTACATGGTCATAAATGGATCGACACAGTCCGGAGCCATCTCCTGGGATCACCAAAGGTCCACCCCCTGTCTTTCCCTGTGACCCTCTAGAAGTCTTCCACCAGCGGCGTGTAGATAAGGGCACAGTCAAGTAGTTCATCCTCTCGTGACCACCAAAGGCACACCCCTGTTAACCCTTATGATCCTCGAGAAGTAATACTCGTGGCGCCCCAAATATCATATAAATAAGCCACACATGGTCCTCGGTACACTAGTAGTGGCCAACCAAAATATTTTCTTTCTAAAAATAATGTCATGCGTGCCAAAAACCTCAACTGTGAGCACGTGTTATGCATGGACATATAAATGCTGATGAATGGCATATCCAATGACACAATAGATCATATGTCCCATAATCCAAACAACATATGCACTATAAGTATGTATAATATTCACAATACACACATCAACACACAAGGCTCACATTTAATATAGATAATGCACAAAATACTATGTCCATATATTGTAGTTGCAAATGGATTTTCACTTACTTTTCACCTTTGATATTCTACTAAAAATTAACAAAATTCTCCTCCTTAGCTTTAGATATAAGGCTGCCTGTAAAAGTATAACGTATTAATTTTCATTCTTAATCAATGAATTTCTTAAATTTAATTAAATAACAATCAACCTTAAAATTTATACTCACACCAATTAGAACCTTTTAAATACCTTAATTTCTCATCTCGAATTTATTTTAATATTATCTAATTGATGTGTTATAATTCCCGTAACAAATTCCTCAATTAAATTAGCTCTTTCATCCAATTAATATAAGATAATAAAATTAAATATTTTTAACTAATTTCAAATTAAAGGTATTGTCTCACAGGTAGATAACTAATTAACTTGGATCAAAAACTTTCTTTCAGATTAGAAATAAACAGTATAAATATATTTGTTTATCTGTACAAAAATTAAAAGAAACTTACCCAAAATTTCCTCAAATTCTTACTGTTGAAATTTGTTGGAACACCCTCTCTTTTCTTTTCTTTTCTTTTCTTTTTTCTCTCTTCTTTCTTTTATTTTTTCTCTTTTGCTTTCCTTTGCTGCCGTGCACTGTGAGGTGTTTTAACCTTGTGTTTGTGTGGTGTGTGTTATAATAACTTAACTACTAAGAAAATATAATATAATATATTATATATATACTTATCTTTAACATAACTACACACTACACACTACACGTATACATATATGTGTATATATATATATTATACTACACAATATATTATATATATGTTTATCCTTAACATAACAGTGTATACATATATGTATATATATATATACTACACAATATATTATATATATGTTTACCCTTAACATAACACGTGTATACATATGTGTGTATATATATATATATTATACTATACACATATACTTATATATATATGTTTCGTACATCTATACATATATATTATATATATGTATATATATTTTATATTTATATATATAATTAATACATAATATTTTGATATTTATTTATAAACCTCCAAATTTGTTTCTAGTAAGAATTTACACCCTCTTAATTAATATGATAATGTCCTTATTTTCTTTTATCATTATTATTATTATTACTATTACTATCACTATTTTATCCCTATTTAATTTATTTGCATATTTTATCCTACACCGATAAACACAACGATACCACCTTTCACTTACGTGTATCATAATATTATCTGATAGTTGCCACCTAAATTCTCATATCTTAGTATTAACTTAACCAATTAGGTTAAAGAATCTGAAAACTAATATCGGTGACAACTTCAAAAGTTTAATTATTAAAATACCGTATAAAATATAATGCATTATGAAATATCAATTAAAATACAAATGACACATACGTGGCATAAAATGCATGAACTATATTGACCAGATGAGTAGTGCGAGGTTTGGGTATTACATCCTTCCCTTCTTATGAAAATTTTATCCTCGAAATTTTACTTACCAAAAAAACTCTGGGTATTTGGCTCTCATTTTATCTTCTCGTTCCGATGTAGCCTCTTCCTTAACTGGTCCCTCCACAGTACCTTGACTAATGGAATTTTCTTATTTCTAAGTTGCTTTATCTCCCGTAGTAGAATCCCAACAGGTCTTTCCTCATAACTCAAATCTGATCTCAACTCTACTGGTTCGTTTCGTAGAATGTGGGATGGATTCGCAACATACTTTCTCAACATGGATACTTGGAATACATTATGTACTTGAGGCATTGATGTAGGCAGATCAAGTTTGTAAGCAACATCACCTATTCTCTTGGTAATAGGAAATGGACCAATATATTTGGGACTCAACTTTCCTTTCTTCCCTAACCGCATAATACCTTTCATTGGAGCTACCTTGAGAAACACTTGATCTCCTATGACAAACTCTAGCATCCTCCTTTTTGGTCTGCATAACTTTTCTGTCGACTCTAGGCAGTTTCCATTTTTTTTCGAATTTGTAACACAGCCTCTGTCATTTCCCGAATTATGTCCGGCCCTAAAAGTTTCTTTTCACCTACTTCATCCCAGTAAACTGGAGATCTACATTTCCTGCCATACAGTGCTTCATAAGGAGCCATCCCAATTGTAGCTTGATAACTATTGTTATATGAGAATTCTACCAGAGGTAGATACTTGCTCCACTGTCCTTGAAAATCCAATATGCAGGCTCTAAGCATATCTTCTAAGTTTATATTATTCGTTCAGATTGCCCATCAGTCTGAGGATGATATGCAGTACTGAAAGAAAGTTGCGTTCCCAATACCCTCTGTAGACTTCTCCAGAAGGTAGACAGAAATCTCAAGTCCCTGTCAGAAGTAATGGATAGTAGTACACCATGGAGTCTAACCACTTCCTGTATATATATCTGTGCATATCAATCTATGGAATAGGTTGAACAAATAGGAAGAAAATGAGCTAATTTAGTTAATCTGTCCACAATCACCCAAATAAAATTATGACCTTTCACGATTTTGGATAAATCCGCCACAAAGTCTGTAGTGATTCTTTCCATTTTCATTCTGGAATAAGCAAAGGTTACAAAGTTCCCGCTGGTCTTTGATGTTCTGCTTTTATCTGCTAACATGTCAAACATTGGTCCATATACTGTGTAATATCTCTTTTCATACCTGGCCACCAGTAATGCATTTTCAAGTCTTTATATATTTTGGTAGCTCTTGGATGTAATTGAATAAGGTGTTGAATGTACCTCTGTAAGAATATCTTTTTTGATATTGTCCACAATGGGCACATATAATTGTTCCCTACATTGTAGCACTCCATTCACGGATATTTTAAAATTAGACGGCACCTCCGAAGCAATATCCTTCTTTACCTTGATAAAATATTCATCCCCCTATTGTCCCTGTTGAATTTTATCAATTAACGTTAGTTGGAGTGTCAAGGCTGCCAACTTTATGTCCATTTCTCCTAATTATACAATCTCCACATTCATTTTCTGGAATTCAATTAACTCTGGTCTCTGAACAGAAATAGTAGTTGCGGTACCTTGTATTGATTTTTTGCTCACTGCATTTGCCACCACATTAGCCTTACCCGGATGGTAGTTGATAACACAGTCATAATCCTTTACCAGCTCCAACCACCTTCGTTGTCGCATATTCAGTTCTTTTTGCGTGAAGAAGTATTTTAACCTCTTGTGATCTGCATAAATTTCACACCGCTCCCCATATAGATAGTGCCTTCATATCTTCAATGCAAATACCACTACAGCAAGCTCCAAATCACGTGTAGGGTAATTTCTTTCATATTCTTTCAGTTGCCTCGATGCATATGCAATCACTTTCCCATTTTGCATCAGTACACATCCCAACCCATTCTTCAAGGCATCACTGTAAATTACAAAGCCTCCAGTACCTGATGGAATTGAAAGAATGGGTGCTGATGTCAACCTCTTCTTCAATTCTTGGAAACTTTGCTCACATGTCTCTGTCCATTTAAATGTTATACCCTTTCGTGTTAACTGTGTTAAAGGGGAAGCAATCTTGGAAAATCCTTCTACAAATCTATGGTAGTATCCAGCCAAACCAAGAAAGCTACGTACTTCTGAAGGATTTGTAGGTTGTGACCAACTATTAATAGCTTCTACTTTACTTGGATCTACTGATATTCCTGCCCTGATATAACATGTCCCAAGAATACCACGCGGTCCAACCAGAATTCACATTTCTTGAATTTAGCATATAATTATTTCACCTTTAAAACCTCTAACACCATTTTCAAATGTGTCACGTGCTCTTCCTTTGTTTTGGAGTAAATCAAGATGTCATCGATAAACACAATAACAAATTTATCCAGAAAATCTTTAAATACCTGGTTCATCAGATCCATAAAGGCTGCTGGGGCGTTAGTTAATCCAAATGGCATCACCAAAAATTCATAATGTCCATACATCGTGTGAAATGCTGTCTTCGAAATGTCATCTTCTTTTATTTTCAATTGATGGTACCAGATCGTAAATCAATCTTTGAAAATACAGTTGCACCTTGGAGCTGATTGAATAAATCGTCAATTCGAGGTAAAGGATATTTATTCTTGATTGTAACCTTATTCAATTCTCGGTAGTCTATGCACAATCTCATGGTACCATCCTTCTTTCGTACAAATAGGACAGGCGTACCCCATAGTGAAAAGCTAGGTCTGATAAAACTTTTTTCCTGCAATTCTTGTAATTGTATCTTCAATTCCTTTAACTCAGATAGAGCCATTCGATACGGGGATTTTAAGATTGGAGACGTTCAACTGCAGGTCAATAACAAACTCTATCTCACGATCGAGTGGTAACCCAAGAAGATCATCTGGAAATACTTCAGGGTATTCCTGAACCACTGGTACTTCACTAAGTGTAGGATGGTGTTGTTCTTCAATGCTCATAATGACTAAATACCCCTCACAACCTGTTTCTAATAAAAGTTGTGCTTTCAGCACTGATATTAGTGGGAATCTGAAGTTCTTCATAATCCAACAAACATAAAAGATTCTTCTCCAGGAGGTTGGAATGTCATTGTCTTTTTCTGGCAATCTATGGTAGTACAGTACTTTGATAACCAGTCCATGCCCAAAATTATGTCATAGTCATTCATGGTCAATACAATCAGATCAACATATAGTTCTCTATCTTCAATAGGAATGGCACAAGCTTTCAAAATCTGATTAGTCTGCTTTGAGTCTCCAGAAGGAATCGTCACATTGTAACTAATTTTTGTTATGTCAGGTGTCCTACCCAGCCTCTTCACATACTCAGTGGACGCAAATGAATGTATAGCTCCTGAATCAAATAGTATGAATGCTGGAGTATCATGGATGAAGAGTTTACCTGTCACTACCGATGGATTCGCCTCTGCGTCTGCTCTAGTGATGGTAAAAACTCTAGCAGGTACATTTTATTATTTTATAGAGTTTGGGTTCTTCAAACATGTTCTGACATTATGGCCAACCTTTCCACACACACACACACCTTCTAGGATCTGTAGGGCAGTTTCTCACATATTGATCACCGCATCTAGGGCACATAGATTGTGGCATTATTGCTTGCCCCTGCTTTATCTTTGGTCTCTTATTTTGCTCCCACTGTTGCTGTCCTAGTTTCGATCGGAATTTGGGTTTCTGGCCTTGAGCTTAGAATGGTCTCTTCTTTTCACTTCCAACCCACCTTTGTCCTTGTCCTTGCTGAAATTGACGACGAGCTTCTAGCGCACGAACAATTCTAAGTTCAGCTTGCTCAGCAACTAATGCTCTTTCAGTAATCTGTGAATAGGTGACTCCTTGAATTCCCACCATATTAACATCTCTGTATAGTTCTGGCCTTAAACCTTTAAGGAATCTTTCTACTTTTAGTGCATCAGTGCTAATCATATGCGTGGCAAACCTGGATAACTGTTCAAATTTTCGAATGTAGTCCCCAACTGTCATAGCTCCCTACCGTAGCTGTATAAATTCATTCATCTTCATTGTACGAACAGGTGCTGTGAAATATTTATTTCTGAGTAACTCTTTAAATCTTTCCCAAGTCATAGTAAAGGGATCCTCTATGCTCCTCATTGTATCCCACCAGTGCCCAGCACTTCCACGAAGCATAAACGAGGTGCATATCACCTTCTCTTCCTCTGGGACTCTCTGCTATACTAGAACATATTTTCTAGGGTTCTCATCCAATCCTCTACAGCTGTGGGATCTACCGCATCTTCAAATATTGGTAGATTAAGTTTTCTGAATCTTTCCCCAACTATCTCCACTGGTTCTGCTCGGGGCTGTGGTTGATTCATTTCAAATCTCTATTGTCCACCCACATCCCTCTGCTGGATGAGATGTTGAATTTGTTCTGATTGTCGTTGAATGAGTTCTGTAAGTCAGTTTATAATAGTGTCCGATCGTCATTTGATATAGGTGTCTCTCTTTCTTGGTTTCTACCTCCACTACTACTCTCACTCCTTGTTCTTGTCATGGCTGCAATATCATTTTAAAACATGACCAATATAATTCATGAAACAATGATGCATCACATAATAAAATAAAACTTACGAGTAAAGCGGTGCTTCACAAGTTCTAAGTTTATGTACATGGACAGTCTACAGAACCTATAACCGCGCTCTGATACCACTCTGTAACATACCCAATACTATACACATATATATTTATAGATATAATAATTTTGACGTGATAAATCCTGTGTGCATGTATAAATTTTTTTTTTATATTTTTCCTGTAACAGCATAATAAATAATAAACTATTTTTCTCACTCACAAACTAATATACATATACCTGCAGAGGACCCATAACAACCATAACATTTACATACCCATGTACAGAAAAGTTTTAAAAGTAACACACAGTACAAATCCCCAAATCTAACACAATAAACTCCAAAATCAAATAAGTTAACAACCAGCCCAACAGGTCATCATCTATGTACACTGATCCTCAGAACCTGTAGGAGCTCCAGCCACTCGCTCAGTAAGTCAGTGGCTTCAAGTATCATCAAACTCACCTACAATGCATGAACTACGTGAGTTAATGCTCAGTAAATGAAAATCATGCATGCTGAAAAATAATCCAACATAAATGCAATGCATTTCTATGAAATCATAAGAAGAATGCAAACTTATTCATAAAAATAGTTCATTCAAAATTATTTTTCATCATTGGACCCTTGGCCCACCTACTATATACCGGATAGAGCTCTCAACAATATCAATAATCACATGGCCATAAACAGATCGACACAGTTCGGGGCCATCTCCTGGGATCACCAGAGGTCCATCCCCTGTCTTTCCTGTGACCCTCCAGAAGTCTTCCTACCAGCGATGTCGATAAGGGCACAGTCAAGTGGTCTACCCTCTCGTGACCACTAGAGGCACACCCCTGTCAACCCCTATGATCCTATGAGAAGTAATACTCGCGGCGCCCCAAATATCATATAAATAAGCCACACATAGGCCTCGTACACTAGTAGTGGCCAACCAAAATATTTTCTTTCTAAAAATAATGTCATGCGTGCCAAAACCTCAACTGTGAGCACATGTTATGCATGGACATATAAATGCTGATGAATGGCATATCCAATGACACAATAGATCATATGTCCCATCATCCAAGCAACATATGCACTATAAGGTATGTATAATACTCACAATACACACATCAACACACAAGGATCACATTTAATATAGATAATGCACAAAATACTATGTCCATACATTGTAGTTGCAAATGAATTTTCACTTACCTTTCACCTTTGATATTCTAGTGAAAATTAATGAGATTCTCCTCCCTACCTTTAGATATAAGGCTACCTGTAAAAGTATAACGTATTAATTTTCATTCTTAATCAATGGGTTTCTATACCAA
Organism: Paulownia fortunei; assembly: GCA_019321725.1. Taxonomy (NCBI): domain Eukaryota; kingdom Viridiplantae; phylum Streptophyta; class Magnoliopsida; order Lamiales; family Paulowniaceae; genus Paulownia; species Paulownia fortunei. The sequence goes on along the minus strand of CM033113.1, from coordinate 12,857,514 downwards.
ATCTCATAAGGGGTCTTAAATATTAAATTTAATTAAATAACAATCAAACTTAAAATTTATACTCACACCAATTAGAACCTTTTAAATACCTTAATTTATTTTAATATTATCTAATTGATGTGTTATAATTTCCCGTAACAAATCCCTCAATTAAATTAGCTATTTCATACAATTAATACAAGATAATAAAATCAAATATTTTTAACCAATTTCAAATTAAAAGTATTGTCTCACAAGTAGATAACTAATTAACTTGGATCAAAAACTTTCTTTTAGATTAGAAATAAACGGTATAAACATATTTGTTTATCCATACAAAAATTAAAAGGGACTTACCCAAAATTTCCTCAAATTCCTACTGTTGAAATTTGTTGGAACGCCCTCTCTTTTCTTTTCTTTTTCTCTTCTTTTTTTTTTCTCTTTTGCTTTCCTTTGCTGCCGTGCACTGTGAGGTGTTTTAACCTTGTGTTTGTGTGGTGTGTGTTATAATAACTTAACTACTAAGAAAATATAATATAATATATTATATATATACTTATCTTTAACATAACTACACACTACACACTACACACTACACACTACACACTACACGTATACATATATGTATATATATATATATATGTTATACTACACAATATATTATATATATGTTTATCCTTAACATAACAGTGTATACATATATGTATATATATATACTACACAATATATTATATATATGTTTACCCTTAACATAACACGTGTATACATATGTGTGTGTATATATATTATACTACACACATATACTTATATATATATATATATTTCGTACATCTATACATATATATTATATATATGTATATATATTTTATATTTATATATATAATTAATACATAATATTTTGATATTTATTTAAACCTCCAAATTTATTTCTAGTAAGAATTTACACCATCTTAATTAATATGATAATGTCTTTTTTTTTTATTATTATTATTACTATTACTATCACTATTTTATCCCTATTTAATTTATTTGCATATTTTATCCTACACCGATAAACACAACGATGCCACATTTCACTTACGTGTATCATAATATTATCTGATAGTTGTTACCTAAATTCTCATATCTTAGTACCAACTTAACCAATTAGGTTAAAGAATCTAGAAACTAATATCGGTGACAACTTCAAAAGTTTAATTATTAAAATACCGTATAAAATATAATGCATTATGAAATATCAATTCAAATGCAAATGACAGATACGTGGCATAAAATGCATGAACTATATTGGTCAAGTGAGTAGCACGAGGCTCGGGTATTACATTTATTAGAATCATCAAATACTTGACGAGAATCTTTGTTAAATTTTACAAGTAAATTCTGATCACATAGTTGGCTAATACTAATCAGATTAGCTTTTAACCCTTCAATGTGTAACATATTTTTCAGTATTGGAAGTCCTTCCATGTTTAGTGTCCCCTTTCCAAGGATTTGTCCTTTAAATCTATCTCCAAATGTAACACGACCTCCGTCTTAGTTTTGATAATCTCTTTAACTTTTTTTTGTCACTTGTCATATGCCTAAAGCATCTACTGTCAAAATACCAAGATTCAATGATATTAGCTTTTAACGAAGTATGAGCCACATGACATGCAAGATCAATTTTTCTGATCCAAATTCTACGTTTAGAAGTATTTTTTAAATCTATCTTGATCTTGGGAGTGTTCTTTATAGGATGTTGCAACACTTCAGAAAATATTGAATCAGTTCTCATACTACTGAGCAAAGCCTTTTTATATTAGAAACAGTTAGATCTAATATGCTCAGGTATTCGACAAAAATGACAAGCAGGAAAAACCTTTTGGATTTAGGTCTTCGTCTCTTTGACTATACCTTTTTGGCATATTCAAACATAGATTCAGACTTACCAATTTCCTTTACAAAAACTGTTTTAGAACTTTTACCCGAGTTCTGTAATTCTGTACCTTTTGAGGATGAATCTCTACTTGAATATCCTAAACCAACACGGTTTCCACTATACTGTCCAATGGAAAGAATTTTATCCAATTGATGTTCTAGAATTCAAGTTCCTTATAGACTTCATTGTGATTTCAAGTTCTTTCTTGACTCTATCAAGTTCATATGTTTTGTTAGAGGCCAAAAGTTCAAACCTGATCATATCACCTTTGAGTGTCTCCTTTTCCTTTATCAAGATAGCAATTTGTTTCACAAACCCTTCATTAGTTTTGCACACTTTAAGCCAATTCTCAAACATCTCTTGATACTTGTGTTGAATGTTTTCAATACTAGGTCCTTCATCATCACTGTTTTCATCAGAATCTATACCTGCCAAAAAAAATAGAATTTAGACAAACTTCTGAAGGAGAAATAATTAACTCATACATGTGAGATGTTGCAACATTCCTGACAATATCCTTTGTAGCATCCAGTGTTTCTCTCTGTTTCTTATTTTTCAGGGTGATTGAGGTAAGTGCAACATGATTGATAACATGTTCTTCATGTTCCTCTTGACTGCATTCAGAACCTTCATCACTCCAAGTGGTGTTGGGTGATTTGCCCATTTTCTTTAAGGTGTTAGCACACTCAACTTAAATATGGCCAAATCCTTCACATTCCCTGCATTGAATTCTCCCATTTTTCCTAAAATTAGATACATTAGCCTCACTTTTCTGAGAGTTAGTTATTCTACTAGCCTTTGGGGATTTGTTTCATTTATTCATTTGCCTTAGAAATTTCCCAAAGTTCTTGGTGAGTAAAGCAAGTGGATCATCATCATTCCCATGATCTTGTTCATTTTCAGCTTCAACATGCAATGCAATTCCTTTGTTCTTTTCCCTTTTATTTTGATTCTTCATTTCAAAGAACTGCAATGCCCCCATCAGTTCATCTAACCTCAGTTCTGTAAAGTGCCTAGTTTCTTCAATATCAGTCACTTTATATGCAAATCTCTCTGGAAGTGATCTCAAAACTTTTCTAACAAGTTTAAAATCAGTGTATTTTTCTCTTAAAGCATGTGCTTCATTAGAAATATCACACAAATTAATATTAAATTCAATAATTATTTTATTTTCTTCCATCCTTAGATTTTCAAATCTAGTAGTAAGAATCTGAAGTTTAGACATTCTTATAGTTTTAGTTCCTTCGTATGCAATTTGTAAGACTTCCCAGGCTTTCTTGGTAGATTCACATGTAAAGATCAGTTTAAATTGATTCTCATCAACTGCACTAAATATGGCATTCAGTGCATTTGAATTAAAATTCGCTACTTGATCCTCTGCAGTAGACCACTTCGTTTTAGGTTTGCGTACCTCCTTTTCTTCAACAGTTTTTGTTGTATGCTTCCACCCTGCCAAGATTGACTTCCATGCTCGTTCATTAAGAGACTTGAAGAATGCCCTCATTTTGGTTTTCCAATAAGAATAATTGGATCCACTAAGTAATGTTAGACATGCCACTAAACTTCCTTCACGCAGTTGTTCCATGCCTGCAACAAATAAAAACCAGAATCTCACTAATTAGTTATAGTGACCTGTTCTTGATGCCAATTGATAGAACCTATTACCCAATTTTCACTTAAAATCCTAGGTGTTGTGAAAAGTGTTGTAACATCCCGATAGAACATGCAACGAAAATTAAAAAATTAACTCCATGATTTTTAGGTGCTTCAAGTACTATGTACTCTACTGCACGAAACCACGCCCAGAGAAAGAAACAATCCACTAATTAGTAACAATTTACAGAATACATCTTATGGAATAAAATAATTTAAAGACTCATTCTTTAAATGAAGATCATCCTATATATTCCACTAATTAGTTGTTCTTGCGAGCTCCCCTCGACTTAAATCAGCACTGCTAGACTCCCTCCAACTTTGAACTCCTTCAGATGGCTGATCCGATCTTCTCCCGAAAACCTTCACCTTCTTCTATTGAAGAATATATATGAGTAATCAGCTCTACTGGACTCCCTTCAACTCTGAACTCCTTTAGATGGCTGATGCAGTCATCTCCCAAAGTTCTTTTCACCTTCTTCTCCTGAAGAATGTATGTAAGTGGAAAATGTCTCACCTTTAAATCACTTTCATGGCACTATTCAATTCATCCACTTCGGTTCTTCAATATTGAGACTTGGTATATATGTAGCCGTGTATTTCCATGCAAATCTCACTTGAAATCAGGTCTTAATTGTTGCATATCTGAAAGATATTGATTTCTTGATTTATTGCCTTATCCATAAGATTTTCCAAATCTTCTCTTACCTTATCAAAACAAATCAAGATTATCTTTAGTTTCAGCACATTTATCACACATATGACTTTACTAAATACCTTAAATAAATATTTCAAAAATCTCTAAAATATGAAAAAACCTACCCATAATAATTATAATTAATTAATTAAATATTGTTCCGCCAGTGTTGCAACATCTCTCACAACATTTCTTGCAATACCTTGTTTCTGTGCAGAAATCCAACTTCCATAAGTGTCAATCTTTTCTGACACTAACACAGAGTTAGAGAGGTTAATATCTCACCTATAATACATAGTGTTATGACTGACATTTTGCAAGGAATAAGTTTGGAAACAACAAGTATTGATAAACTACTATCAGTATTGGAACATTCAATGGAGCAGGATTAACCAACTGAAGAGATAGCTGACTCGGGCGTAGTCCTAGTTGAAGCAGCTCAACTCCTAACTCAAGAAAGACCCTCAAGCATTGGAATAAGTGGAGTAAGAGAGAGTGGAAAAAAAGAAAAAGAGCATCAAGATAGGTCTCACAAGGAGGATGGAGCCGAAGATGATGAACCTAAAGATAAAGATGATGATGAGGCTAAAGATGAGAATGATGACCAAGACGAAGCAGAAGTAGCATCAACCTCGACTACCCAATAAAGCACTGCAAAATCAAAGAAGCAAACAACCTAAGAGAAAGCAGTTAAGGAGCAAACAACTGAGGAAAATTAGAAGACCATTAACCAATAGAGGAGCTAACTCAACAAACTAAGGTAGTTCAACCAGCAAAAGAGATAACTCAAGTAGCTAATGAAGTTCAATCACTAGCAGAGCAAACAGAAAGGGAGTTTCACTTGCTAAAGAAGAGTTACAGTCGATTGAGCCAAGTGAAGAAGTTGTGGAGGAATTCATGAAGTAACTACTCCCAGGATAAGATTCCTCACTCTATAGATCCCAAAGGAAGAGACAAGGTGTTAGTTCAGGAGTATGAAGAAGTAGAGAAAGATGAGCCAGAGGTTGAAGAATCCAATTCAGAAATAAAATGAGACATAACCAAAAGCATCAGGTCATAGATGCTCCAAGTTTAAAAGATAACGAACAACAGCAGCCTTGCCACTTACTCAGCCTTGATAATTGTTCAAGAGTTCAATCAAGAAGTGAGATTGGACATCAAGTTATTGACAAACTCAACACAAAGTAGAATGGATTCCTTCTCCACTCAACTGGAAAAAGTCCAACAGAGTAAGAGACAATCAAATAGGTAAGTGATTCCTACACAGACCAATAAAGTCATCTAGAGTGCATAGTTTGGGAAGACCAAAGGTTCCAGACTTTGGAAGAAGGAGTTTAACACATGATGAACTAACTTCTAGAGATCCTTGACTATATCAACAAGACAACAGGATCCTCCCATGATGCCAAAAAAAGAAAATGAGAAGAACAACAAAAGAAGTCATATCCCACATCATCTACTCAAAGATTAGAGGAGTGTAGAAAAAAGAAAGAAGAAGAAAAGAATAAAAAGGCCCAGCAAGAAAGTGGCCATCTAAAAGAACATCAATAACAAATAGAGTCACCACCACCACTAGGAGGACAAGGCATGATGGATTGGATGGTTCAGTATAAACAGGCAACCTAGATAGTAAATTCCAGAAGAAGCAGCTTAGAGAGCAAAGTAGAAGAAGAAGAAAATTGTAAGGAGAAGAGCAATTTTTCTAAGGATGAGGAAACAACAGACTAAAATCGAGCAGAGTAGAAGATGGAATAGAGCAGAAGAATTCATTGAAAATATCCTCTAGTTTTAGTTGTAAGTTCCATCAATTGAAAATTTTTATATTGTTTGTTATTCTCATGAGTTTTGTCATCATCTTGTATAGATTTTGACGTTTAAAGGGATAGACCCCATACAACTCCTGAACTTTTTGTTTTGTTAGGATTAGTTGTAATGGCTATTTTTGGTGTAGTGAAGACTAATCAACTACCACATAATACAAGAGTTAGAGTCGAACTGAGATTGGACCAGTAAGCTTCAAGAATAAGATAACGAAGTCTAAGACCAGAGCAAAGTACTTAGCAGGACTAAGGTCTTCAACGGAGTGACGAATGTACTAAGATTCACAAGAAGATTAGATCAATCAGGCTAAAGAACAAAGCTTAAAAAAGGAGTGAAGAAGACTTCAGGTAAACAACAAAACCCAAAATAAAAGTAGAGGACTTGATAAGTGCATATTTTGGACATATTTTTTGTACCAAATCCTTTATACTTTTCTTATTTTATTCTTGTTAATATTATAATTTTATTAATATTTTATATTAGGGAATCAATGAACAAAAAGAGTTAAAATGAAACAAAAGAAGATAACATGCTTTGTGAGCAAGTTGGTAGATAATATTTCATTGGATTAAAGAAGCATCACAATTAGAAAAAATGGCCATTTTTGTCTAAGTCCAATATGTGTAGATCAAAATATATGTAAGAAATCACTTGAACTTTGCAAGTGATTGTTGGGCTTGCATTAAATTCAAAATAAATATATTTTCAAACTTGTGCAATTTTTATATTTTGGGTACAACTCCATGTTTAAAATCCATTGAAAGTCAAGAGATAGAATTACAACTTTTATGTTGAAAGCTCACCCCAATTCAATATTGATTATAGTAGAAAATTCATCCAAATGTGTGCATTGATAAAGATGTAACTATACTGACATATTTCCTTAAATTAATCATAACTTTTTCCCTAATAGTTGGAATTAGGTGATTCAAGTTGAAAAATAAATCACTTTTTCAAAATCAACTGATTGCATGGAGAAAAATATATGACAATATTTGAATTTGAAAATGATATGTGAATTTAGAACGGATTTAAAGTTAATTTATAGTGTATTTAGAGATACCAATTTAGGCACTTTTCTACTATAAATAGGAGCTATTGGATGGCATTCAAGACACATAAAAATCCTTAAAGGGAGAAAGAAAGTTTTATTAATGTCTTTCTTTAGGCTAAGTTTTCTAGTAGTAATAGAAATGTATTCTCTAGTTTCTCTTCTATTTTTAGTTTTTTCTACTTTCATTATGTCTTTCTAAATTTTATTTAGTTGAGGAAAAAGGGTGAACCTCTAAATGGAGGAAGAGGAACAATTATAAAGGTGCATAATGTTCAGGTGTGTTATATTATTGTTTTAATTTTTGATTGAAACCTTCCTTATTTTGTAGTGATTCTTGATTTATGTATCACCAATGATACAACAAATACTTGAGTTCATATAACTTATTGTATGATTATACTACACCGACTGCTAACATGAAACCTTAATTTATTGTAGACAAATGTGTGCATAAATAAGTGTTGGCGTTAAAACCCTTCTTATTTAGTGGCGATTCTTGATTTTTGTATCACTAGTGACACAATAAATACTTTGATTCATTTAGCTTATTGTATGATTCTACTACACCGACTGTAAATATAAAATCTTGATTTATTATAAACAAAGGTCTACATAAATACTTAATCCCATAAATAAGTGTTGGTGTTAATACCCTTTTTGTTTAGTGGCGATTCTTAATTTTTGTATCACCAATAACATAACAAATAATTGAGTTCATTTAGCTTATTGAACAATTCTACTCTATCGACTGCTAACGTGAAATCTTGATTTGTTGTAGGCAAATGTGTGCATAAATACTTGATCTTATAAACAAGTATTGGTTTTAAGAGATAATTTGTAAATAGTAAGACAATATTATGATTACCTTAATACATGAGTTATTTGATAATATTTTTCTATTGGAACCTTCATTATATATGGATTTCAATACTGCTATTTAAAAGAGGTAAAAAAATAATAATGAATAATCATTCATCTGTTCAAAACTCAAAAACGGATCTCTAATTTTTAATATTTTTATTTTTTTGATTTTTTAGTTATAATATAATTTTTTTTTATATTTTAAATTACATAAAATCTAATTTTTAATAAATATAATTCTAAAAACTTTAAACAATTTTTATATGAATCGATTTCGAACTTTCAAAAAATTTATTATTTAACACAATCTATATTTAAATTTATAATTTTAAAATTATAGCAGAACTTAGTGGGGTTAAAGTATTCAGCAGAATAATAACAGGTGCAGTCTACAAGGAGTAGAAGTCACAGTTGCACCATGTACTAACCAATGGCTAAAGTCTAAAAAAAAATGGATAATTGCAAACTAGGATGTCAGTGCTGTAACTATGCACAACCTGACGGAGAACAGACAAGTGTGCAAACAAGACAACATTCAACAGTTAAATTTTTGAAGGCCTATAAAAAGGACATGAAGAAGACATAAAGAAAACATAAAAGTACATGAGAATACACGCGAAGCAAAAAAAGTACAATCTAAAAAAGCCTTCAAGTCCAACAGTCTAAATACTCTCTCTTATTCAACTGTCTGAAAGTTTTGCATGAAGCTGTTAGCTAAGTGATTCCATCAAGCACTGTATGAAAGAGAAAGGAGTGTACTAAGCCTTGTGTAGAATAATACTTGAGTCCGTCTTGTGTAGGACAACTCAAAACAACACTATCAGTACTGTCTTGTGTAGGCAGGCTAAGAAGTTGTTTCTTGGTTTGTGTAATTAAGTTGTAACACTTAGGAGTTTAACTGTTTTGTGAAGATATTGTAAATCTTTAATGGATTCCTCCAGAACGTGGAGAAAAGTAAATGTAAAAGGATTATTTCATTTTTGTATAATTATAAAAAAACGTCAGTTGATTTTTACTTTTTAATTTATGTACTTTGAATTCCATTCATCTGCATCATATTCACTCTACTAGACTCAATTGATCTTTGTTGAAAACACAAGCTGTAAAATCATTAAGTCTAAAATTGCATTTTCACTACATAGCTCTTTGAGAAATACTTTAACACATTTTTGAGTATCCAGTGGACTGAAATTGTTAGGTCAATAGTTGAGTTATCAATCTTTCTCAAGAACACGTGTGACTGAAAGTATTGTGAGCTAAGTGCGTGTTTAACATTCAGAAATTTTTTGAAAGGTTCACAAAAGTTTTGAAAGGGCTATTCAACCTTTTCCCAAATCCTTTTATTCCACTTGGAACCAACAAAATAAAAAACTAAAAAGAATAGAAGAATAAATAAAATAAAATTGCATGACTTTCAGATGAGACGGATATTTGTAAAAGCAGTCAAAAACCCCACTATATTTGTAATAGAGATCAAACCCCTCTTCACATACAGGGTATAAGCACAGGAACAAAATCGTGTTTGTTTGAATGAATTGGTCAAAAGGAATGACTCACTGTTCGCTGAAAATACGAGTTCTAAACGCTTGTTTATGTTGACATCAGCTTTCTCTGTAAGGCATGTGATAGATAGAAGAATTTATAAGAACGTGACTGACAAAAAGTGTCAATAAAATTATGGAAGAAGTAGATATATTTTTTTGTAATTATGCGAAATCTAAATAATAAACTGAGTTTCATAATTTTTTGCTTAGCGTTCCAATTTAGTATTATCAAACTCAAGGTTATTTGAGCTTAAATTAACTTTTATTTTTATTCTTCTTTTCTTTTTTTTCGCTCAATGAGCTTAAATTACATTAAATTTGGCTCATAAAATTTGATTTAACAGTCTCATTGCATTTATTGTCATGGTCTCTAACCATAAAAGATCAATCTCTAAATATTGAGATCGGCATATAACCCCTTGGACATTTAGGTCTCGTTTAATTTTCTTTTCATTAAGAATTTCCATTTCAGCATTTTTAGTAGAGTTTTATTAATTTTTATGCAAAATTGAAACTATATTTGGATAATTATTTTTAAATAAAAAATATTAAAAATTGAAAATAAAATTACATTTAGTTCATTGTTTTAGTGAAATCATTTTCAAAACATATGCATATAATATTAAGTGATTTAGTAATGGTGGGGTTCATATTTAATATTATATTCAAATTAGATAATTTAGGAGAATAAATTTTAGGTTGTAGATCTCATATTAATTATGTAGTTCATAATAACAAATATATTAATGAGAGTTAGTAAACCCATATTAATGATGTAGATGATAATAAAAATATATGAATAAAAATTAGTAGATAGCTGTAGATCCCATTTTCATGATGTAGATGATAATAGAAATATATTAATGATAGTTAGTGAGTAGTTGTGGATCCTACTTGTATAGGGTTAAAGAGACATGAGTTGAATAAATGGGAAGATTGATTAATATTTTGCAAGCATACATTTGAAAATGATGGAAATAGAGTTTGTGAAATATTTTGAGTAGAAAAATAAGAAGATAAAATGAATTATTTTCAATAAAATTGAGTAAAACAAACATAATTTATGCATTACGATAATAAAAAATAGAAAAAATACCATGAGTTAAAACAAATGAGGCCTTAATATACAAGGTTACTGCACCAAGTTTACTTTCTTATGAGTTAATTGGTGGAATCTACTTTTCTAGCTATTTTATTTTTAACTTTATAACCTATATTATTATTTTGTTAAAATATATGTTACATAATCATATCCTTTAATTCTTTAGACAAAAACAAATTGTTAAATAACTTACAACACTAGACAAAATAAACTGAAAGTAATTTTGCACTGACTAAAAACTTTTAAACTCACTTTTCAAAGAAAATCCTTTAAAAATATTCATATGAAATAAAGTTTTAAAGTACATAAGAGGAGGCATTTAATAAATAATAGTAATTTTATATTAAAATTAATCAAATACTGTATAATGACATGATGTTAAAAATATAGGTGAAAGCGCAAGTGGGAGTTGCGACTTTGTCTGAAAGCGCAACTCTCGCTTGCGCTTTCAAAATTTGATTTTTTTTTTTTTTTACTGATTGAAAACGCAATAGTAAGTTGCGCCTTCAAACTGAAAGCGCAATCTTAACTTGCGTTTTCAGTTTGAAGGCACAAGTTACTATTGCACCTTCAAATTTAAATATATTTATATATATATATATTTTAAATATTTTTTTAAATATATATATATATATTTACTTTATATATAATTAATATATAAATTTGTGGGAGTGGAGAAATAAGGAGTGAGATATAATTAAGGATGATTGATATTTTATACATATATTTTAGATAAATATATATATACATGTATTTAGGTAAATATTTTTTATTATAATAATAAATAACATAAAGTTATGTTGTTTAATTTTTTTTTTTACTTAAGTATATGTATGTAAATATTTTAATAAAAATAATAATAATACTATTTTTGTTTCATAAATCAGACAAATAATTTTTTTAAATAATAATTACAGTATTGAATTTAAAAGTTTTGAAAAATACAAGAATAAAAAAAATATTAAAAATAACCACCAGTACCACACATACGTCGTTGGTGTTGTCATCTACCTTGACGTCCACCCTGAGCAGCAGCAATATCATGTGATTGGTCTGATGAAGTTGTGGAGGTCGACTCTCCACGATCATGATAGTCGCTGTCTAGATGTGAAAATGCAATAGGCGAGACAGTAAAATCTCCACGTCCAGAATTGTGTCCTATATACTGCTGAACAAACGGTGTTTGCGCCATGTCTAAATTTGAACTGAGTAGTGTAGATATCATAGATGGTGGCATACCCCACTACAGAGTGAATGAGTCATTCGGTTGTACCTGTTGAGACACATAATAGTCGGCGATACTATCCAAATCGTGTGATATACGATGCGTCGAGGTGGATGGACCTGCCTCATCTACTACACTAGACATAAGTGGATGAGGAATGTCGTAAGATATAGAAGCATGGCTAGTAAATGCACCCTGTATTGAGGTAGAGGGACCCACATCATCTACTACTCTAGTACGCCTCCTCATCCTCCTGGCTGTGTCTTGTGGTGATGGCATTGGTATATTTACAGCATCTTGTTGTCTACGAAGTAGGCATCTGAGATCATCAATGGCGTGTATAGCTTCACTCCTCAACTGCATAAGTGAAATTATATCTTGCTCGTTCGCGCCATCAGCACTGAGTCTAATCCTCTCGACCGCCATACTCTAAAATACGTGTAAAAAAGGAATAATATTAAAGAATATCATAAATATGATGCATACACATTATAAAAATTTTTATTAATGAATATCTTACCATAGTTTCCAAATCTGATATGTGTGAAGGCTGGTACCCCTCCTCTATAAGCAAATGGTGATATCAGACGGCGTGTAATGCCATCGTACCAATCCATATAGCGAGGCTCAGTACTATCGGACCCAGTAATGGGAGGGTTGATAATAAACTATGTTTATTTGCCCACTGCGACATATACTCCCGTTAATATCGAACCCAATCCTCTCCACTATATCCCCTGCGGTCTACATCATGTAAAGTCTGTTCATGTGCTAGTATATCTGGTGGAATGTACTGGTGCATGCCAAACTGGCGCATGACCCCCTATGGGTGATGGAACTCCACGATAGCGTAGTTGATAAATGGACAATGAGATCTCCACAGTGGTGTATTACACCTTGGACCCAACACCATAATATCCGGTGAACTCATATCATATGGCTCCCATATAAACTACAATTATAAAATACATAAATTTGAATTATTTGTACATATATGAAAAGAAAAATCAAATCAAATTTAAACAAGTATCTTAAATTCTACTCACCTCTCTATCAGTCATCTTATCTAGTATATCCCTAATAATCCTGACTGAATGACTCGTTGTACGCGTGAAGCTGTAATACTGCATCCATCTATATGTATATAAAAACAATCATGAAATAATAATTATAAAATAATAGTAGAAGTAGAAGCTCATTATCATTAGCGTTAATAAATGGGCCTACACCTTGCACCATATGGAGGAAGTGGAAGCTCATGATCATTAACGCCGATGAGTGGACCCATATTTACTCACGAACGTAATCGTCTTAGCACCAACGTGGTAATGCGAGACCATGCCCATATCTGCAAAAATATATATTAATCTATAGTACAAGGCAAACATATTGAAATAACATAAGAAAGTAACAACACTTATATAAAGTTTACCTGTAGAAGCACCATCGCACCACCAATAACATTCTTGTCTTTATTCGATGCAGTACACAACTCACGATACATGAAAGACAATACTACACTGCCCCAACTAAAATAAACAATATCCTTAATCTGCTCCACACTCTGTAGATATAGCAACGACACTCCATTGCCTGATGAATTAGGACACATAATGCTACCGAGTAGAATCAATGCACAACCGCGTGCATATCGCTCCAACTCATCGTGGGGAGTGTCATCTGTCACTGGGTTAGCCTCAAGATAACCCCTTAAGGCACTCAACAATATACGCCCACCCTAAACTGTTGTGAAGTGGGTCGAAATCCTAAGTAATGGTGGCAATAATCCTGTCACTGCTCTGTAGATCTCCTCGGATCAACTCCAATAACAGGCTGATCATTTACTGGTAAACCCCAAATAACTGCAACATCTTGTAGTGTGACAGTCACCTCATCAATGCGAAAATGAAATGTATGAGTCTCAGATCGTCATCTCTCGACTAGAGCAGTAATCAAATAAAAGTCCATATCAAAGTATCCACATCGGTAGACGCCATAGAATCCCATATCATACATCATATGAACTACACGAGGATGCAATGCACCCTCTCCACCATGAAGACTCCAAAATGGTGCGCCTGCGTGCCTAACTGTAAGTGTCCTATCAACCGCACCACCAAATACACTCTCTGAACGGTGAGTAGCCTGTCGGGATAAAACTGTCGTATCCCTTGGACCATATACAGAAACAATATCCATCCTGTTTACAAATGAATAACACCATGTGTCAGGGATAATTTTTTTAATAGCATCACATGAATGTTTACATATAATATGAAATTTAACCATATGGTTAACAACAATTAAACACAAATTTTAACATATAACATGAAATTGTACATACATCATTAACAACAGTTAAATATAACACCATTACAAAATTATTTCATACAAATAAGGAGTATTACTCCCGCACAAAAGCAAATACTAATCTAACTGTAATAACATCATCTATGCTGGGAAGACGAAGCTGTTCCATGTTCTATTGCATTGACCTTTTGCCTTGCTCATGCTTGTTGTATAGCACGTGTTTGAGGCCAATCTATCTCGTTAGGAATTCGAGTAGTAGTATTTCGTCCACGATGATTCTGAATCCGCAATACTGGAGTATGCCACAACTCGAAAAGGGGCGCATCCCAATAAACTTCATCTGGCAAAGGCTCAAACTTTCCTTTGTAAGTATCTACATAAGAAGCAGTGCTATAGTACAATTTTATGAGTGTTGCTGGATTAACTCCAAAATGCCGACAAGTATGCATTGCATGCGAGCAAGGTTTTCCAAATTGACTCCAATTACCGCATGAACACTCCGTTGACCTCAGTTTCACAATGTGTGTAAAACTCCTGGATGATTCTGGTCAACATGTTATGAGAGACGCGGATTGATCTGTGTAATCAAACACGTGTACCATATGCTCTATAGATAAGTTCTGCCAACTCTCATACCTTTGTAATATATTATTAGGCCATGGTTGGTTATTCTCCACCATTCAACGACCCTTGGATAGTCGATCGAGAAAATGTTTAATAGCACGATGGAATGTAATTTGTACAATAGCAGTGACTGGGAGCCGTCGTGCACCTTTCAACATTCCATTAATGCATTCTGACATATTTGTTGTTAGAATGCCATATCGCCATCCTCCATCATAAGCCAAAATCCACTGACATTTATCTATATTATCTAAGTATGCATATGCATCCTCATTAAGAGCCTTTATTTTTTTCATTACCTTATCAAATTGTCTGATTGTTAATTGTGAACCAGCTATATAACACAAATCCTTTAATGCAATACTCTTGAACCGCTTGTTGAAGTTAGATGACACATGCCTTAAGCAAAAACGATGCACCCCGTGAGGTGGCGTGAAATCAGGTATGTATTGAACAACTCCAAGTAGGCTACTATATCGGTCAGATATCAAACAAACACCCTCAACCCCGCGGATAACATACATAGACAACATATGCAAAAACCATCTCCAAGATGTAAATGTTTCTTCATCAACAATTGCAAAAGCCAGAGGTAAAACATGTTGATTTGCATCTATCCCCACAACAATCAACAACTTGTGTTTGTACTTTGTGTAAAGATGTGTTCCATCAACACTTATTACTTTACGACAATTTTAGAACCCATCGATACATGGCTTGAATGCCCAGAATACATCTTTCAATATTTTCTTTTCTACGAACTCGGTGTCGATGTGATGCCACTCCACAATTGTGCCTGGATTCCATTTTTCCAGAGCTCCCAAATACTTAGGCAATTTTCTAACTGAGCTCTTCCAAATGCCATAAATATTTTCCCTTGCGCATTTCAAACCGTGTCAGGCCTTATGATATGAAATTTCATACTGATACTTCTCTTTCACATTTTGTTGACATACTTAATCTCATAGGCCGGGTCACACTGAACTATGCCAGTAAGTAACCTTGTGATCATGTTTTTACATAGGTTGCGATGATCCACAGACACTGAATTCATAAGTCAGGTATGAGGTCCTCCCCACTTGGTGATTTTCCATAAACTGAGCTTTGCTTTCAATGATGCTCGAAGCCCCCAATTACACCACGTGGTCGATGTACTATGGCTGCATTCCACTTTTCATAATTTTGGTGTACTCTCAACCACCCGATACTCACGTCTGACAACTCGTACAGAGTAATCTTTAATTGAAGTTTGGAGATTTTTTTTGTCTTTGAACACCATACCCTTTTCAAGCTCTCCAATACTAGAGTCATAAAACTTTTCTCTATTTGGAATATCAATAGAATCAACAACTATTTTTGGGTAACATGTTGTAAAGAATGGTATAGTATGATTAGAGTCATATTCATTTGTTGTTGAGGGTAATGAGGTATAAACTGACACTTGATGTTGGGATGAGTTGCCCTCATCATGTTGCTCATACATCTATTCCAAATCATCAATTTCGACCCTGTCACCATGATCACCATCATCTTCATCAGCAATTTCATCGGGTTCAAAATTAATATGTTCTTCAGCATCAAAATTGTCGACAAGTAGCTCGGATAATTCATCAGTGTATGCATTATACGGCTCTGTATTTGTATTGAAAATGCTCTTGACCAGAGGTTGAAGCACTGCATTAAACTCATTGATGCCAACACTTGCCATACCTTGCGTCACTGTAGTCATTTCAAACACACTATTATCTTTTAAAAATGATGCATACTGATAATACTCATTGCTTGTTGGTATCTTAGGCACAGTATTGTGAACATTTTGTTCTGCCTCAACATAAAATTCTACAAATTGATTTTCTCTTCCCGGATCTAAGAAAAATTCCAATCATTCATCATCCATTATTGATGTTAGTTGTGACACATTACCGCAACAATACTTACCAAATAATTTCAATAAGAACTGTTTATCATCAACGCCCGTAATCTGATACACTTTCAATAGTAATTCAGAAAATCTTGTCCTACGAGACATTCTCCTCGCTCCAATTTCAGGGCGATCATATGTCACTGAATTAGCATCTTGTATAATTTGACCATCAAAATATACCAGAACATCAATGTTGTTTCTATTTGCCATAACTACATCAAAAAAAGTATTAATATTTTAATTTTAAATAATAATTTCAAAAACATAATATTTAATTAAGATTATCATAGTTGTGACAAAGATTTCCTAAATAGTTCAATAATTTTTAACTCACATTTTCAAGTCAAATAACAAATAACAAATATAATATACAAAATTTTTTTGCAAACATTAGCTTTTCCACATATAAAATATAAAATTAAAAATATACTTGCATGTGTCATTATAAAAAATAATATTAATAACATTTCAATATAATAAAATTTATTTTTTCAATATAATAATACATTTACTTCACAATTATTACAATAAAATATATACATTATAATTAAAATATGATACCTGTAAGTCACACTCACAATATGATCTGTGTCGTATTTTAATCTATCGTGTACTAACTTGAACAAAAATATATAAATGTTAATTAGTAATTTTTTTTAATTAAAAAATTTAAAAAAATAATAACAATATTATTTATCGAAAAAAGCGAAAATAGACGTTAAGAACGTAGAGAATGGGAGAATCCGAAAAATAAAATAAAAAATGATGAAAAAAAAATCAACAATGAGCTCGAGTGAAAGGCTGAAAGAGAGAGAGAGAGAGAGAGAGAGAGAGAGAGTAATGGGGGAAGCTGGTGGGTGGGGAAAATGGAGGAAATGAGGAGGGGAAAGGTGAAGCTTTAATGGTGGAATGGGGAGGAGGGGCGCCGGGAGGGAGGGGGAATGGGGAGAGGAAAGGAGAGGGAAGAGGAAAGGAGAAGGGAGGGGAAGAAGGGAACAGTAGGTGTGAAAGCCGACCGAAGGCGCAACTACAGGTTACGCCTTCTGCAAATCTTTGCAGAAGGCGATTGCGCTTCCTGTGAAAGCGCGATTCCGAATTGTGCTTTCACGTATTTTTTTCATTCCTTACTCGATCACGGTATTTTTTTAATTATTTTTTAAATTTACTATTTTATATTAAATTAGTCTACATAAGAGATACAAATCTAAAAGAATAATTCAAAAATGGAAAATTATTAACAATTTGAGCATATTGATCTTTCCTATGGTATAAAGGCAGTGTTGTCTTCCCTTTTCTATTATTCTGTCTTTTTCTTATTTTGACAAGTTATTCTTAAAATGTATAGTGATGAAAAATAATATGATTAGTGTAATGAAAATTAACATGATTGTTTAGTTAAGGACTTAAATCAATTAAAGTTGTGGTTACAATAGCTATCAATATTTTATTCAATCACACATTTATTTCATTAAGTCATCAAGTTTCTTAACATTGTTCGTAAGAACTTAAATCGCAGGGGACGTTCGAATGTTTCAAACATTCAAGGGGGTCATTGAATATTTGGGTATACTTTAGGGGGTTTAATGTAATTAAGCATAACCCAAAAGACCCAAAAAAGAGAGAGAGAGAGAGAGAGAGAGAGAGAGAGAGAGAGAGAGAGAGCTAAATCCGTAAAATATAGACTCCCCGCCTGCTTTCAGATTTCAAAAAAATCAGACATACAACTGTGTATTCTGCTTGGCCTTCCACTCTCGCAGAGGGAGAATCTGAGATACCTATGGCCGTCGTTTCAAGAAATTCCGAGGGTATCTCCAACCCTTCCTCCTCCGCCAACGACGATCCTCTCTTACCATGGCTCCGGTATCTCTTCTACTTCAATTACTTACATATACATGCATTTTTTCCCACAAATTTGCTCAAATTAATTCTCCTCTTTCTTAATTATTTCGATTTCTACCAATTCAAGGTCCATTCAAGAAGCACTGCAAAGTCAAAATTCAAGTCAGCTCAACAATTTTGCGGATTTCGATGTGCTCGTTGCGAACTGTATTCATACCTTCAAGTCCGATCCGCGGTATCGAGATGACGTCAGATTTCTCAAGATTTGGTTCCTCTATGTAATGTTTTTTCCTTTTTTTTTTTTAATCTCAATTGTGTTGAAGTTCATTCTTATTCATGATTTTCGGGATTATGTTTTTGTTTTTCTTTTAAAAAAAGAGTATGCTTTTCAGTTGAATTCACGTTCTAATTGATGATTTTCTGGTTTGTGTTTTGTTTTCAGTCGAATTTATGTTCTAATTCGTCAGTTTGTGATTATTTTGTATATCTTTATAATCTTGATTTAGGTGAACTTACCTTCTACTTTGTGACTCTACGGATTATGTTTGTCATCTTTTATAATTATGCGTTGCAGTTGGATTAACGTTGTAATTCGTGATGTTGTGGATATATTTGTATTTTTTTAAGAAAATTTATGTTTTTCTGTATAATTGATAGATGGATGGTAGTTCAGATTATGAAAGGGTTTTTAGAGAAATGGAGGAGCACAGGATTTGTATACACAAAGCTCTGCTTTATGAATCATCCGCCTTATTTCTGGAAGTAAAAGGCAGGTTGATTGATGCTTGTATGATTTATCACCTAGGCATCTCAAGGTTCTTGAACTTCTCTTAATATTGACATTTTTGCATATATTAGTAAAGTTAGGTCGAATTCTTTGTCATTCCATGAAAATAAGGGTGTCCTTGCATTTCAGAAATGCTGAGCCACTGGGGAGATTGAAGAAAGCACAGGTGCTGTTTCTTGAGAGAATGTCCGAAAGAGTAATTAATGGATCATTTCAAAAGGTATGCTTGAATTGGAGACTAGAAGGGAATGAGAACAAGCTTTCCTGACAAATAACCTTTTTTTTGTGCTTATAAATTTCTAAGCAAGTAACTTATGTGGATTAATTTACTGTTTTATCTGATTACTAGAAAAAAAAACATTTGTCATACAGAAAAACAAAAAATGATATAATAATTGACCAATTATATCATCTCATGGACAGTATATTGCTCAGTTCATTTTAGTTTTCTTTTTCTTTTAAAAGAGATATGAGCAAGCTAAATATTTTGTACTGCGTAGAAACTTTGATATTGGTGCTACTCAATTTTTTTACTTTCTAGTGTATTATGTGGAAGGTGTATCTACTAACCTTTGTTCCTGCTATTTACTGGGATCTGAGCTTGAAGCAATTTTGATGCCTAAACCTGTACAGGCAAATGCATAGTAGGTTCCTCCAATTATTATTTCAAATCAAACAAATAATTATTATTTCAGATGCTGCCACACTAACGTTTTCTAGACATGAGACAAGTCTCATCGTGTTATTCTTTTTCGTAAATTGTATTTGTGGATTTTCATGTAGATAAGAATTGTACACTTTTGAAGGATCAAATTCCCCGTCTATTGTTGTACTGAGCACTATATGACATGGTAACTGAAGTAAGGTACATGTATGGCATGGTAACCAAAATGTGATTAGCATGGTAAATGTAAGAATGTTTGGACAACTCTGTGATAGGTTCTAAATATTACTCTATATGAGGTTACTTTGCCTTAATCTTTAATATCAATGTTTGTCATTTATGAGATATTTTAACAATGATTGTGTATTGAACTTCTTTGTGGAGCTTTTGAGCCATCGATTGCCGTTGCTTGCTTCCTTTTCTGGGGATGGCTGTATATTTTCCACTTTTCTGGATGAATGCCTCTAGTTCATTTTTCTTTTCTTATTTCTTTATTTTTGTGCTTTTTCCTATTTATGTGAATGGCAAAAAAATTACAAAGCCACTGATGCTAAACTTTCCCTTGAGTATCATTTGACTTCAACCAGTTGCAAGTGTTTTTGGAGATTAGTTTTGTGACAATGTTTGGTTTTATCAAACATAAATATAATTCAGGTTGCTTTCCAACTTCTGTACAGATAAAAAATGGTGTTTCCGCTGAGAATGGTGAAAATTTTGTCAATCCATGGTCTGTCGCAACCCTAAAAAATCTATTGCAGAGGATGAATTCTCAAGTTGTACAGTATGAGGTGAGGCATTTATGCTATGAGTTTATATAAAATTTTTGCGGAAATTTTTGCTCAATGTCTAAGATAGGAAAGTTGCGTATATATTCTTAGGGATACCATCCAAGTAACAGAGCATATCCGGGAAAAGTGGCATTATCCTCCTTGCTGAAATCAGCTAGGAATAAAAGCATTGATATCGGTAACTAATTTATATTTACATTGTTATGCACTAATATCGGCATAAGCATCCTTTTACAATTCTTGGAAGTTTTCACTAGCTGTTGCTGTTCCTATCCCAAATTGCTAACCTGCATTAAGTTACACATGCAAGTGATGCGGCTTGTAAAATAATATTCAATGACTTACCTTGTTGTTTGATACCACTGTTCATGTCACTTGCTCTATTATGAGGGGCATATTTAGAAGATTAGGTGCAATATTTGTAAAAAAATAGTGATTGAAGTACTTTGAAAAATTGGAGGGGGCAAAGTTATGCAATAAAAAGATGAAGGGTGCACTCTCTTAATTGGAGATAGTAGAAATGGGCAAAGTGGAATTAACCCAATAAATGATCATGTTTGTTCAGTTCAATCTTCAGGTTGCAATACAGCTACTTGATAAACCTGTACATACTTGATAAACAATAGGGCCTGACTCAGGTCTTATGTCACTCTGTGGAAAAGAATTGGAGAAGATTTTCTATTTACCTTCTTTCCTACAATTAGCTAAGATGCGTTAATTAAAAAAAGAAGAAGCAAATGTTGTGTTTCATAAATTGATCTGGTTATAAGCAAATCAATTTCATTGATATTGTGCTTTAATGATAATGAATTGTTGTACAAGTTCTCCGACTTTTGTGAAAAAGACTTCTCCTTTTCACTGTAATTAGCTTTTTGGTGAAGGATGTAATGTAGATCCATAATAAGGGAATAGCTTCTTAGTCAACTCTTGATTTTTTTATTTTTTTATTTTTTTTTGAAAACCACATTTGTTTTATGTGTGAGGTCTGGGACAAACCTTACCAGTTTAACATCTTAAATAACTAAAAGTACAAGACAGTGGATCGTGACTCCTCCACCACAAGAATTACAAAAATTAGCAAACAAGGAATAAGAAAATGATCATTACTGCTACCTTACATAGGAAGCCTGAGACTATCCGTTCTTACTTAGCTTTGAATATCTCATATTTTATGTGCTTTAAGCTGTGTTAAAGAATTTAATTAGCATCTTCTAGTCTTTTCTTGATCACGTTCTTACTTCTTAGTAGCAATTAGTAAGAAGAAAATGGCACTTTTTATTCGAGTGATAATGACATGGGTGGTAAGCAACACTAGAATGCTAAGTGCTGGTTCATTTAATCTATAACTAAACCATTCCTTTCATTGTACACTTTCCACTGTTGACTTCAGCCTGGTTTTGATTCATGATGCCTGAAGGTGGAGAGAAGTACCAGATCAAAGGGTGTGCAGGTCAGGGTGGATTTGCTCAGGTGTTTAAAGCATATGTGAACAGCAATCCTGATGATGTTGTTGCTCTTAAGGTAATTACATTTTGTGATACCAGCCTTCCTGGTTGGGATTCAATATTAGAATGATATTATTGTATTGATTCTGAACCTTCCAATCTCGGACAGATTCAAAAGCCGCCCTTTCCTTGGGAATTTTACATGTACCGTCAACTTGACATGCGGATTCCAGAAAAAGAAGTATGTGAATATTTCATCAACAATATCTATTAATGACTGTTAGTCATAAAGCTCTAGCTCAATTAAAGTCCTTGTTTTTCAGAGGCAGAGTTTTGGCTTTGCTCACAGATTGCACTTCTATTCTGACTACAGTGTGCTGGTCTCTGACTATTTAGCTCATGGGACACTTCAGGTTGGCATATATTATTTCATTCATCTTAAAATTTGAAATTCTTCCCTTGTACTTACTTCATATTAATTTTGTGCAGGATGCCATAAACTGTAATGTGGTTATAGGTGGGTCTATGGAAGAAGTACTATGTATTTATTACACCATAGAGATGCTTCAAATTCTTGAAACTCTGCATGATGCTGCAATTATCCATGGTGATTTCAAACCTGATAATTTGCTCATTCGGTATTCCAGGTAATTAGTGTTTTTGAATGGCCGACTAGAGCTCTATCATTTTTGAATCATTAGAACTCCTAAACCTGGGAGAGGATGTTTGTTTGAATCATGCCCTTTTGCTTGATTTATTGGAATATCTTTTTATCAGAATCACTGGCGATGTCATTATTTTTATTGCAAAGCCTTTTGCAATTACTTCCTAGTTATAGATGGCAAATCTAAATAAAACATCTTCCAGTTTCCTGGATATCTTAGAGCTTTGTTTTTTCTTTACTGTAGTTATTTAAGAACTATAATATTCTCTGGATTTAAAGATGCCTGTTTTTCCATCTGGTTTTGAACTTCTGTGAATTTTATTGTTCTCATTGGGGTAGCTGGGGTTAGTGTTTTACTCAATTTAGTTATTTATTTTTCGCTATTCATGAATTTGTTGTAATACCACAAGTTGAAGCTCCTTCCCTTGAAACACCTTTTGAAATAAATACATCTTCCTCCAGAATGCCTAGGACTGGTCATTTATGGAGTAATGTGCATGCAATCTTGTTACAATATTGTCGTTGTTTTAGCACTTGTAGAAATTATTGGCTTTGCTGGTTAATGTCAGAAAAGAGAGTAAGGTTTGTTTCTCATTGTATTTTATTTCCTTCTTCTCTTTCCTAGATTTCCTACTGCAAATTTTACTCGCGCCATGTTTTATTGCATTTTAGAAAAAAGATTAGCAGCTAGCTACTAGATTTTACCTGATTGTCTCTTGTTGTTTCAAAAATACAACTTCAAGAAAATTCCAAGAATTTGAACTACCAAGAGTGCAGTAGCAAACTTCATGAACTACCCTACTGGGTATGATCTGAAAATATCATCTTTTCACTTTCCAGTAGATGACATGGGATGATGGAACTAGTACCTTTAATTATGTAGTTCAGAGGGCTGTGCTCTAAATCGTTAGAGTCAACTCACACATGTTCTACTGGAGCTCCTGCTCAGTTTAGCAATTTCTGTAATATTCAAGGTTCTTGTATATTGCAAGTTATAAATTAGAGAATTCCAGTAGCTTATCTATGTGCATCACTTTCAAAATTGTGCTCATTCCTGAATTATTCTTCCTCTTCTTGTGTCCTCCCCTGTAATCCTAATATTCTGCATCTTCTGGATCCTACTCAATATCCATCAAATGGAATCTTTAGTGTTCAGAGTGACACTTTGAGTCATTACTAGAAGTTTGAACAGTTTTTGAGGAATAGAATTGAAACATTCATGATCTCATTGCTAAAACCTTTTTTCTGCAAAAAAAATGAACCATAATCATTCTCCTTGGATCCTTTTGTTCGTTGTTCAAGTTTTCTTTATGTTCAGTTGATGGCTGGTCAGTAATTGACGGTACTCAGAATTGTTCTATTGTTTTCTGACTCGGTAGTTAAGTAGTCTTGACTTTCCTGGTCTTTCTTATGTGTATGGTCTAATGCCATAGCTTGATAATATACGATGGCAGGGATGATCCAACGGAAAATGAAAATGATTTCCGCTTTCGAACTAGAACTTGGCGTGATCAGGTAATTTCTAAATGTCTTCGGAATTAAGCATATCGAGTTAATATTTGTACATTATCATGTCTCATGGTTCTATACTATAATTCAGGGGCTATGCCTTGTCGACTGGGGAAGAGGAATAGATCTGAGTCTTTTTCCCAAAAGCACCAAATTCATGGGAGATAGTAGAACTTCTGGCTTTCGTTGCATTGAGATGCAAGAAAATAAGCCTTGGACATTCCAGGTATGTCCGCCTCTTGAGATAATTAAGCATTTCTAATGATCTGTATGCACAAGATACATTTTCTATAATGGTTTTTATGCTTCGATTGGATGTTAGGTGGACATGTATGGCCTGTGTGTTATAGTTCACATGATGCTTCACAATTCATACATGGAGATTGAAAAAAGAGCATCTCCTGATGGAAGCTTCCTTTACCATCCCAAATCACATTATAAGCGGTTCGTCCTTACTCTTCAGTACCTTTTACTTAACTTCGTTATAGAGTTGTATCACCATTTTTCTATTGGTTTCCCAATCTTTGGACATGGTGTGACTAAATGAATATCATATAGTATAATTGTGAATCCTACTCGTTTATTGCCTTCTTATATTTCAGATATTGGAACGGTGATCTTTGGAAAAAATTGTTTGCAAAGTTACTTAACCTTGATCCAGCTGAAGATCACAAGAAGTTGTTGCAATCTTTGAGGGAGTCATTCCAGCAGTACATGTGCTCAGATCCGAAGTTAATTAAAAAGCTGAAGCAGTTATTGGTGAAGCAAAGAACATCGCTATGTTCAGCTTAGGGCATTTATATCATCTCCTCAACATCTTTGTTGTGTCTACTTATTGTTCCGGGTGCAACCAAATTGTCAATGCTGTGGTAAGCCTTTGATGTTCCTATGAACTTTTTTTCAGTGAAATTTTAATTAGAGTGTTTGGATAAATTTATTTAAATAATTTTGTAAGTGCTATACCTTGTAACATGTTTTTAGAGTTATACTAGATCTTATTTCAAAAATAAATTCTTGAATGTTTAGATAAAATAAAATAAAATTATGGAATTTATAAGATGTTATTCATGACAATTTTATAATTAATATGATTAAAATTAAAAGAAATTTTTTAAGATCTTAAAAATAAATTAGAAACTTTTTAAATTTTTTTAAAGGAACTTATAAGATGCTAACGTTTTATTTTTGGAGCTTATAATTTTGTCTCCTAAAACTTACGAAAAACACTTTAGGATATTATAAGTTCTCGATTATTTTGGGAACTTATAGTTTTTTTCAATTTGAATAAGCTTATTTAAATAATTTTATAAATTTTTATATCTTATAAAATGTTAGATCGTATTTTAGAAATAAGTCATCGAAGTTTTTGAATAAAAATTAAGATCATTGAGTTTATCAAATGTTAATAATGGTCATTTTATAATTAATATGGTTAAAACTAAAGGATTCTGTTAAAATTTTAAAAATAAGTTAATTTTTTTTAATTTTTTCAAAAGAGGTTATAAGTTACTAACATTTATTTTAGAAGTTTATAAGCTTCTTCCTTAAAAATTTTGTTAAACATTTTTAAACATCTTGTAAGATGTTCTAAAAAACTTCCTGTTATTAGTGACTTCCTGTATGAAATAAAAATAGGGTTCTTTGTTATAGTTCTTACTCATTTACAGTTTGCAGCTTTGTGCAGTGTACAGGATTGTGATGGGAGTGCCACATTGGAATGTTTTAGGAGTACTTGATGTTGGCCATTGTAAGCCCTAATAATTTTGTTGTAGGCAGAGTGTGAGGAAAGGCATATTGCCGTTAACATAAGCTGATGAGCGGATATGTATTCAGACAACCTTGTATCGGTTTAAGAAGTTTGAATTGTATCTGAAGTGTGTTTGGAATAAAAGATTTGAGGATTGAAAATTTTAAATTCATAATAATAAATTTATTAATTTTTTTTTGAATAATTAAATTATTTGAAATTTTTACTTAAAAATCTTTCATCCATCGATAACTTTGTCACCGTACATTGGTTTCAATTCAATTATTGGTGACATATACTGGTATGTATGTATGCATAACTTTGCAATACCTATAGAAATCTTCAACCATATGGATACATCTTTTTAAATATATAAAATTACATATCCCTCTTGACACTAATAATATCTGTAAGACAATCCTAATATTCTTTATAATTGACTTCCTTTGCCTTTTGTTAACAATGACACTAACCTTTTCTGAAATTTACCGACATGTAAAGATACTTCTATAATATAAAAAGCTAAATTCACATTCAAATTTAGGCATGTGACAATATGCTGAGATCTAATCCTATATTTTCATCACACTTAAGACGGAGGTACTGAAGTTTGACAGCTAAATGGCATACAAGGGACTAAATTTTGCAGAGTGGTGAGATTCAAGCAAGGTTGACAATTTGGGCTTATGGGTTTTGGGGAGAGTGGATGGGAAATTTTTAATTTACACTAAATATATGAATTTTTAGTGTATTTTTCGTTTGTTTTTCACATATAAATATTTAGTTTTTCTTCTAATTTTGGTTTATGGTAAAACGTAAGGTGATGTTAAAGATAAAAGTCAAGATCAACCAAAAAATAGGAGATATCTGCAATTATTAATTTACTTTTTTTTTTGGTTTTTGAACTTTTTAATTGACTTAGTATATTGCACTTATTCACATTGTAGAATATAATTCACGTTTATCATAAAAATATTAAATCTTATGGAAAGTTAGTGTAAATCTACAAATATTTGGACAAACTAAAGGGAAGGTCTTTATAAAATTGGACAAAACTTTAGGGGTTTAAAACTAACAAATTTCACAAAATGCCAGTAGAAAAATCGGATTTTCAATAAATTATTTTGTTGATGTTGACTTTTTTCATTTGACACACTAACAACAAGGGCTATGTGTAAGACGACAATAAATGTTATATGAAGTAGATATAATTTCAGACTCAATGGGTATATCTATATTTAGACATAACCTTAAAAATTATTTCTATTACTATTCCATATAATAAACCAAGCTACTTGTCAATCAAAATTTTTTTTGGGCTTGAGTCGTTAATTATAACAAATAAATATATTTTATCTTCATTTGATAAAATTTGAAATACAATTTGAGTTTGAATCGTCAAGATCAATTAAAATTAATTAAAATTCGACTCGTTCAATAATTAAATAAAGTCAAATGTAATTTTAAACTCAATAGAAAAATTTATGTATGTAAAATCTAAATTCATATTTTGAATAAGTAAGACTACGACGCGTCATAAGACAACTTAAGTGTTACTGCCACAATAAAATGTTGTCTGATCTGAAAGTTTAAACTATGAGTTATGAAACTATGAACAAATTCATAAAAAACATGGCCACTGATTCATCCTCTAGTGATAATCAAGATTTTTCAATTACAGTAACTACAGAAGAATCCTTGTGAGAACCCCCAAAGATTAATAGCGAATAAATATACAAAAATCTCTTATAGATTTTAAATCTGCTTATAACATCAAAATAGAAGAACAAGTTTTGCCTCTTGTTTTAGACCAACAAATTGCGCACTTATTTTGCAAAAGCTCTATTGCTAAGCACTCCAAAAATGATTACAAATTTTTACATATTGGGTTAATACAAATTGCTATAAAGCCATGGACAAGAGAAGAATTGGATACTAGTATCTTTCTTGATCTGCGAGATTGTAGACATCTAAAGTTTCATGACTTGGACTAGTAGAAATTAGTTTGTGTAACGGTCCAATTTATTTTGATTCTTTTTTTAATTTTATTGTTTCTCTTTCAGATCCTCATATTTTAGACGTTCTTACTTTAAATATCGAAAATTATAACTATAAGATGAAAACAGGTCTCATATTTATGAAATTTTCTATAGACTTCACTACAAAATCACAATTACAGGATTATATATCAATGTTGTTTCTCATATGAAACCTCCTAGACAAACCGTCTTTTGGGAGAGTAATAGGGCAAAATCCAACTTGATGGTTCCTAAAACCATTGAATGGACAAATGTTACTCTACCTGCACTGGGATCTACTTCCTAGATCAAATCCTCTTACCTGACAAGTTAACAACTCTAAAATTGATCAAATCGTACAACATCTTGATGGAGCTGTTGATGTCAAATTTCTTTGTCAAAATTCCTTGAAGATTCCTAAAAATCCTGAAGTCCAAAATTTTTATTTAGTAAGACATTCAGCTTTAACCCATCAGAAACATATTAGCCAAAATCATGCTCAACCCGTCTACCAATATTATGAAGAATCCAACCAACCAGACTCCCCCGTCTCTACTCCTTCACAAATTTTTACTATTACCAACGAATTTTTCATTGACAAGGATTTCCTCAAACAAGATTTTTTCCTAAAATAAATTATCTCAATTGGAAATGGTTTATGAAAACTTTTAACAATTTTCAAAAAGACTTAATCCGTGTTGAGTGGTATGAGTATATGACCTATACCAAGCAGAATATTCTTTTCTTCAATTGTTTCTTTCAAAAATATGGAGAGGAAAACCTCCAAGTTATACAAAAAGTCTCTAGAAAATGGACTAAATCCGATGATTCTATAATTTCTGGAAGAAAACCTCCCCTTAAAGAGACATGAATTTGTCTAAATAATAAAATCATTAAATATCTTCCTGTCTCAGAAACAAAACCATAAAACTCTACTACTACACAAATCAAACAGAATATATTTACCAATCTCAATCTATATTCCATTGGCAAACAACTCGATCACATTGAATCCAAAGTAGAAGAAACTTCTTATTTAAAACCTAAAGCTACTAGTTTAGCTATTACATAATCCAACATCTCCTTAATATCTTTCCAAAATCCTGACCACATACCCAAATTCAATTTTGAAAACCATTTATTGTCAGAAATCTAAACAAGATACAAAATCTTCGAAAAATAAAATTACTACCTTGAAAAAAGATTCAAATTTTGCAAAAGAAGGGGAACATCCTTTTTTCCTCAATTCTATCCAAAATATACAACCTTATAGAAATTATTATCCTCGTCCTACTCCACTAAACTTACAAATTGAAAACAATACAAAACTTCATATCTTTTAATGGAAAAGCCATCTATGAATGGAATCTAAATGGATTCTCCGAGCACCAAATTCTCAATCTTTGCAAGCAAATAGCCATGGTCTCAATATCTACAAAGAAAGAGCCAATCTTTCTAATGCAGATGCTACAAAAAAACCTTATTCTCGGTTTAAATGGCTAACTCAAAGGTTGATGGGATAATTCACTTTCCTTTGAAGCCAAAAACTAAATTCTTACCAGTATAAAAAGAGATTCAGAAGGGAATGCTATTCAAGATAATGATGGTTCCCACTTTAATCTATACAATCATTATACATTCTATTGGTAATCCTCAAATTTATCAAGAAATTTTTTCAAAATCTAAAATGTAGAAAACTTCATGATTTCAAATGGCACAAATATGTTTTCCTCTCCATAATCTATGAAAGGGATGATGCCAATAGTTATTTTTGGAAAGAAAAATTCATTTTCGGTTTACCCAATTATTTGTAGAAAAAAAATTGTGACAAAATTAAAGAAACATATGGAGATATTTCCTCACATTCTTATGGAGAAATCATAAATCAAATTAATCTTGTATGATTACACTTGTGCAATGATCTTCGATTAAAATCACAATTAAAGAAGCAAAATCTAACAACTCAAAAGAAGTTGGGAAATTGGTGTGAATAGTTTGGTTTTCAAAAAATCCAATCACCATCATATAAATCCAAAAAGTCACACACTACAAATATAGAAATCCCAAAAATCCTTACAAAAATTCTTCAATTTATCTCCACCAAAATCTCAATGAAGAAACTTCCCTAACAAACAATCCCCAAAAAATAATATCACTTCAAATAAATCTAGCGTCCATCATAATTGTGGAAAATCAGGACACTATGCCGCAACCTGCAGAATACGACAATGTATCCAAGAACTCCAACTCGGAGAGGAAACAACCAATCAACTTCTCAGTCTTCTTGATAAAGATGAAACACAATTTCTTATTGAGAAAAACGATACTCCTACTACTGAAGAAGAACTAAATCAAGTCCAACCCGAAGAAATAGAATCTTCTGATGATGAAAATTCAGAATTAGAACAAAATTCATTTGAAGAGTGTCTTCTATGAATTTACCTTTGTAGCAAGAAAATATCAATGCTCACAGACCAACTCCCTTTAATCCTTGACCTAATAGACAAAATTGAAGATCTAGAAGCTAAAGAAAAATATCTTCATCAACTGTAAAATATGAATTCAAAAAAAGGAGAAACCTCAAAACCTTTACCTCAACCAAAAATAAAATTTAAAGATATTATAAAAATATTCAATCATCAACAACCAAATAAATCTTCCCCTTATAACTTACAACATGATATCAAATATATCAAAAAAGAAATTAAATCCCTTAAAGACGACCATCACCGATTAAAATAAGATGTTATTATTCTAAAATTTCAAACATAAATCTAACCAAAATGATAAAGATTTCAAAAATGGAGAAGACTCCTTTGTTAATAGCCTTTCCAAAATCTCCTACCAAAAGTGATATGTAAAAATAAAACTTATCATTGAAGATTCTAAACTTGAAGCAACTGCCTTAATAGATTCCAGAGCAAATATTAATTACATCCAGGAGGGGCTAATTCCTAAATATTTTAAAAAACCAAAGAACGGCTCTCCACCGCCAATGCTACTAGTCTTAA
The DNA here is from genome assembly GCA_019321725.1 of Paulownia fortunei. Lineage (NCBI taxonomy): Eukaryota > Viridiplantae > Streptophyta > Magnoliopsida > Lamiales > Paulowniaceae > Paulownia > Paulownia fortunei. The sequence continues at coordinate 12,826,330 of CM033113.1, read as the reverse complement.
AATAAATTTCAAACTCTCCAACTCTCATGTATGTAATATTGGCATTTGTTTCAAAACAAGCTTTGTTCTCATCAAAGCTCTTAAGACCCTCATCATTCTTGCGAATCCATTCTTACAAGTGCTCTACCCAATTCAAGTTGATCTAGAAGGAAATAAAACTTCAATTATGGGATAAAAAATCCTTTTCTATTTTCAATTTCCAGTTAACCAAAGAGATGTCAAAGTTGTCTAAATTTTTTCAATTGTCGAAGAAGCTATCAATCAAAAAGAAAAATAAATTCCTTTTCGCAAGGAAAAAATCTCCCACTAAAAAATTGAAAGAAAAATTTTGTACCTATCTTTCAACAAAAAATAAAAAATTCCAAAAACAACCTGAAGAACAAATCTGTTTAGATTTACAAAAGCTTTTTGGGAAAGAAAAAGACATACTATCACCCTTCCTTATGAGTCAGATTTTAATGAAAGGCAAATCCCCACTAAAGGAAGACCAATACAAAGAATGAAAAACTCCTTGGATATTTAAAAAAGAAATACAAGAACTCCTTGACAAAAAGATCATTCATCCTTCCAAATCTCCTTGGCCATGCTCAGCCTTCTATGTTCAAAAATATGCAGAGCTCAAAAGAGAAACTCCAAGATTAGTAATAAATTATAAACCTCTTAACAAAGTACTCAAATGGATTAGATATCATATCCCCAACAAATCTAATATTCTCAAAAGACTTTATAATGTAAAAATCTTTTCAAAATTTGATATGAAATCTGGATTTTGGCAAATTCGAATTGATGAAAAAGACAAATACAAAACAACCTTTATTATACCTTTTGGCCAATTTGAAGGGAATGTAATGCTATTCGGCTTAAAAAATACTCCTTCTGAATTCCAAAAATCATAAATGATGTTTTTACACCATACACATCCTTTACAACAGTCTATATAGATGTCATGCTTGTTTTCAGTGAATCAGTAGATAAACATTAAAAACATTTACAAGTTTTTTCTAATCTTATCAAAAAGAATGGTTTAGTCATTTCGGCTTCAAAAATCAAACTTTTTCAAACAAATATAAGATTTTTAGGATACCAAATTAAGGAACTATTATTCCAATACAAAAATATTTAAATTATATTTATGACTTTTATTCTAAACTTTGTCAATTTTGCAAACCTTTATTTGATAGACTAAAAACTCCTCCACCCCCTTAGACACAAATTCACACTAATATTGTTAAACAGTTAAAAGTACATGTCAAAGAACTACCATGTCTCACTATTTTTGTCATCCCAATACATCTAAAATGGTCCAAATAGATGCATTATAAATTGGTTGTAGAGGAATTCTTAGCCAAATAATTGAAGGAAAAAAAACTACAGTTTGATATTAATCTGGATTATGGAAAAGCTTTGCCTAACAAAATTATCCAACAATTAAAAAAGAAATTCTTTCCATTGTATTATGAATCTCAAAATTTCAAGATGATTTATTAAACCAAAAATACTTTTTTGAGAATAGATTGTAGATCGACCAAAGGTGTTTTACCAAAAGATGTAAAAAATTTGGTTTCAAACCAAATTTTTACCAGATGGCAAGCAATTTTATGAGTTTTTTTATTTTGAAATTGAATATATAAAAAGATCTCACAATTATATTCCTGATTTTTTTACCTGTGAATTTTTGCAAGGATGTTAAAGAATGCAGAATCACCAAAACTAAAGGTGACTCCTTTGGCAAGCAATTTCAAATCTCCAATTCTAAAACTTATGTCCCTCCAGATAAGCAAAATTGAAGAATATTCCAATAGAAACTCTTAGGCCGAAGCCAAATTAGCCCTATTAAGACATCACACTCCTCAAAATCCCAAACCATTGAGGATCCTTCTACAGCCATCCATTATCACTGCTCAACCACAAAACTTAGTCCAAATTACAAATAGATTCACACCACTTGAAAACCAATTCCTCTGGCCCCCACCAAACTAACCCAAACCTTTAAAAGCACTCTAGAAACATCAAATACCCCAACTCCCATTTCAAGTACACAAACTATGTCCCAATATTTTGAAAAGGTAATTTCCTTTTTGATTGGATCAATAACCACATTCAAAATAATCCCACTAATATGGAAAACTATATCTTTGATGAAAGATATCTCTGAATTTATGAAGACCTACTCAAAACACAACAAGACTATAAAGATATTCTCATCTCCACCAAATCCATCTACGTTCAAAATAAGCCACCTAAAGGAGCACCAACCAACTCCACTGAAATTGGCTACTGCAAAATCCACATCAACTCAATTATTGCTCTACACGATTGGAGCGATGGAATTCCCTATGGCCACAACAAATTCCCAACAAACAATATCTATTAATCTCTTATAAAACAAAATTCAACAAATTCTATGTCATACTTTTCTGTTTCTCAATACCAAACTTGTTGATAATGCCCACAAAGTCCGAAACTGGTTCATTCTTTGGTGGAAAAATTTTGAACCCATCCTCGAAATGTTACCACAAAATGTCCAAAAAAGCACACAATTATTTCTCTAAAAATTTACTCAACCACCCTATATGGCGGCATATTTTGCAAGCTTACTAAAATTGAACATAGTTTCCAAACCACTACCATCCACCTAGAAACAAACATTTTTTCTTGTGGTGGACAGGAATACAACTACAAATTTTGAAAAACTAGCAGTTGTTACATGGTACCAACAAAATCCAAAATATTGAAAATTGACCACAAATTTGGGCAAACAGATCAACTCACAACAAGAGCAATTTCTTTTCAAGAAATAAAATCTTATTATAAGATTAACCTAAGCAAGCATAGAACAAAAAAATGGACTTGTAAGAATATCAAATGGACTAGGCAAGCTTCTTAGGATCAGTTAACCTTGGAGATGACAATGAGGATGATTGTTTTGAATTTTCAATCCAATTACTTGATTGAAAAGAAAATCACAATAACATATATATCAATTTCTGGTGAAAATAGTTGCAAATTCAAAAAATTGGGGTAATTCAGTACTCCAGACTTTAAAAAAAAATAGAAACTTCCAAAGGCAGAAAATGACACCAACAAAGACCCTCAATATGTGGATGATATAACAAAAGAAAATCTTGACACAAATCCCTTATCAGATGGATGCCAAACTTCTAAAGGTAGGAAATGACACCACCAGTACAAAAGCAAACAAAGACCCTAGCATACGGATGTCAGAGCAAAAACATTCAACGTAGACGTGATGGCAGATTCCAAATAAAGATTTCAAGTCCGAATAGTTGCAAGAAAAACTTCTATAAAAGCAAGGCAAATTCAGAAAATAAAGGTAGAGGTCTCAGAGTTTCATTTGTAATTTAATAGTTGTTTTGATTTTGCAGAATGTATATTACATCTTTAGCTTGCAAAACCCAAGTTTCTGTATCAAAATCCTCATTATAAATAGCAAGTAAATCTTCAAATATTTTTATATTCTTATTCATGCAATTTAATTGTTTATTCTGCAAACTTCATTGTTTAGTTGTTATAATATTTATTTTATATCTTTTGTTCTTTTTTTAATTTATATCAAATGTTTACTTTCATATATATATATATATATATTATTTAGATTCCAATTCCAACCTTTATTTTCCCCAATGTCTTTTATGGTTCTGAATATGGGACAAAGATTATATACTGGTATCGAATGGTATCAGAGCAATTCTTCTCTAGGGTGTGTGTATAGAATCTAAATCCATAAGTTGAATAAGTAAGACTTTGACATGTCGTAAGACAGCTTGAGTGTTATCGTCGCAGTAAAACATTGTCTGATTTGAAAGTTTAAACTATGAATTTTGAAACTATGATCAAATTCATGAAAAGCATGGCAACTCGTTCATACTCAAGATTTTGCAAAGTGTAACTACAGAAGAATACTTGTGGGAAGATAAAGATCTTCTTGACTAGAAACCCTCAAAGATTAAAATTTCTTATAGGTTTTAAATTTGCTTATACCATCAAAATAGAAGAATAAGTTTTACCTCTTGTTTCAGATCAACAAACTCTGCACTTATTTTCCAAAAGCTCTATTCCTAAGCACTCTAAAAATGATTACAAATTCTTACATATTGGGTTAGTACAATTTGCTATAAAGCCATTTGTTAAGTGCATATTTTAATATATTTTTGTATCAAATCCTTTATACTTTTTTTGCTTTATTCTTGATAATATTATAGTTTTATCAATGTTTTATGTTAGGGAATCAATGAACAAAAAGATATCAAAAAGAGCCAAAATAAAACCAAAGAAGACAACACATTTCGTGAGCAAGTTGGGAGATAATATTTCATTGGATAAAAAAAGTATCACAATTAGAAGAAAAGGGCTACTTTTGCCTATGTCCATCATGTGTAGATCAAAATATATGCAAGAAATCACTTGGACTTTGCAAGTGATTGTTGGGCTCAAAATTAACATGTTTCTAAACTTGTGTAGTTTTGGTAATTTAAGTATAACTCCATGCTCAAAAGCCATATGGATTTGAATCTTGCTCCATTTGAAATGAAAAAATAGAAATATAACTTTGCTGTTGGAAGCTCAGCCGAATTTAATCTTGATTATAGCATAAAATTTGTCCAAGTGAGAGCATTGGAAGGAATCTATCTATGCTAACACATCTTCTTAAATCAAGCATAACATTCTCCCTAGTGGCTGGAATTAGATGATTCGAATTGAAAAATAAAGCTAAAGGACAAATATACAACTTTCATGTTGATTACCTTTCCAAAATCAGATGACAAAATTCAGATCTGAAAAGGACATATGAATTTAGTTCACATTTGAAGTTAATTTGGAATGCATTTGGAGTGAATTTGGAGATGTTAATTTAGGCACTCTTCTATATATAGGATCTCTTGGATGTCATTCAAGATACACAAAAACCTTTAGACTAGGAAAGAAAGTTTTATTGTTGCTTTTCTTTAGGCTAAGTTTTATAGTAGTAATGTAAGTTTTTTAGTAGTAATAGAAATGTATTCTCTAGTTTCTCTTCTACTTATAGTTTTTTCTACTTTCATTATATCTTTCTAAATTTCATTTAAGCTAAGGAGAAAGGGTGAAACTCTTGATAGAGAAAGTGGAATGGTTATAAAAGTGCATAATGTTCAGGTGTGTTATTTTATTATTTTAATTTTTGATTGAAATTCTCCTTATTTAGTGGTGATTATTGATTTATGTATCACTAATGACAACAAATACTTGAGTTTATTTCGCTTATTGTACAGTTCTACCCCACCAACTACTAATGTGAAACCTTGATTTGTTATAGACAAATGTGTGCATAAATACTTGATCCCATAAACAAGAATTGGTGTTAAGATATAATTTGCAAACAGTAAGACAATATCATAATTACCTTAATGTATGAGCTATTTGATAACATCTTCCCATTGGAGCCTTCATTATGTATGGATTCCAATTGTGGCAATTAAAATAGATAAAAATAAATAAATAATCATTCATCTATCCAAAACTCAAAAGCGGATCTCTAATTTTTAGTACTTTTATTACTTTAATTTCTTAGTTATAGCATAAATTTTTCTTTATATTCTAAACCACATTCAACCCATCTTTTAAGAAATATAAACCCTAAAACTTCAAACAATTTTTCTGTGGATCGACCTCGAACTCCCTAAAAATTTATTATTTGACACAACCTGTATTTGAGTTTGCAATCTTAGAGTTGTAGCACCATTAATAAAAGAAGGATTGGATACTAGTATCTTTCTTGCTGTACGAGATTGTAAACATCTAAAGTTCCATGACTCTTTACTTGGACTAGTAGAAATTAGTTTATGCAATGGTCCAATTTATTTTAATTTTTTCCCTGATTTTACAGTTTCTCTTTTAGATCCTCATTATTTAGATGTTCTTACTTTAAATGTCAAAAATTATAACTATAAGATGATGAAAACATGGTCTCATATTTATGAAATTTTCTATAGACTTCACTACAAAATCACACATACAGGATTAGATATCAATATTGTTTCTCATACAAAATCTCCCAGACAAACCATTTTTTGGGAGATTAATAGGGCCAAATCTAACTTGATGGTTCCCAAAACCATTGAATGGAAAAATGTTACTCTACCTACAACCTGGGATCTACTTCTTGGATCAAATCCTCCTACCAACAAGTTAACAACTTTGAAATTGATCAAATCATACAACATCCTGATGGAGCTTTTGATGTCAAATTTCTTTGTCAAATTCTCTTAAAGATTCCTAGAAATCCTAAAGTCCAAAATTTTTATTCGGCAAGACATTTGGTTTCCACCCCGTCAGAAACTACTAGACCTACCAGAGCTACTTTCCAAGGAATACATATTAACCAAAATCTTGCTCAACCCGTCTATGAAGATTATGAAGAATCCAAACCAACAAGACTCCCCTATCTCTGCTCCTTCACATATTTTTACTATCACAAAAGAATTTTATATTGACAAAGATTTCCTCAAACAAGATTTCCTTTCTGAAACAAACTATTCTAATTAGAAATGGTTTATGAAAACTTTTAAAAAATTTCAGAAAGACTCAATCCGTACTGAGTGGTATGCGTATATAACCTATACCAAGCAGAATGTTCATTTCTTCAGTTATTTATTCCAAAAATATTACGCGGGAAACCTCCAAGTTAAAAAAAATCTCAAGAAAATGGACCAAATCCGATAATTCTATAATTTATGGGAAAAAACCTCCCCATGAAGAGACAAGAATTTCTCTAAATAATAAAATCATTGAATGTCTCCTTGTCTTAGAAACAAAACCAGAAAACTCTACTGCTACACAAATCAAACAAAATAATTTTACCTATCTCAGTCTACATTCCACTGGCAAACAGCTTGTTCACATTGAATCCAAAATAGAAGAAACTTCTGATTCAAAACCCAAAGCTACTAGTTCTGCTAATACACAATCTAACCCCTCCTTACAAATCTCTTAAAATAAACTACCTTTCTAAATTCTTGACCACATACCCAAACTCAATTCTAAAAATAATTTATTATCAAAAATCCAAACAAGATTACAAAATCTTGGAAAAGAAAAAAAATACTAAATACCTTAGAAAAAGATTCAAAATTTTCAGAAGAGGAATATCCTTTTTTGCTCAATTCTATCCAAAATATACAACCTTACAGAAATCATTATCCTCGTCCTACTCTATCAAACTTACAAACTGAAGAAATACAAAACTTTAGATCTTTTAATGGAAAAGCCATCTATGAATGGAATCTAGATGGATTGTCCGAGTACCAAATTCTCAGTCTTTGCAAGCAAATTGCCATAGTTTCTAACATCTACAAAGAAAGAGCCAATCATTTTGATGTAGATGATGCAAAAAACCTTATTCTCGGCTTCAATGGCCAACTCAAAGATTGGTGGGATAATTAAGCCAGAAACCAAATTCTTACTTGTATAAAAAGAGATTTAGAAAGGAATTCCATTCAAGATAATGATGGAAATCCTATAACCTCAGAGGTTCCCGCTTTAATCTATATAATCATTATACATTTTATTGGTAATCCTCAAATTTATCAAGAAAGGAACACCAAATTTCATCAAAATCTAAAATATAGAGAACTTCAAGATTTCAAATGGTACAAAGATGTCTTCCTCTCCAAAATCTATGAAAGGGCCGATGCCACTAGTTACTTTTGGAAAGAAAAAATCATTTTCGGATTTACCCAAATTATTTGTAGAAAAATTCGTGATAAAATTAAAGAAACATATGGAGATATTTCCTCACTTTCTTATGGAGAAATCATAAATCAAATTAATCTTGTAGGATTACTCTTATGCAATAATCTTTGATTAAAATCACTATTAAAAAAGCAAAATCTAACAACTCAAAAGGAGTTGGGATCCAATCACCATCACATAAATTCAAAACTACAAAAAATCTTCAAAAAATCTCCACAAAAAATCTCAATAAAGAAACTTCCCTAACAAACAATTCCCAAAAAATAATTTCACTTTAAATTAATCTGGCATAGGTCATATTTGTGGTAAACCAAGATATTGTGCCGCAACTTGCTGAATACGATGACGTATCCAAGAACTCCAATTCAGAGAGAAAACAATGAATCAACTTCTCAGTCTTCTTATTAAAGATGAATTAATGTTTCTTACTTGGGGAAAATGATACTCCTGCTTCTGAAGAAGAATTAAATCAAATCCAACTAAAAGAAATAGAATCATCCGAGGATGAAAATTCAAAATCACAACCAATTCATGTGAAGAGTGTCCCCGAGGAATTTAACTTTGGAGCAAGAAAATATCAATGCTCACAGAACAATTCCCTTTCATTCTTGACCTCATAGACAAAATTGAAAATTCAGAAGCTAAAGAAAAATATCTTCATCAACTGCAAAATATGATTTCAAAGAAAGGATAAACCTCAAAACCTTTACCTCTAGTAAAAACAAAATTTAAAAATATCATGAAAATGTTCGATCATCAAAAACCAAATAAATCTTCCCTCTCTGACTTACAACAAGAAATCAAAAATCTCAAAAAAAATCAAATACCTTAAAGACGACCCTCACCAAATAAAAGAAGATGTTCTTATTCTAAAATTATAAATACAAATCCAACAGCAAAAAAACAAAGATTCCAAAAATGAAAAAGAATCTTTTATTAATAGCCTTTTACAAAATCTTCTACCAAAAGTGGTATGTAAAACTAAAACTTAGCATTGAAGATTCTAAGCAATTACCATAATGGATTCTGGAGCAAATATGAATTACATCAAGGAGGGGCTAATTCCTACAAAATATTTTGAAGAAACTCAAGAATCTCCATTGCCAATGCTACAAACCTCAAAAAAAATTGCAAACTCTCCAAAGCTCATGTATGTAGTAGTAATGACAATTATTTTAAAACCGACTTTGTTATCGTCAAAGATCTCAGCACCCCATCATTCTTGAGAATCCATTCTCACAAATGCTTTACCCAATTACAGTTAATCCATAAGGAATAAAACTTCTGCCATCGAAAAAGAAATCCTTTGCCAGTTTTAATTTCCAGTTACACAAAGCGATTTCAAAGTTGTCCACTATTCTTCAGTTTCAAAGAAACTACCAATCAAAAAGAAAAATAAATTCTTTTTCTCAAAGAAGAAATTTTTAACCAAAAAATTGAAAAATAAATTTTGTGCCTATCTTTTAACAAAAAAATCAAATTCCAAAAACAACTAGAAGAACAAATCTACTCAAATTTATCAAATGCTTTCTGGGAAATGAAAAGACATACTATCTCCCTTCCTTAGGAATTAGATTTTAATGAAAGGTAAATCCCCACTTTAGATTTTAATGAAAGGTAAATCCCCACTAAAGCATGACCAATACATATGAATCAAGAACTCTTAGAATATTGTAAAAAAAAAAATACATGAACTCTATGACAAAAAGATCATTCATCCTTCCAAATCTCCTCGATCATGCTCAGCCTTCTATGTTCAAAAAAATGCTAAGCTCGAAAGAGTAATAAATTACAAACCTCTTATCAAAGTACTCAGATGGATTAGATATCATATCCCTAACAAATATGATATTCACAGAAGACTTTATAATACATTTTTTTTTCAAAATTTGATAAATTTGGATTTTGGCAAATTTGAATTAATGAAAAAGACAAAAACAAAATAGCCTTTATTGTACGTTTTAGCCAATTTGAAGGGAATGTAATGCCATTTGGCTTAAAAAATGCTCCTTCTGAATTCTGAAAATCATGAATGATATTTTTACACTATACATATCCTTTACAACAGTCTATATAGATAACGCGCTTGTTTTTGGTGAATCTTTTGATAAACATTGAAAATATTTACAAGTTTTTTCTAATAAGAAAGAATGGTTTAGTCATTTTGGCTTCCAAAATCAAACCATTTCAAATAAATAGAAGAATTTTAGGATACCAAATTTATAAAGGAACTATTATCCCAATAAAAAGTTCTTTAAATTATATTTCTGACTTTTATCGTATACTTTGCCAATTTGCAAACCTTTATTTGATAGACTGGTACATGTCAAAGAACTACCACGTCTCACCATTTTTGTCATCCCAATATATCTAAAATAGTCCAAACAAATGCATTAGAAATTGGTTATAGAGCAGATTCACACCACTTTGAAAATCAATTCCTCTGGCCTCCATTATTAACCCAAACCTTTGAAACCACTCCACAAACAAGAAATACCCCAATTCCCATTTCAGTACACAAACTATGTCCTACTATTTTGAAAAAGGTATCTTCCTTGAAATTTTTTATGTTTTTTGACATCTATGCGAAAATTCACGAGTTAAAAAATTAGGAATATAATTGTGAGGTCCCTTTATATATTCAATTTTGAAATAAAAAATGTATAAAATAGCCTGCCTTTAGGTAAAAATTTATTTTGAAATCAAATTTTTTACATCTATTGCTAAACATCATTGGCTACCCTACAATCTATTCTCAAAAGATATTTTTGGTTTACTAAATTATCTTGAAATTTTGAGATGCATAATACAATGGAAAGAATTTCATTTTCAATTGTTGGAGAATTTTGTTGGGCGGAGCTTTTCCATAATCCAGAGTAATATCGAGTTGTAGTTTCTTTTCCTTCAATTATTTGGCTAAAAATCATCCATAACCAGTTTATGATGCATCTGTTTGGACTATTTTAGGTGCATTGGGATGACAAATGGTGAGACATGGGAGCTTTTTTAACTGTTTGACAATATTAGTGTGAATTTATGTCTAAGAGGCGAATGAGTTCTCAGTCTATCAAATAAAGGTTTGCAAAACTAACAAAATTTAGGATAAAAGTCGTAAATATAATTTAAAGATCCTAAGAATCTTTGCAATTTATTTTTCTCAAAGATTTGGTGAGGAAATTTATCTCCAAAACTTAAAGATCTTTATATTGGGATGATAGATCCTTTCCTAAAAATCTTATATTTGTTTGTAAAAGCTCGATTTTAGAAGTCGAAACGACTAAGCCATTCCTTTTTAAAAGATTAGAAAAAACTTGTAAATGTTTCCAATGTTTATCTATGGATTCACTAAAAACAAGCACATCATCTATAAAGACTATTGTAAGGTTGTGTATGGTGTAAAAATATAATTCATGATTTTTTGTAATTCAGAAGAAGCATTTTTTAAGCCAAATAGCATTACATTCCATTTAAATTGGCCAAAAGGTACAATAAAAGTTGTTTTGTATTTGTCTTTTTTATCAATTTGAATTTGCCAAAATCCAGATTTCATATCAAATTTTGAAAAGAATTTTGCATTCTAAAGTCTTTTAAGAAGATCATATTTGTTTGGGATAGGATATCTAATCCATTTGAGTACTTTGTTAAGAGGTTTGTAATTTATTACTAATCTTGGAGTTTTTTTTTCGAGCTTATCATTTTTTTAACATAGAAGGTTGAGCATGACCAAGGAGATTTGGAAGGACAAATGATATTTTTGTCAAGGAGTTCTTGTATTTTCTTTTTACAATATTCTAAGAGTTCTTGATTCATTTGTATTAGTCTTGCTTTAGTGGGGATATACCTTTCACTAAAATCTGATTCCTAAGCAAGGGAGACATAATATGTCTTTTTCTTTCCTAGAAAGCATTTGGTAAATTTGAATAAATTTGTTCTTCTAGTTATTCTTGGAAATTTTATATTTTTTGCTGAAAGATAGGCACATAAATTTATTTTCCATTTTTTGGTTGGAGATTTCTTATTTGAGAAAAAGGATTTATTTTTCTTTTTGATTGATAGTTTCTGGGATAACTGAAGAATTTTGGACAACGTTGACATCTCTTTGTGTAACAGCAAATTAAAAAAGGAAAAAATTCTCTTCCCATGATAAAGTTTTAATGCCTTTTGGATCAACTTGAATTGGGTAGAGTAATTGTAAGAATGGATTCCCAAGAATGATAGGGGTGTTGAGATCCTTGACGAGAATAAAAGCTGGTTTTTGAAACAATTGAAATTATTACATACATGAGCTTTGGAGATTTTGAAATTTATTTTAAGACCTGTAGCTTTGGTGTGGAGAGCCTTTGGGTTTTTTCAAAATATTTTGTAGGAATTAGCCCCTTCTCGATGCAATTCATATCTATTTTGAAATCCATTAAAATAATTGCTTCTAGTTTAAAATCTTCAATGATAAGTTTTATTCTTACATATCACTTTTGGTAGGAGATTTTGGAAAGGCTATTAACAAAGGACTCTTCTTCATTTTCATAATCTTTGTCTTTTTTGGTCTTGGATTTGTATTTGTAATTTTGGAATAAGAACATCTTGTTTTATATGGTGATGGTCGTCTTTAAGGGATCTGATTTCTTTTTTGAAATTTTTTATTTCTTGTTTTAAGTTAGAGAGGGAAGATTTATTTGGTTTTCGATGATTGAACATTTTCATAATTCTTTAAATTCTGTTTTTGGCTGAGGTAAAAGTTTTAAAGTTTTTTCCTTTTTCTGAAATCATATTTTACAGTTGATGAAGATATTTTTCTTTAGCTTTGGGATCTCTAATTTTGTCTATTAGGTCAAGTATGAAACGGAATTGGTTTGAGAGCATTAATATTTTCTTGCTATAAAGACAAATTCATGGGAGATACTCTTCAAATGAATTTAGTTCTAATTTGAATTTTCATCATCAAAAGATTTTATTTCTTCTAGTTGTCCAAGCATCCACATAATCCCAATCTGATATTGATGGATATTGTTTGTTGGGAATTTGTTTGTGGTCATAGGGATTTTTGTTGCTCCAATCTTGTAGAACAATAACGGAGTTGATGTGAATTTTTCGGTAGCCAATTTTAGTGTTGTTGGCTGGGGCTCATTTGGGTGGCTTATTTTGAATGTAGATGGATTTGGTGGAAGTAAGAATATCTTCATAGTATTATTGTGTTTTAAGTGGGTCTTCATAGACTCAGAGAAATCTTTCATCAAAGATATAGTTTGCCATATTGGTGGGATTACTTTGAGTGTGGTCATTGATCTAATCATCTTCAATCATGCAACAAAGCAAAATGTGACTTCTTTGGCAAGCAGTTTCAAATCTCCAATTTCAAAGCCTCTGTCCCTCCAGACAATCAAAATTAAAGAATTTTCCAACAAAAACCCTAAAGCCGAAGCCAAATTAGCCTTATTAAGACCTTAAACTCCTCAAAATCCCAAACTATTAAGGATCTTACTACGTCCATCTATTACCACTACTAAACCACTGCTACAACTTTAAGGTTGCAAAATCAAGTGGAGGTTGTGTCAAGTAATAAATTTTTCGAGAGTCCAAGGTCGATTCGCAAAGAAGTTGTTTGAAGTTTTCGAGTTTATATTTTTTAAAAGATAGGTTGAATGTAGTTTAGATTATAAAGAAAAATTTATGCTACAACTAATAAATCAAATTAAGAAAAGTTTTGAGGATTAGGGATCCACTCTTGAGTTTTGGATACATGAATGATTATTTATTCTTTTTACCTCTTTTAAATGCTACTATTGGAATCTATACATAATAAAGGTTCCAATGGAAAGATGTTATCAAATACCTCATGCATTAAGGTAATCATGATATTGTCTTACTATTTGTAAATAATCTCTTAACACCAATACATGTTTATGCGATTAAGTATTTATGCACATATTTATTTACAACAAATCAAGATTTCACATTAGTTGTTGGTGTAGTAGAACCGTACAATAAACTAAATGAACTCAAGTATTTTTTGTGTCATTGTTGATACACAAATCAAGAATTGCCACTAAATAAGAAGGGTTTTAACGCCAACACATATTTATGGGATTAATTATTTATGTGCACATTTATCTACAACAAATCAAGGTTTCAAGTTACTAGTCGATGTAGTAGAACAAATGCTAAATGAACCCAACTACTTGTTGTGCCATTAGAGATATATAAATTAAGAATCACCACTAAACAAGGAGGATTTCAATCAAAAATTAAAATAATAATACAACACACCTGAATATTATGCACCTTTATTACCGTTCTTCTTCCTCCATCAAGAGGTTCACCCTTTCTCCTCAACTAAATAAAATTTAGAATGACATAATAAAAGTAGAAAAGACTAAAAATAGAAGATAAACTAGATAATACATTTCTATTACTATTTGAAAACTTACATTACTACTAGAAAACTTAGCCTAAAAAAAAAACAACAATAAAGCTTTTTTTCCCCCTCTAAGGGTTTTTGTATGTCTTAAATGACATCCAAGAGCCTTTATTTATAGTAGAAGAGTGCCTAAATTGGTATCTCCAAATTCACTCCAATGCACTCTAAATTTACTTTAAATATGCTCTAAATTCGCATGTCCTTTTCAAATATGAATTTTATCACATATTTTTCTCCATAAAATCAGCTGATTTTGGAAAAGTCATCAACATGAAAGTTGTGTATTTGTCTGTTAGATTCATTTTCCAACTTGAATAACTTAATTCAAACCACTAGGAAGAAAGTTATGCTTGATTTAATAAAATGTATCAACATAAATAGATTCTTTCCAATACACATAATTCGACGAATTTTCTGCTATAATCAAGGCTGAATTGGGCTAAACTTCCAACAACAAAGTTTTAGTTCTATCTCTAGCCTTTCAAATGAATGAATATTTAGGTCTATATGGCCTTTGATCATAGAGTTATGTCTAAAATACAAAAACTGCACAAGTTTAGAAACATGCTTATTTTAAATTTAATGCAAGTCCAACCATCACTTGCAAAGTTCAAGTAATTTCTTGCATATATATGTATATATACATATATATATATATATTTGATGACCCAGGTTCTGGGCTTCTCCTGACTAGTTTTTAGGAGAGGACGGTTTTTCCCCCTAGTTTGCCCTCCGTGTAAATACGGTGGCACAACCTATACACACACAGGTCAAACCTCCGTATAGGTCACCCTGCCAATGGACACACCTACAGCACGACAAGGTACCCCCAGAAGGGCGGATACAGGTAGGCTACGCTCCTGCCATCAAAGTAATTCGAACCCACGGTGCTCATATTTTTCTCCTCATGTCTTACCGCTGCGCCATGCCCGCAGGGGCTCTTGCATATATTTTGATCTACACATGATGGACTTAGGCAAAAATATTTCTTTTCTTCTAGTTATGATGCTTCTTTCATCTAATAAAATATTATCTCCCCTTGCTCACGAAACGTGTTATCTTGTTTAATTTTATTTTGATCCTTTATTGATCTCTTTTTGTTCATTGATTCCCTAACATAAAACATTAATAAATTTATAATATTAACAAGAACAAAGCAAGGAAAGTATAAAGGATTTGATATAAAAATATATCAAAATATACACTTATCAAATTCCCTCACACTTAACACTTGCTCGTCCTTGAGCAAGCCTAAAACAAACCTAACTAATTCACTTTCATAGGAAATCACAATTGTATTTAGATATGCAACAAGTCTTTAAACCCCTAGGTGGCTCATAGAAGACGAGTTATAGTCTCATGAGGGTTTCTAGTGGTAATACCCACAAACACCTATGATAACTAACTTCCAACCATTATTCTCATGAAGCAATAAAGTAATATGGAAATGAAATCAAACAAGTGTTGAATCTAACCCTTAGTTATTCAAAAGTCAATATATTTCCATGATAAGCATACTCAAGTGTGTGTGTGAATAGTTAATGTCAACAATGACAAAACCATGCATGTTTCAAACAAATGTATTCCCATAGAACCTCATAAAAACTATCACTCAATCTCTAATGGAAGAGTTAAACATTATATGCTCTTCATTTGGTACAAATCTCCATTATACCGAATGCACCATAGAAAATCAAAAGGTCTTCAACAAAGGTTGTAATGGGGTCAAGGGGTAGTGATGTGGTTAAGAAATAAAAGGATAGGATGCAACAAAAGTTCTAAAAACTTCATGGATTAGAGACATAGAATTTATAAATGAAAAATTCTCATACTTTAGGAATTTCAACATCGGGGCCTATTGTTATTGAATTGGACCTTTCTTCATCATTCTTATTGATTTTTCCATATCTTATTTTTTAGTTGCAACTCATCAAATTTTTAACACTTTGTGACTTTTGTTTTAAAGAAGAGAAACTCCCCCACACTTATCTTATATTATAACCCAAATTTCTTTTGTAAGCTCATCTTGTCAATAGAATATCTCTTAACCTCCAAATTATTTTTATAACAAAGGTAGGATAATAGTATATTTAGACTAGGTACGAAAATTAGGTTACCATAGAAAAAGCTTATTCATTGAAAGGCTCAAAGTGGCTTACTCTAGGAATGTTCACTTGGAGCATCACATGCGGAATAAGCTGATTTGGCTATGGTGCAAGAAAGCCTAATGCCTTAATTATTTTTCAAGTGGTGCTCAATCAATCGTTCACCTCAACAGACCAAAACAAAAAGTTCTATATAACCCATACATGTCGAAAATCCAAGTGATGATTAAAATGAGGCATAAGAACTACTTATTTTGACATGCTTGTCCCCACACTGAATAACATAACTATTTGTGCAAAAATATTTGAAAACAATTATCACAAAAATATATTAACCAAAAAATAATATCAAAGTCCAAAACGACACTCATCATCAATCAAACCACATTATTCGTACTTGATTTTAATCATTGAAGTTGGAGAAT
Source organism: Paulownia fortunei (assembly GCA_019321725.1). Lineage (NCBI taxonomy): Eukaryota > Viridiplantae > Streptophyta > Magnoliopsida > Lamiales > Paulowniaceae > Paulownia > Paulownia fortunei. The sequence goes on along the minus strand of CM033113.1, from coordinate 12,809,636 downwards.
ATCGACGACTCAAAAAAATTTTGATAATTCATAAATTTTTGTTAAAAACTTTACAAACTTACCATGTTTCCCCCCAAAAAATATAGAGGTACGTCTTAGGAGGGTTAAAGTTACTCTTTACTTTGCCACCCTTTTTCATGATTTCAACGGCCTAAAAGAAAACACGTTTAAAAGATTTTTTTTCTTTTTTAAAAAAAAACTAGAAAAATGCACATTAAATATGCAAGATATGATATCAAATATCCCCTCCCCCAACCTAATCGAGACAATGTCCCTAATGTCAAAAATAGGTAGGAAAGTGAGTTTAGAAGATATTACCTGAAATATGACTTATTGGAAAATAAAGCTAAAACAACACAATATATAAACTATTAGTTGAAACTATTAAGGATAAATTTCACATGTTGAGAGTCAAATTCATTTTGCATTTTTGATCATTGTCCCTATTGGACCAATCCACGCGAGCCAAGGTTGGATCAGGTTCTGGCATATATACTAGTAGTTGATCAAACAGTTGGTTAGATGTTGGAGCATAAATGAGAATTCATCTCGCAGAAGGTGAAATAAAACCTTTTTGTATAGTATGATCCACAAAAGATAGCAAACCCTCAAAGAAACCATTAACATTAAGAATACTTATAGATTTCTGGTGAATGTTGAGTTTTGCCTAAGAGATAACTTCGAATAATTCCTCTAATGTACCAAAACCATCAGGTAAAGTGATGAATGCATCCGCATTGTTTCACATGTTAGGCATTATGTCCTGAATATATGACACTTTTAGCTCATCTCCGATGGCCATACATGTGATTTCTATACTGTTAAAGGTTTTAAAATAACTCCTAAAACTTTGACACCTCGTTCATGAGCAGAAGTAGCAACACTCTCCATTAACCTCAAACTGCCTCCCCCACACACTAAATGAATTTTTCTTTATGCTAAAGTTCATTCAAGTTTATTGGTTGCCCCTATAAACTCACAATTTTTTTCTAGATTGGTTTCACAAAAGACACAAATATAGTTGAACTTGCGAGTGGAAGATAATTCTATTTTTATTTTTATTTTTAAAAGTGAGTTGTGCAAAAATAGAGTAAGTACAGCGCTATTTATTAAGCTATGAACAGGGAATTCATTTATTGCATGTTTTTTTATTTTGTAAGAAAGATTGAAAATAAGGACACAAAGTTTGAAAAAACATTAACTACTACACGTGAATGTACACGTAGTTGTGACTGTGGCTCATATCTTTCTTTGGTTTTACACCTAATAACGACTTAAACGCCCTCTTTGGGTAGAGGATATACTTCCCATCTAATTTTCTTACAAATTAGCAAACATGATCTTTTAATGTCAGATTCTCAAAACTATAACACTCATATTCATCCTAAAAGTGATTCTTTAAATCAAGAATTGCACAATGTACTAATTCACATGAATGTATATCAATGGTCAATATAATGTCATCTAAAGACTTCTTACTCAGTTCATCCATAATGAACTGAATTTCATCTTCATGATTTTTAGAAACCACTCCTAAGGAAGTTGCATTTTTGTTTTGTTTTGTTTTATTTTTTTATCAGTTGTTTGGAAAACTGATAAATCCGACTTCAATAGCCATGGATACCGTTATCCGCCACTTAACCAGGAAGGATTCTAATTTTTGATAATTTTCATAATTTTTGTAAAAAGTGTAAGTATTTTTGAAAAGAATGGGTCAACAAAATTTGCACAGCAAGATCTTTGCAGCGATTTTCTTTGTTAAAATGTGACTACCATGTGCTCTTGCATGACAAAATCTAAAAAAAAAAAATTCTACCTACCACATTATTAGCAAGCATTTTCGATTAGGATAAAATAAAATAGAAAAAAAAAATGGATAAAAAGAAAAGAGAATGAGAGTTATAGAAAGCAAATATGTGATTATCAGCTCTCATAGCCTTTTTTTTCATCTATTAGGTTGCCTCCCAACAAGTGCTTGGTTTAATGTCCTTAGCTCGACATTGCCTCCTTCATCACTCATTAATATATGCTATCAAAGACATCGTCCATCCAATTACTGTCTCATAATTTCGAAGCATCTAAATAAGTTTGTCCGCTTGTACTTGAGTGAGGTATTTTGCAACAACTTTAAGGTTGCAAACCCAAGTACATGTTGTGTCAAGTAATAAATTTTTCGAAAGTCTGAGGTCGATTTACAGAAAAGTTGTTTGAAGTTTTCGGATTTATATTTCATAAAACATAGGCTGGATGTGGTTTTGATTATAAAGAAAAATTTAGGCTATAACTAATAAATCAAAGTAAATGTACTCAGGTTTAGAGATGCGCTCTTAAGTTTTGGATAGAAGAATGGTTATTTATTATTATTTTCACCTCTTTTAAATGCCACTATTAGAATTCATACACAATGAAGGTTCTAATGGGAAGATGTTTGCATTAAGGTAATCATGATATTGTCTTACTATTTACAAATTATCTTTTAACACCAATATTTATTTATGAAATTTTATGCACACCTTTGTCTAGAACAAATCAATTTTCATGTTACCAGTTAGTGTAGTAAAATCGTACAATAATCTAAATGAACCCAAGTATTTGTTGTGCCATTGGTGATACATAAATCAAGAATCCCTACTAAATAAGAAGGTTTTTAATGCCAACACTTATTTGTGAGATTAAGTATTTATGCAGACCTTTATATATAACAAATCAATGTCTCACATTAGCCGTTGGTATAGTAGAATCATATAATAAGTTAAAAGAACTCAAGTATTTATTGTGTCATTGGTGATACATAAATCAAGAATCGCCACTAAATAAGGAGGGTTTCAATCAAAAATTAAAATAATAATACAACACACCTGAATATTATGCACCTTTATAACCATTCATCTTTCTCCATCAAGAGGTTCACCCTTTCTCCTCACCTAAATAAAATTTACAAAGACATAATGAAAGTAGAAAATACTAAAAATAGAAGGGAAACTAGAGAAAATATTTCTATTATTACTAGAAAACATAGCCTAAAGAAAGACAACAATAAAGCTTTCTTTCCTCCTTTAAGGGTTTTTGTATATCTTGAATGACATCTAAGAGCCCCTATTTATAGTAGAAGAGTGTCCAAATTGGCATCTCCAAATGCACTCCAAATTTACTTTCAATATGCTCTAAATTCATATATCTTTTTTAGATTCGAATTTTGTCACATATTTTTTTCCTTGAAATCATGATTTTGGAATGTGAAACTGTGTATTTTTCAGTTAACTTTATTTTTCAACTTGAATCACCTAATTCTAACTACTAAGAAGAAAGTTATGCTTGATTTAAGGAAATGTGTCAGCATAGATAAATCTTTTCCAATAAATGTGTCAGCATAGATAGATCTTTTTTAATACACATACTTGGATGAATTTTCTACTATAATCAAGGCTAAAATGGTCAAGCTTCCAACATCAAAGTTGTAGTTAAATATATTCACTTTCAAATAAAGTAAGATTTAGGTCTATAGGGATTTTGAATATAGAGTTATGCCCAAAACATGAAAATTGCACAAGTTTGAAAACATGTTTATTTTGAATTTAATGCAAACCCAATAATCACTTGTAAAGTTTAAATGATTTCTTGCATATATTTTGATCCACAAATGATGGCTTTAGGCAAAAATAGCCCTTTTTTCTAATTGTGATAATTATTTGATCTAATGAAATATTATCAACCAACTTGTTCACGAAACGTGTTGTCTTCTTTGGATTTTTTTTACTCTTTTTGATTGCTTTTTGTTATTAATTCCCTAACACAAAATATTAATAAAATTATAACATTAACAAGAATAAAGCAAGAAAATTATAAAGAATTTGATACAAAAAATATGTCAAAATATACACTTATCAACCACAAACCACAATCCAAATTACAAATAGATTCACACCACTTTGAAAACCAATTCCTCTGCCCCCCTCCAAACTAACTCAAACCTTTAAAAACACTCTACAAACATGAAATACCCCAATTCCCACACAAACTATGTCCCAATATTTTGAAAAAGATAAGTTCCTTTTTGATTGCATCATTGATGATGATTGGATCAGTGACCACACTCAAAGTAATCCCACCAATATGGCAAACTATATTTTTGATGAAAGATATCTCCGAGTCTATGAAGTCCCACTCAAAACACAACAATACTATGAAGATATTCTCACTTCCACCAAATCTATGTATGTTCAAAATAAGCCATCCAAAGGAGCCCCAATCAACTCCACTAAATTGGCTGCCGCAAAATCCACATCAACTCCATTTTTACTCTACAAGGTTGGAGCGACGAAAATCCCTATGGCCACAAACAAATGCCCAACAAACAATATCCATTAATCTCTTATTGGCATTATGTGGATGGTTGGACTAAATTTCTTCTATAACAAAATTCAACAAATTCCATGTCATACTTTTTTGTTCTCAATATCGAACTTCTTGATATTGCCCACAAAATCCCAAACTGGTCACTTCTTTGGTGGAAAATTTTTGGACCCATCCTCGAAATATTACCACAAAATGTCTAAGAAGCACACAATTATTTCTCTCAAAATTTACTCAATCCACCCTATATGAGGGCACATGTTCCATGCCTACTAAAATTTTATCTTCAATTCATTATTACTTGAATTTTCAAAATCGATCATAATTTCCAAATCACTACCATCAACCTCGAAATGAATATTTTTTCTTTAGAGAAAAAAGTTCATGTTAAGTGGTGGATAGGAATGACAACTGCAAATTTTGAAAACCCAGCAGTTATTACATGGTACCAACAACATAAAAAATATTGCAAATTAACCACAAATTTGGGCAAACAGATCAACTCACAAGAAGAGCAATTTCTTATTAGGAAATAAATCTTGCTGCAAGACTAGCCCAAGCAATCATAGAAGAAGAAATAGAAAAAATCTTGCAAGAACATCAAAGTGACAGGGCAAGCTCCTCGGGATCAGTTAACCTAGCAGACGACAATGAAGATGATTCTTTCGGAATTTTTAGTCTTAATTGGAAAAAAAAATACAAGAATATATATATATATATATATCAATTTCTGGTGAAAAATAGTTGCAAATTCAAAATTTTGGGGTAATTTAGTACTCTGGACTTAAAAAGGAAAAAAAACACAAAGTTCCAAAGGCAAGAAATGATACCCATAAAGACCCTCAACATGCGGATGACAGAACAAAAGCAAATCTTGATACAAATCCCTTATTAGATGAATACCAAACTTCCAAAGGCAGGGATGACACCATCAGAACAAAAGCAAACAAAGTCCCTTAGCATGCAAATGCCAAAGCAAAAGCATTCAATAAAGAAGTGATGGCGTATTCCAAATGAAGATTTCAAGTACGAACAGTTGCAAGAAGAACTTCTATAAAAGTAAGGCAAATTCAGAAAACCAAGGCAGAAGTCTCAGAGTTCTATTTGTAATTTAATATTTGTTTTGATTTTACATAATGTATATTCAATATTTTTCTTGCAAAACCCAAGTTTCTATATCAAAATCCTTGTTCTAAATATCAAGTAAAGTTTCAAATTTTTCTATATTATGATTCATGTGATTTATTTATTTATTATGCAAACTGTATTATTTAGTTGTTATTATTTTCGGTTTATATAAAAAAAAAAATAGTTTATATCAATTGTTTACTTTCATATATATTGTTTAAATTCCAATTCCAGTCTTCATTTTCCCCGATGTCTTTTATGGTTTAGAATTTGGAACAAATCTTGATTATATAATACTATATATATGTATATATGTACAATGTGTTTTTGTCAACTAGTGGGTGGTTTTGCACGTTTGCAAAGCCTATTTGTTATAAAGTCAATTCTCTTTCCCTTTAAAAACATTGAAAAATTTCCACCAAGAAAATCTAAAATACATATACTAATGCAATCTCCTCTTCTTGTTTGTGAAAGGTAATCGAGATCAATGATATCTAAATAGTTTTAAATTGCCATGGAACTTGTCCATGATCTCTGTGCTATTGATATAGGAATATTCTTCAAAGCACATGACATTATTCACTAGTTTGGAAGCTCGACACTAGAGCTTCAATTGACATTTTGTGGATATTTACATTGTATTCTTAGTAGATTCAAGAAATGTTACAAATTAGAGAATTTTATTCTTAGTACGTTCTATAATGTTCGAAATTAGAGGATTTCAAAAATTGTCCAGTTCAATCCGTACTTGAATTTGCGTTATTAACTATATTGAAAGGCCCAAAAAAAATTCAAAAAAGTTATAAAAAAAATATTAGGCCTTGTTGGTTTTATTTTTATTTTCTATTTTTGCCATTTTATTATTTAAATTATAACAAATATTTATTTTTACCCATGTTAATAAATTTACACTTAGTTTGATTTTTATACTTATAACTATTAATTTCAAAAGTAAATACTTATTTAGTCAAAGTGACCCACATCATTAATGTTTGATATAATAATAAAATTCACTAACCAATTATATAATAGTTTTTAATTTTAATAGGATTCATAATAAATTGTATAATAAATTTTTAATCAAATATAATATGAATGATGAGACATAAAAATTATGATAACTGTTATACTAAAATATCATTTTCAAATGAATAAAGTCAATATTTTACACTATACCCAAATATATTTGTATTTTTCCACAAAAAGTCAATGCAAAAATAAAATGCATTTAAAAATGATTAATACAAAAAATGAAAACAAACAAGGACTTAGGCTTTGTTTGGTTTCATTTTGAGTTTTTCGAGAAAAATCTTATGGGGAAATATATTTTGAGAAATATATTAGGAAATGTAAAATATATTTGATTTTATTTTTAAAGAAGATATTTTATATTATAGATATTTTATGAATTTTATTAAATTAGTGGTGTTATATCATCATTTTATATCAGTGTACATTATTTTTATATTATATAATGATTAAAAAATATAAATATATATGATGAATTGAATATGTATAAATGTGTATATATATATATAATAGAATTATAATATATGTATAGTAATGAATCTGTTTTTTTTAAATTTTTTAAGAATAGGAAAATATATTTTAAGAAAATATTGTTAAATAAATAATTTCATCCCAAAAGTTCCCCTCATGTATGGAATTTGCCAATGCCAAGTAGGAATTTGGGGAAATTAACAGGGCGAGATCGGTAACTGCAACAAAACCCTAGTCCTCATAACACACACTACTTATATATATCCCAGTCAGACTTCTACATATCTCGATCATCCTCCAAACTGATTCTTGAATCCCCATTTTTTCTTCTTTCTCGCGACCTTTCACAGGTACCAGAATATTCTTGTTCTTTGTTGCTTAATCATTTTCAGGTTCATTACTCCGTTTTGATTTTTGCGATGAATTTTCATTTATTCCTATATGGTGCTGCTGTGCATGTCGTTTCTTGTTTATAGCTTGATGCTTTTTTTTTTTTTTTTTAATTTTTGAAAACATGTTTGATTATGCTTGAGTTTAGTTGATTACTGATTGTGTTGGCGATTTTATGTTTGCCAATTCGTAGTTTCATGTTTTGTTGCTGGAAATGATTTGCTTTATTTGATTCTGAGTGGAAGTGATGGTGGATCGAGTTGTACTTTATTGTAGATTGTGTTTAGTGGAGATTTTTCGTTTTTTCGATTATGGACTTTTGGTTTTTCTCAATTGCCGAAGCTGGAAGGTACTAAACGTGGAGAATTGAATATGAAGTGGTTATTGTTGTTATCGTTCGTGCTGCCCGACTAATGCTATTGTGCTCTATAGTAATCATGATATCGGTGTTACTGGTATAACTATCTAGGCTTTCCATTAGCTATCAATTGTGGGAGTCTTGATTGTGCTGAAAACTTTAATTCAGTTGTTAAAGGTAAAGAAAACTGCCACTCTTACTATATATTTGATGTTATTTCTTTCTCAGAAATAAGAAGCGGTGAATGAGAGGAGACATGGATTTTTTAACCTGCCACTAGATATCTACCTTCTTTACAGGAATAACTCATGATTAGACTATACTGGGAGATATAGTTTTGTTACATTAGTAAATAAATTTTAGTTTTGGTTTGGTTCTTAATTCAGTCAATAGGATTTCATCCATTTTGTTTTGAAATTCATTGTGAGCTTAGTCTGCTGATTTTGCAAATTTGGTCATGGAAGAGTTGGGTCAATTTATTGGAATCATCATCACTTGATATCAAGATGGCATAAGGAATTGCGGCCATCACTTTGTTATTGTTATTGTTATTATTGTTTTGCTGTATTTGTAAAGATTTGGTGAACATTGTTTTGCCTGAGATTTTTTTCTGGTTCTGTATGATTGTCTTCATACTTGTGTGTATCTATATATAAGATGAGGAATCTAGGTATTATAATGATGGAAGTTGAGGTTCTCTAGAATTCTCAATAGATGCTGAGTGTTACCTTGCATCTTAATCTTTAACAAAATTTAGAGTTGTGATTAAGATTTTAAAACACTAGTTATTGTTCTGAGAGAACTTTACGGTCAATTTCTCTGAAAAGTCTACTGCATTTCTTTTACTGGCTATTATATCTCAATATTAATTGTTTCCTCAGGTCACTGCATTGACTGCAAACATGGAGGATGGTATGCAACGTCTGTCCGTATTTCGAAAGATACACGGCCAGTCTTATCTTTTTTCTTGTATTTCTCCTCACACGCACTCTAGAAATGCTGGTTTGCACTATTTGACTGGAGGATATGTCAATGGAGGACTGCGGAGTCTTTCCATGCCATCATTCCAAGGAACTGGCCTGGAAATCGTTTCATCAATCTCCCCTTTCCTTATACAGGCTCCAGCAGAAAAAGAAAAAGGGTTTTCCAGTTTTATGATGGATTTCCTCATGGGAGGGGTTTCTGCTGCAGTATCCAAGACCGCCGCTGCTCCAATTGAGAGGGTAAAACTATTGATTCAAAACCAGGATGAGATGATCAGAGCCGGTCGGTTGTCTGAACCTTACAAGGGAATTTCTGACTGCTTTGCTAGAACTATCAAGGAAGAAGGTGTACTTTCCCTCTGGAGAGGCAACACTGCAAATGTTATCAGATACTTCCCTACTCAGGTTAATATAGTCTCATAGTATTAGTTTTTCCTCTTGAAATATGATATGATCACATTAGTGCATCTACCAAAGCTGATCAAGAGTTTCCAGTGCAGCATCTTCTCATTTAGTGATGACCAACTGATCAAGTGATATTAGACTATCATTTTCTGATGCTTCTAGTTGTGAGTGTTTGCAGGCCCTCAACTTTGCCTTCAAAGATTACTTCAAGAGACTGTTTAACTTCAAGAAAGACAGGGATGGATACTGGAAGTGGTTTGCTGGAAACTTGGCATCTGGTGGTGCTGCTGGTGCTTCATCTCTCCTGTTTGTTTACTCTCTTGATTATGCCCGAACACGGTTGGCTAATGATGCTAAGGCTGCAAAAAAGGGTGGTGAAAGGCAGTTCAATGGTTTGATTGATGTTTACAGAAAAACAATTCAATCTGATGGTCTTGTTGGACTTTACCGTGGATTCAACATTTCCTGTGTTGGAATTATAGTCTACCGTGGGCTTTACTTTGGAATGTACGATTCGCTGAAACCAGTCGTTCTAACTGGTTCGTTGCAGGTTGGTATACTAAAGAAACATGGTAACTGACCTTCTGTGTCTATTTTGTGTGGGCCTTCTTCCTTGGGTCCTCCCTTGAATGCTTCTCCATTTTTTCTTTCTAATGTCTTTGGAACTTTATGTGAAAAACCACAGTGTTATGTTATAATTGGTTAGTGCAAAATTTGATTGAGCCAGCATAACAATTTGATAAAATTTTCAATATTTCTTTGGAAAGATTTGCTATCTTGATATGAATGATCTGTATTGCTTATTCAGCTTTATTGATTTACATGCAATTATACTTGGTTTGATGAAATAATGCATATTTCATGCATATTGCAAAAGTTTGTTGTAGGATGAAGTTGCCAATTGCTGGTTATTTACATGACATGTCTTGGTATTGGTATGTACAGGATAGTTTCTTAGCTAGTTTCTTGCTGGGATGGGGTATCACCATTGGTGCTGGCTTGGCTTCTTACCCAATTGATACCGTGCGTAGAAGGATGATGATGACTTCAGGAGAGGCTGTCAAATATAAGAGCTCTATTGATGCATTTAAGCAGATCGTCAAGAAAGAAGGAACTAAGTCACTCTTTAAGGGTGCTGGAGCCAACATCTTAAGAGCTGTTGCAGGCGCTGGTGTGCTAGCTGGCTACGACAAATTGCAGGTTCTCGCCTTTGGCAAGAAATATGGATCTGGTGGCGGTGGTTAACATCAAGATGGTGATGTGATGATAATGACGACTGAGTGATGTTCTTTGTCTAGATGGTAATCTGCGTGTTATAATAATATTTTGGTGCAGTGTTTATCGGTGCATTTTCTCATAGCTGAAAATCCTGTGTAAATTTATAGTAGCATACCTATATGGAACTTTTATTTGTCATGTGAGAACTGTCTTCTGACGTAACTAAATAGTAGTCTTTTTGCAATGGAATATCTCAGTGCACTACGCTGGTCTTTGTACTTGTCGCAATTGGTCCGTGCATATTGGGTTATATACCGTGCAAGAACTGCAGTTGCTGAAGCAGAATTGCCTTCTCTTAGTCTCAATGCGGTGATGAAATTAGGCGTGGAGGTGGGTCATGTTATTCGGGTTTGAGTTTTTTGGGTATTTTGGGTCGGGCACTGGACTTATCTGGTAGCATAGTTTGCAACCGACTCCAATCCATTATACTTAGTACCCGATTTGTTTGGGTACCAGATCTATTGGCTTCCAAGTTTTTCTCAACTTTTTTTCGTAAATTTGGCGCCTTCAGAAAGCTGTCTCTATTTTCACGAAGCAGAGGCAGTAACTACCTCATTTTCTTGGTAATGGAGGAGGAAACAGAGGAGCTTAACAGAGGCAGTAAGCTTTAACGTTAGTTTCTCCCACCCAACCTACTACATAATGATCTTTTAGATATGTGAATGCCGGCTTTTTTCACTGTTTATATTAAAAAGCCCAAAAAATTAATGAAATACCATGAAATGAAGAGAGAATAATAAAAAATATTGTGAATCAAATTGTCAGGTTAATTCAAAATCGGCATTTCATTTTAAGAATTTTGAATTATTTGTTTTTTTATTCAATATAAATGAAGATTATTTTTTAAAATAGAGCGCATATTTTAAAATATATGACATGAATTTTGTATATAAAATTGAAAATTAAAGTGAAAGATTTGGAAATAAAATTATTTAATTTTTAGGGTAAATGGCATTTCAAATCCCCAAAGTTAATTTTGGCTCTCCTCAAAAATTAATTTAAAAGTATTTTGACACCTCAATTTACATTTATTATAATCTTTTGTCTTTCAATGACATTTCCAAATCAATTTTTTATCGAAGTATAGTTGTTGCTGCGCATTTTTTCCCTCTTTTTTCCTCTTAAAAGTCAAGAATTTTTTTTTTTTAATTGCTAGCAATGATGAATATACGACGAACAGTGGTACTTTTATTGTAAATAATATTTGTTGCATTGTGAATAACAAGCAAAGTGGTTGCAAATATTAGTTGTAAATAGTATGACTTGTGCTTATCGGATACTAAATTTCAATCCCTATGTAACTACATGAACATTGTGTTCTACATCCTTATCTTTTGCAATCTTTTAGTATATTTTTTGTACTGCGTTCGATACTATTTGTAGCAAAAATACTATCTTTTACTTGAATTTTGAGCAGAAAAGAGGTGGAGGGGGGGGGGAGGGGGGGGGGAGTACACACAAGAATTGCTGAAAAAAAGTGCTACAACTTTAAGATTGTAAAACCAAGTACAGGTTATGTCAAATAATAAATCTCTCGAAAGTTCGAAATCGATCCATAAGAAAGTTGTTTGAAGTTTTCTTTAAATGAATCTAATCATACTACAAGTTTCGTGGTTCTCTAAAATAATTTCATTATCAATTCATTCTTCCAAAACACATTCATGCATTTTAATCTCTGACGATAAAATATAATAGGATTTAACATCATGTATTTAAATAATACAATCTTAATCTATGTCGAAACAAGTTCAAATAAAATTGGATTAACTTAGTAAATAAAAAAATTTGGCCCAAAAATTATTCCCCAACACAACCAAGAAAACAGGAAAATTACTGGGCCCAACAAACAGCTACATGAAAAAAAAAATCATCAAAATGATTGGAAAAGAAAATTAGATGGAGCCCGTAATTTTGAAACTTTTGGGTAGACCCTCATAACTTTTAGGTAACAAGGAGTTAGATCCGTCTCACAAATACGCACGTTGACATATGTGGATCGTTTCTTGCTCTCCCAAACACAAACCACACACAACAAAAAACAATTCTTTTGAACTTCGATCTTTCCAAACACTCCCAATACACATCCACCTCTTATTTCATATAAAATTGAATAACATTGCTTCTTTCATCAGTACAAACTCACAAAGTATTAGCATTTGGAAAAAGAAAAACCCAGGTGACGGGTGACTTTCTTGGACTTTCAAGAACTGACCAACGCGTTTTAAAGTTTTGCTGGGTTTAAGTCCATAAAGAATGTCATCTTTATAATTTTTTTAAAACATCTTTAAGATATTTAAGAATTTAAAAGATGTCATAAAGTGTTAGGTAAATTTTTTAAAACATGAACTTATAAGCTATCAAAATAAAATATTGAAATTTTATAAATTCTTTTAAAAAAATAAAGATTATTTAAATTATTTTTAATATCTTAACAAATTTTTTTACTTTTGATCATATTAATTATAAGATTTTCATTACTAATATATGATAAGTTCAATAATTTTATTTTATCCAAATACTGATTGAACTTATTCCTAAAATAAAATCAATCATCTTATAATTTTAAAATATCTTACGAGATGTAACAGTTTATAAAATCTATCAACTTATTATAGCCTTATAAGCTCTTGACTAAAAAATAAAAATAAAAATAGTCAAACACTATTATAGTATTTATAAACTTTCAAGCATCTTAAAATATATTTGATATACCCAACCAATTACCCTCTTAATGCATTTTTTTTTTCTTAAGCGAGTTGTTTCTTCTCACTTCATTGATTCTCCATTGTGAAGGATTTTAAAAAACGTTTATATTTTAGTAATTGGGGCCAAAACAGCTATTATCATGTTAGGAAATACCCTCCTGTCACAAAATTAAAGTTCTCATGCGACTAATCATGGAATTATAGATGAAAAAAATTAATGCTTACTATTATGTTTAAAAATAATGGTTGAGAGTTAATGAGACTAATCATTAATTTAAATACAAGGACAATTTTGTACACAAAATTTCAATTTTAATAAATGAAGCTATATTTTGAAATATTTTAAAAAAATAAAAATAATAATTTTAGAACATAAAAAGTGTCTAAATGCAATACTATTTTGGATAAATAAGAAGATTTTAACTTTAATTTAGTATTTTACACCACATATATAAGTTATGAGACAATGATATTTGTGTTCCTTGTCCTTTTTATGGTTTTTCTAAACAAATGACTAGAATGGTGTCTCCAACTTTAGTTTTCCGAATGGAACCAGTTTTGTGTGGAAATTATTGCTCACCAAAACTATAAATTTTCTACTTTTAATTTTAATTATGGCCAAAAATTAAAAATGCGATTCAGAATTTTGGTATCTATTTTGGGCTTTTTTTATTAAATTTTAATTTTAATTGTTTTTTTTTTTCTTTTTAAAACATTACATTCTAAAAAAATTATTTTTTTAAATAAATTAAAAGCGTAATCTATAACACAGAAGTTAGAATGAGAAAAAATAATTTTTTATTATAAAAATAAATAAGATTAAAAATTTAAAAACTTGATACATATTTCACTCTTACGAATTCAAATTATACTTTAACTGGATTGTTTTTATGTTTTTACTATATAATTTCAAGAAAAACTTATAATATATTCATTGAAAGAAACAATATATTTCGTACTTTAATTTTTAATTATCGCTTAAAATTAAAAATGCGACTCAGAATGTTGGTACGTATTTCAGGTTTTTTTATTAAATTTTTATTTTAATTGATTTTTTTTTTAAAAGTTTACATTCTAAAAAAATTATTTTTTCTAATAAATTAAAAGCGTATTCTATAACCCATCAGTTAGAAAGAGAAAAAATATTCTCCTACTATTAAGGAAAATAAGATTAAAAATTTAAAAAATTGATACTCATTTCACTCTTACGAATTCAAATTATAGTTTAACTCCATCGTTTTTTTTTTCTTTTTACTGTATAACTTCAAGAAAAACTTATAATATATTCATTGAAAGAAACAATATATTTCCTACTTTTATTTTTAATTATGGCTAAAAATTAAAAATGCGACTCACAATATTGGTACGTATTTCGGGCTCTTTTATTAAATTTTATTTTAATTGATTTTTTTTTTAAAAGTTTACATTCTAAAAAATTTATTTTTTCTAATAAATTAAAAGCGTATTCTATAACCCAACAGTTACAATGAGGAAAAATACTTTCCTACTATTAAAGTAAATAAGATTAAAATTTTAAAAACTTGATACCCATTTCACTCTTACGAATTCAAATTATAGTTTAACTGAATTGTTTTTTTTCTTTTAACTGTATAATTTCAAGGAAAACTTATAATATTTTCATTGAAAGAAACAATATATTTTCTTACTTTTATTTTTAATTATGGCTAAAAATTGAAAATGCGACTCAAAATGTTGGTACGTATTTCGGGTTTTTTTATTAAATTTTTATTTTAATTAATTTTTTTTTTAAAAGTTTACGTTCTAAAAAAATTATTTTTTTTAATAAATTAAAAGCGTATTCAATAACCAACAGTTAGAATGAGGAAAAATACTTTTCTAATGTTAAGGTAAATAAGATTAAAAATTTAAAAACTTGATACTCATTTCACTCTTACGAATTCAAATTATAGTTTACATTTTTTTTTACTGTATAATTTCAAGAAAACTTATAATATATTCATTGAAAAAAAACAATATATTTCCTACTTTTAGTTTTAATTATGGCTAAAAATTGAAAATGCGACTCAGAATGTTAGTACGTATTTTGGGCTTTTTTATTAAATTTTTATTTTAATTGATTTTTTCTTTTAAAAGTTTACATCCTAAGAAAATTATTTTTTATAATAAATTAAAAGCGTATTCAATAACCCAGCAGTTAGAATGAGGAAAAATACTTTCCTACTATTAAGGTAAATAAGATTAAAAATTTAAAAACTTGATACACATTTCACTCTTACGAATTCAAATTATAGTTTAACTGGATTATTTTTTTTTGTTTTAATTGTATAATTTCAAGAAAAACTTATAATATATTCATTAAAAGAAACAATATATTTCCTACTTTTATTTTTAATTATGGCTTAAAATTGAAAATGCGACTCAGAATATTGGTATGTATTTCGGGCTTTTTTATTAAATTTTTATTTTAATTAATTTTTTTCTTTTTAAAAGTTTACATTCTAAAAAATTTATTTTTTCTAATAAATTAAAAGCGTATTCTATAACCCAACAGTTACAATGAGGAAAAATAATTTCCTACTATTAAGGTAAATAACATTAAAAATTTAAAAACTTGATAACCATTTCCCTCTTACGAATTCAAATTATAGTTTAACTGAATTTTTTTTTCTTTTACTGTATAATTTCAAGGAAAACTTATAATATTTTCATTGACAGAAACAATATATTCCTACTTTTATTTTTAATATGGCTAAAAATTGAAAATGCGACTCAAATATTGGTACGTATTTCGGGCTTTTTTATTAAATTTTAATTTTAATTAATTTTTTTTTAAAAGTTTACATTCTAAAAAAATTATTTTTTTCTAATAAATTAAAAGCGTATTCTATAACCAATAGTTAGAATGAGAAAAAATACTTTTCTAGTGTTAAGGTAAATAAGATTAAAAATTTAAAAACTTGATACCCATTTCACTCTTACGAATTCAAATTATAGTTTAACTTGATTATTTTTTTTTTTTTACTGTATAATTTCAGGAAAAACTTATAATATATTCATTGAAAGAAATAATATATTTCCTACTTTTATTTTTAATTATGGCTAAAATTGAAAATGCGACTCAGAATATTGGTACGTATTTCGAGCTTTTTTATTAAATTTTTATTTTAATTGATTTTTTTTAAAAGTTTACATTCTAAAAAATTTATTTTTTCTAATAAATTAAAAGCGTATTCTATAATCCAATAGTTAGAACGAGGAAAAATACTTTTCTACTGTTAAGGTAAATAAGATTAAAAATTTAAAAACTTGATACCCATTTCACTCTTACGAATTCAAATTATAGTTTAATTGAATTGTTTTTTTTTCTTTTTACTGTATAATTTCAAGAAAAACTTATAATATATTCATTGAAAGAAATAATATATTTCCTACTTTTATTTTTAATTATGGCTAAAAATTGAAAATGCGACTCAGAATATTGGTACGTATTTCGGGCTTTTTTATTAAATTTTTATTTTATTTGATTTTTTTTTTAAGTTTACGTTCTAAAAAATTTATTTTTTCTAATAAATTAAAAGCGTATTCTATAATCCAATGTTAGAATGAGGAAAAATACTTTTCTAGTGTTAAGGTAAATAAAATTAAAAATTTAAAAACTTGATACCCATTTACTCTTACGAATTCAAATTATAGTTTAATTGGAATTATTTTTTTTTCTTTTATGTATAATTTCAGGAAAAACTTATAATATATTCATTGAAAGAAACAATATATTTTCTACTTTTATTTTTAATTATGGCTAAAAATTGAAAATGCGACTCAGAATGTGGTACGTATTTCGGGTTTTTTATTAAATTTTATTTTAATTGATTTTTTTCTTTTAAAAGTTTACATTCTAAAAAAATTATTTTTTCTAATAAATTAAAAGCGTATTCAATAACCCAGCAGTTAGAATGAGAAAAAATACTTTCCTACTATTAAGGTGAATAAGATTAAAAATTTAAAAACTTGATACCCATTTCACTCTTACGAATTCAAATTATAGTTTAACTGGATTATTTTTTTTCTTTTTACTGTATAATTTCAAGAAAAACTTATAATATATTCATTGAAAGAAACAATATATTTCCTACTTTTATTTTTAATAATGGCTAAAAATTGAAAATGCGACTCAGAATGTTGGTACGTATTTTGGGCTTTTTTATTAAATTGTTATTTTAATTGATTTTTTTCTTTTAAAAGTTTACATTCTAAAAATATATTTTTTCTAATAAATTAAAAGCGTATTCAATAACCCAACAGTTAGAATAAGGAAAAATACTTTCCTATTATTAAAGTAAATAAGATTAAAATTTTAAAAACTTGATACACATTTCACTCTTACGAATTCAAATTATAGTTTAACTGGATTATTTTTTCGTTTTAATTGTATAATTTCAAGTAAAACTTATAATATATTCATTAAAAGAAACAATATATTTCCTACTTTTATTTTTAATTATGGCTTAAAATTGAAAATGCGACTCAGAATGTTGGTACATATTTCGGGCTTTTTTATTAAATTTTTATTTTAAACGATTTTTTTCTTTTAAAAGTTTATATTCTGAAAAATTTATTTTTTCTAATAAATTAAAAGCGTATTCTATAACCAACAGTTAGAAAGAGGAAAAATACTTTCCTACCATAAGGTAAATAAGATTAAAAATTTAAAAACTTGATACCCATTTCACTCTTACGAATTCAAATTATAGTTTAATTCGATTGTTTTTTTTTTTATTTTTACTGTATAATTTCAAGAAAACTTATAATATATTCATTGAAAGAAACAATATATTTCCTACTTTTATTTTTAATTATGGCTAAAAATTAAAAATGCGACTCAGAATGTTGGTACGTATTTTAGGCTTTTTTATTAAATTTTTATTTTAATTGATTTTTTTCTTTTTAAAAGTTTACATTCTAAAAAATTTATTTTTTCTAATAAATTAAAAGCGTATTCAATAACCCAGCAGTTAGAATGAGGAAAAATACTTTCTATTATTAAGGTAAATAAGATTAAAAATTTAAAAACTTGATACCCATTTCACTCTTACGAATTCAAATTATAGTTTAACTGGATTGTTTTTTTGTTTTTACTGTATAATTTCAAGAAAAACTTATAATATATTCATTAAAAGAAACAATATATTTCCTACTTTTATTTTTAATTATGCTTAAAAATTGAAAATGCGACTCAGAATGTTGGTACATATTTCGGGCTTTTTTGTTAAATTTTTATTTTAATTGAATTTTTTCTTTTCAAAGTTTATATTCTGAAAAATTTATTTTTTCTAATAAATTAAAAGCGTATTCTATAACCCAACAGTTAGAAAGAGGAAAAATACTTTCCTACCATTAAGGTAAATAAGATTAAAAATTTAAAACTTGATACCCATTTCACTCTTACGAATTCAAATTATAGTTTAATTCGATTGTTTTTTTTTTTTTACTGTATAATTTCAAGAAAAACTTATAATATATTCATTGAAAGAAACAATATATTTCCTACTTTTATTTTTAATTATGGCTAAAAATTAAAAATGCGACCCAGAATGTTGGTACGTATTTTAGGCTTTTTTATTAAATTTTTATTTTAATTGATTTTTTTCTTTTTAAAAGTTTACATTCTAAAAAATTTATTTTTTCTAATAAATTAAAAGCGTATTCAATAACCAGCAGTTAGAATGAGGAAAAATAATTTTCTATATTAAGGTAAATAAGATTAAAAATTTAAAAACTTGATACCCATTTCACTCTTACGAATTCAAATTATAGTTTAACTGGATTGTTTTTTTTTTGTTTTTACTATATAATTTCAAGAAAAACTTATATATATTCATTAAAAGAAACATATATTTCCTACTTTTATTTTTAATTATGGCTTAAAATTGAAAATGCGACTCAGAATGTTGGTACATATTTCGGGCTTTTTTATTAAATTTTTATGTTAAACGATTTTTTTCTTTTCAAAAGTTTATATTCTGAAAAATTTATTTTTTCTAATAAATTAAAAGCGTATTCTATAACCCAACAGTTAGAAAGAGGAAAAATACTTTCCTACCATTAAGGTAAATAAGATTAAAAATTTAAAAACTTGATACCCATTTCACTCTTACGAATTCAAATTATAGTTTAATTGGATTGTTTTTTTTTTATTTTTACTGTATAATTTCAAGAAAAACTTATAATATATTCATTGAAAGAAACAATATTTTCCTACTTTTATTTTTAATTATGGCTAAAAATTAAAAATGCGACTCAGAATGTTGGTACGTATTTTAGGCTTTTTTATTAAATTTTATTTTAATTGATTTTTTTCTTTTAAAAGTTTACATTCTTTATTATTTTTCTAATTATTTTTTCTAATAAATTAAAAGCGTATTCTAGAACCTAACAGTTACAATGAGGAAAAATAATTTTCTATATTAAGGTAATAAGATTAAAAATTTAAAAACTTGATACCCATTTACTCTTACGAATTCAAATTATAGTTTAACTGGATTGTTTTTTGTTTTTACTGTATAATTTCAAGAAAAACTTATAATATATTCATTGAAAGAAACAATATATTTCCTACTTTTATTTTTAATTATGGCTTAAAATTGAAAATGCGACTCAGAATGTTGGCACGTATTTCGGGCTTTTTTATTAAATTTTTATTTTAAACGATTTTTTTCTTTTAAAAGTTTACATTCTGAAAAATTTATTTTTTCTAATAAATTAAAAGCGTATTCTATAACCAACAGTTAGAAAGAGGAAAAATATTTTCCTACCATTAAGGTAAATAAGATTAAAAATTTAAAACTTGATACCCATTTCACTCTTACGAATTCAAATTATAGTTTAATTGGATTGTTTTTTTTTATTTTTACTGTATAATTTCAAGAAAAACTTATAATATATTCATTGAAAGAAACAATATATTTCCTACTTTTATTTTTAATTATGGCTAAAAATTAAAAATGCGACCCAGAATGTTGGTACGTATTTTAGGCTTTTTTATTAAATTTTTATTTTAATTGATTTTTTTCTTTTTAAAAGTTTACATTCTAAAAAATTTATTTTTTCTAATAAATTAAAAGCGTTTTCAATAACCCAGCAGTTAGAATGAGGAAAAATAATTTTCTATTATTAAGGTAAATAAGATTAAAAATTTAAAAACTTGATACCCATTTCACTCTTACGAATTCAAATTATAGTTTAACTAGATTGTTTTTTTGCTTTTACTATATAATTTCAAGAAAAACTTATAATATATTCATTAAAAGAAACAATATATTTCCTACTTTTATTTTTAATTATGGCTAAAAATTGAAAATGCGACTCAGAATGTTGGTACATATTTTGGGCTTTTTTATTAAATTTTTATTTTAATCGATTTTTTTCTTTTTAAAAGTTTACGTTTTAAAAAAATTATTTTTTCTAATAAATTAAAAGCGTATTCTATAGCCCATCAGTTAGAAAGAAAAAAAATATTTTCCTACTATTAAGGTAAATAAGATTAAAAATTTAAAAACTTGATACCCATTTCACTTTTACGAATTCAAATTATAGTTTAACTCGATTCTTTTTTTTTTTTTTACTGTATAATTTCAAGAAAACTTATAATATATTCATTGAAAGAAACAATATATTTCCTACTTTTATTTTTAATTATGGCTAAAAATTGAAAATGTGACTCTGAATATTGGTATGTATTTCGGGCTTTTTTATAAAAATTTTATTTTAATTAATTTTTTTCTTTTTAAAAGTTTACATTTCAAAAATTTATTTTTTCTAATAAATTAAAAGCGTATTCTATAACCTAACAGTTACAATGAGGAAAAATACTTTCCTACTATTAAGGTAAATAATATTAAAAATTTAAAAACTTGATACACATTTCACTCTTACGAATTCAAATTATAGTTTAACTAGATTGTTTTTTTTTCTTTTACTGTATAATTTCAAGTAAAACTTATAATATATTCATTAAAGAAACAATATAATTCCTACTTTTATTTTTAATTATGGCTTAAAATTGAAAATGCGACTCAGAATATTGGTACGTATTTCGGGCTTTTTATTAAATTTTATTTTAATTGATTTTTTTCTTTTTAAAAGTTTACATTCTGAAAAATTTATTTTTTCTAATAAATTAAAAGCGTATTCTATAACCCAACAGTTAGAAAGAGGAAAAATACTTTCCTACCATTAAGGTAAATAAGATTAAAAATTTAAAAACTTGATACCCATTTCACTCTTACGAATTCAAATTATAGTTTAACTGAATTGTTTTTTTTTACTGTATAATTTCAGGAAAACTTATAATATATTCATTGAAAGAAACAATATATTTCCTACTTTTATTTTTAATTATGGCTAAAAATAAAAATGCGACTCAGAATGTTGGTACGTATTTTAGGCTTTTTTATTAAATTTTTATTTTAATTGATTTTTTTCTTTTTAAAAGTTTACATTCTAAAAAATTTATTTTTTCTAATAAATTAAAAGCGTATTCGATAACCCAGCAGTTAGAATGAGGAAAAATACTTTTCTACTATTAAAGTAAATAAGATTAAAAATTTAAAAACTTGATACCCATTTCACTCTTACGAATTCAAATTATAGTTTAATTGGATTGTTTTTTTGTTTTTACTGTATAATTTCAAGAAAACTTATAATATATTCATTGAAAGAAACAATATATTTTCTACTTTTATTTTTAATTATGGCTAAAAATTGAAAATGCGACTAAGAATATTGGTACGTATTTCGGGTTTTTTATTAAATTTTTATTTTAATTGATTTTTTTTCTTTTTAAAAGTTTACATTTAAAAAAATTATTTTTTCTAATAAATTAAAAGCGTATTCTATAACCCACAGTTAGAAAGAGAAAAATTTTTCCTACTATTAAGGTAAATAAGATTAAAATTTAAAAACTTGATACCCATTTCACTTTTTGAATTCAAATTATAGTTTAATGGATTGTTTTTTTTTTTTTTTACTGTATAATTTCAAGGAAAACTTATAATATATTCATTGAAAGAAACAATATATTTCCTACTTTTATTTTTAATTATGGCTAAAAATTGAAAATGCGACTCAGAATATTGGTACGTATTTCGGCTTTTTATTAAATTTTTATTTTAATTGATTTTTTTTCTTTTTAAAGTTTACATTTTAAAAAAATTATTTTTTCTAATAAATTAAAAGCGTATTCTATAACCCATCAGTTAGAATGAGAAAAAATATTTTCCTACTATTAAGGTAAATAAGATTAAAAATTTAAAAACTTGATACCCATTTCACTTTTACGAATTCAAATTATAGTTTAACTGGATTGTTTTTTTTTTCTTTTTACTGTATAATTTCAAGAAAACTTATAATATATTCATTGAAAGAAACAATATATTTCCTACTTTTATTTTTAATTATGGCTAAAAATTGAAAATGCGACTCAGAATGTTGGTACGTATTTCGGGCTTTTTATTAAATTTTTATTTTAATTGATTTTTTTCTTTTTAAAAGTTTACATTCTAAAAAAATTATTTTTTCTAATAAATTAAAAGCGTATTCTAAACCCAACAGTTAGAATGAGGAAAAATACTTCCTACTATTAAGGTAAATAAGATTAAAAATTTAAAAACTTGATACCCATTTCACTCTTACGAATTCAAATTATAGTTTAACTGGATTGTTTTTTTTTTTTTTTTACTGTATAATTTCAAGAAAAACTTATAATATATTCATTGAAAGAAACAATATATTTCCTACTTTTATTTTTAATTATGGCTAAAAATTGAAAATGCGACTCAGAATGTTGGTACGTATTTCGGGCTTTTTATTAAATTTTTATTTTAATTGATTTTTTTCTTTTTAAAAGTTTACATTTTAAAAAATTATTTTTTCTAATAAATTAAAAGCGTATTCTATAACCCAGCAGTTAGAAGAGAAAAAAATATTTTCCTACTATTAAGGTAAATAAGATTAAAAATTTAAAAACTTGATACCCATTTCACTCTTACGAATTCAAATTATAGTTTAAGTGGATTGTTTTTTTTTTTTTTTTTACTGTATAATTTCAAGTAAAACTTATAATATATTCATTGAAAGAAACAATATATTTCCTACTTTTATTTTTAATTATGGCTAAAAATTGAAAATGCGACTCAGAATATTGGTACGTATTTCGGCTTTTTATTAAATTTTTATTTTAATTGATTTTTTTCTTTTTAAAAGTTTACATTTAAAAAAATTATTTTTTCTAATAAATTAAAAGCGTATTCTATAACCCAACAGTTAGAATGAGGAAAAATACTTTCCTACTATTAAGGTAAATAAGATTAAAAATTTAAAAACTTGATACCCATTTCACTCTTACGAATTCAAATTATAGTTTAACTGGATTGTTTTTTTTTTTTTACTGTATATTTCAAGTAAAACTTATAATATATTCATTAAAGAAACAATATATTCCTACTTTTATTTTTAATTATGGCTAAAAATTGAAAATGCGACTCAGAATGTTGGTACGTATTTCGGGCTTTTTTATTAAATTTTTATTTTAAACGATTTTTTTCTTTTTAAAGTTTACATTCTAAAAAATTTATTTTTTCTAATAAATTAAAAGCGTATTCTATAACCCAACAGTTAAAATGAGGAAAAATACTTTTCTACTATTAAGGTAAATAAGATTAAAAATTTAAAAAATTGATACCCATTTCACTTTTACGAATTCAAATTATAGTTTAACTGGATTGTTTTTTTTTTTTTACTGTATAATTTCAGGAAAAACTTATAATATATTCATTGAAAGAAACAATATATTTCCTACTTTTATTTTTAATTATGGCTAAAAATTAAAAATGCGACTCAGAATGTTGGTACGTATTTTGGGCTTTTTTATTAAATTTTTATTTTAATTGATTTTTTTCTTTTTAAAAGTTTACATTCTTAAAAAATTATTTTTTCTAATAAATTAAAAGCGTATTCTATAACCCAGCAGTTAGAATGAGGAAAAATACTTTCCTACTATTAAGGTAAATAAGATTAAAAATTTAAAAACTTGATACCCATTTCACTCTTACGAATTCAAATTATAGTTTAACTGGATTATTTTTTTCTTTTTACTGTATAATTTCAAGTAAAACTTATAATATATTCATTAAAGAAACAATATATTTCCTACTTTTATTTTTAATTATGGCTAAAAATTGAAAATGCGACTCAGAATGTTGGTACGTATTTCGGGCTTTTTTTTAAATTTTATTTTAATTGATTTTTTTTCTTTTAAAAGTTTACATTCTAAAAAATTTATTTTTTCTAATAAATTAAAAGCGTATTCTATAACCCAACAGTTAGAAAGAGGAAAAATACTTTCCTACTATTAAGGTAAATAAGATTAAAAATTTAAAACTTGATACCATTTCATCTTACGAATTCAAATTATAGTTTAATTGGATTGTTTTTTTTTTCTTTTTACTGTATAATTTCAAGGAAAACTTATAATATATTCAATTGAAAGAAACAATATATTTCCTACTTTTATTTTTAATTATGGCTAAAAATTGAAAATGCGACTCAGAATGTTGGTACGTATTTTGGGCTTTTTTATTAAATTTTTTTTAATTGATTTTTTTTTTTAAAAGTTTACATTCTAAAAAATTTATTTTTTCTAATAAATTAAAAGCGTATTCAATAACCCAACAGTTAGAATGAGGAAAAATACTTTTCTACTATTAAGGTAAATAAGATTAAAAATTTAAAACTTGATACCCATTTCACTCTTACGAATTCAAATTATAGTTTAACTGGATTGTTTTTTTGTTTTTACTGTATAATTCAAGAAAACTTATAATATATTCATTGAAAGAAACAATATATTTTCTACTTTTATTTTTAATTATGGCTAAAAATTGAAAATGCGACTCAGAATGTTGGTACGTATTTCGGGCTTTTTTATTAAATTTTTATTTTAATTGATTTTTTTTTTTAAAAGTTTACATTTAAAAAATTTATTTTTTCTAATAAATTAAAAGCGTATTCTATAACCCACAGTTAGAATAAGGAAAAATACTTTCCTACTATTAAGGTAAATAAGATTAAAAATTTAAAAACTTGATACCATTTCACTCTTACGAATTCAAATTATAGTTTAACTGGATTATTTTTTTTTTTTTTACTGTATAATTTCAAGAAACTTATAATATATTCATTGAAAGAAACAATATATTTCCTACTTTTATTTTTAATTATGGCTAAAAATTGAAAATGCGACTCAGAAAGTTGGTACGTATTTCGGGTTTTTTTATTAAATTTTTATTTTAATTGATTTTTTTTTTAAAAGTTTACATTCTAAAAATTATTTTTTTCTAATAAATTAAAAGCGTATTCTATAATCCAACAGTTAGAATGAGGAAAAATACTTTCCTACTATTAAGGTAAATAAGATTAAAAATTTAAAAACTTGATACCCATTTCACTCTTACGAATTCAAATTATAGTTTAACTGGATTATTTTTTTTTTTACTGTATAATTTCAAGGAAAACTTATAATATATTCATTGAAAGAAACAATATATTTCTACTTTTATTTTTAATTATGGCTAAAAATTGAAAATGCGACTCAGAATGTTGGTACGTATTTCGGGCTTTTTTATTAAATTTTTATTTTAATTGATTTTTTTTTAAAGTTTACGTTCTAAAAAAATTATTTTTTCTAATAAATTAAAAGCGTATTCTATAACCAACAGTTAGAATGAGGAAAAATACTTTTCTACTATTAAGGTAAATAAGATTAAAAATTTAAAAACTTGATACCATTTCACTCTTACGAATTCAAATTATAGTTTTCTGGATTATTTTTTTATTTTTTATTTTTTATTTTACGGTATAATTTCAAGAAAATTTATAATATATTCATTGAAAGAAACAATATATTTCTACTTTTATTTTTAATTATGGCTAAAAATTGAAAATGCGACTCAGAATGTTGGTACGTATTTTGGGCTTTTTTATTAAATTTTATTTTAATTGATTTTTTTCTTTTTAAAAGTTTACATTTAAAAAAATTTTTTTTCTAATAAATTAAAAGCGTATTCAATAACCAACAGTTAGAATGAGGAAAAATACTTTCCTACTATTAAGGTAAATAAGATTAAAAATTTAAAAACTTGATACCCATTTCACTCTTACGAATTCAAATTATAGTTTAACTGGATTATTTTTTTTTTTATTGTATAATTTCAGGAAAACTTATAATATATTCATTGAAAGAAACAATATATTTTCTACTTTTATTTTTAATTATGGCTAAAAATTGAAAATGCGACTCAGAATATTGGTACGTTTTTCGGGCTTTTTTATTAAATTTTTTTTAATTGATTTTTTTTCTTTTTAAAAGTTTACATTCTAAAAAAATTATTTTTTTTAATAAATTAAAAGCGTATTCTATAACCAACAGTTAGAAGGAGGAAAAATACTTTCCTACTATTAAGGTAAATAAGATTAAAATTTTAAAAACTTGATACCCATTTCACTCTTACGATTCAAATTATAGTTTAACTGGATTATTTTTTTTTTTTTTTACTGTATAATTTCAGGAAAACTTATAATATATTCATTGAAAGAAACAATATATTTTCTACTTTTATTTTTAATTATGGCTAAAAATTGAAAATGCGACTCAGAATATTGGTACGTATTTTGGGCTTTTTTTTAAATTTTATTTTAATTGATTTTTTTTTTAAAAGTTTACATTCTAAAAAATTTATTTTTTTCTAAAAGCGTATTCTATAACCCACAGTTAGAATGAGGAAAAATACTTTCCTACTATTAAGGTAAATAAGATTAAAAATTTAAAAAATTGATACCCATTTCACTCTTACGAATTCAAATTATAGTTTAAGTGGATTATTTTTTTCTTTTTACTGTATAATTTCAGGAAAAACTATAATATATTCATTGAAAGAAACAATATATTTCCTACTTTTATTTTTAATTATGGCTAAAAATTGAAAATGCGACTCAGAATGTTGGTACGTATTTTGGGCTTTTTTATTAAATTTTTATTTTAATTGATTTTTTTCTTTTTAAAAGTTTACATTCTAAAAAAATTATTTTTTCTAATAAATTAAAAGCGTATTCTATAACCCAACAGTTAGAATGAGGAAAAATACTTTCCTACTTTAAAGTAAATAAGATTAAAATTTTAAAAAATTTGATACAATTCACTGTATAATTTCAGAAAAACTTATAATATATTCATTGAAAGAAACAATATATTTCCTACTTTTATTTTTAATTATGGCTAAAAATAAAAATGCGACTCAGAAAGTTGGTACGTATTTCGGCTTTTTATTAAATTTTATTTTAATTGATTTTTTTTTTAAAAGTTTACATTCTAAAAAAATTATTTTTTCTAATAAATTAAAAGCGTATTCTATAATCCAACAGTTAGAATGAGAAAAAATACTTTTTACTATTAAGGTTAAAAAGATTAAAAATTTAAAAACTTGATACCCATTTCACTCTTACGAATTCAAATTATAGTTTAACTGGATTATTTTTTTTTTTTTTACTGTATAATTTCAAGAAAAACTTATAATATATTCATTGAAAGAAACAATATATTTCCTACTTTTATTTTTAATTATGGCTAAAAATTGAAAATGCGACTCAGAATGTTGGTACGTATTTGGGCTTTTTTATTAAATTTTTATTTAAATTAATTTTTTTCTTTTTAAAAGTTTACATTCTAAAAAATTTATTTTTTCTAATAAATTAAAAGCGTATTCTATAACCCAACAGTTAGAATGAGAAAAAATACTTTTCTACTATTAAGGTAAATAAGATTAAAAATTTAAAAACTTGATACCCATTTCACTCTTACGAATTCAAATTATAGTTTAATGGATTATTATTTTTTTTTTTTTTTTTACTATATAATTTCAAGGAAAAATTATAATATATTCATTGAAAGAAACAATATATTTCCTACTTTTATTTTTAATTATGGCTAAAAATTGAAAATGCGACTCAGAATGTTGGTACGTATTTGGGTTTTATTAAAATTTTATTTTAATTGATTTTTTTCTTTTTAAAAGTTTACATTCTAAAAAAATTATTTTTTCTAATAAATTAAAAGCGTATTTAATAACCCAACAGTTAGAATGAGGAAAAATATTTCCTACTATTAAGGTAAATAAGATTAAAAATTTAAAAACTTGATACCATTTCACTCTTACGAATTCAAATTATAGTTTAACTGGATTATTTTTTTGTTTTAACTGTATAATTTCAAGGAAAACTTATAATATATTCATTGAAGAAATAATATATTTCCTACTTTTATTTTTAATTATGGCTTAAAATTGAAAATGCGACTCAGAATGTTGGTACGTATTTTGGGCTTTTTTATTAAATTTTTATTTTAATTGATTTTTTTCTTTTTAAAAGTTTACATTCTAAAAAAATATTTTTTCTAATAAATTAAAAGCGTATTCTATAAACCCACAGTTAGAATAAGGAAAAAATACTTTCCTACTATTAAGGTAAATAAGATTAAAAATTTAAAAACTTGATAACCATTTCACTCTTACGAATTCAAATTATAGTTTAACTAGATTATTTTTTTCTTTTTACTGTATAATTTCAAGGAAAACTTATAATATTTTCATTGAAAGAAACAATATATTTTCTACTTTTATTTTTAATTATGGCTAAAAATTGAAAATGCGACTCAAAATATTGGTACGTATTTCGGGTTTTTTTATTAAATTTTATTTTAATTGATTTTTTTTTTAAAAGTTTACATTCTGAAAAAATTATTTTTTCTAATAAATTAAAAGCGTATTCTATAACCCAACAGTTAGAAAGAGGAAAAATACTTTCCTACCATTAAGGTAAATAAGATTAAAATTTTAAAAACTTAATACCCATTTCACTCTTACGAATTCAAATTATAGTTTAACTGGATTATTTTTTTCTTTTTACTGTATAATTTCAGGAAAAACTTATAATATATTCATTGAAAGAAACAATATATTTCCTACTTTTATTTTTAATTATGGCTAAAAATTAAAAATGCGACTCAGAAAGTTGGTACGTATTTCGGGCTTTTTTATTAAAATTTTATTTTAATTGATTTTTTTTTTAAAGTTTACGTTCTAAAAAAATATTTTTTCTAATAAATTAAAAGCGTATTCTATAATCCAACAGTTAGAATGAGGAAAAATACTTTTCTATGTTAAGGTTAAATAAGATTAAAAATTTAAAAACTTGATAACCATTTCACTCTTACGAATTCAAATTATAGTTTAAGTGGATTTTTTTTTTTTACTGTATAATTTCAAGGAAAACTTATAATATATTCATTGAAAGAAACAATATATTTCCTACTTTTATTTTTAATTATGGCTAAAAATTGAAAATGCGACTCAGAATGTTGGTACGTATTTTGGCTTTTTATTAAATTTTTATTTTAATTGATTTTTTTTTTTAAAGTTTACATTCTAAAAAATTTTTTTTCTAATAAATTAAAAGCGTATTCATATAATCCAACAGTTAGAATGAGGAAAAATACTTTCCTACTATTAAGGTAAATAAGATTAAAAATTTAAAAACTTGATAACCATTTCACTCTTACGAATTCAAATTATAGTTTAACTAGATGATTTTTTTCTTTTTACTGTATAATTTCAAGAAAAACTTATAATATATTCATTGAAAGAAACAATATATTTCCTACTTTTATTTTTAATTATGGCTAAAAATTGAAAATGCGACTCAGAATGTTGGTACGTATTTCGGGCTTTTTTATTAAATTTTTATTTTAATTGATTTTTTTTTTAAAGTTTACATTCTAAAAAAATTATTTTTTCTAATAAATTAAAAGCGTATTCTATA
The DNA here is from genome assembly GCA_019321725.1 of Paulownia fortunei. Taxonomy (NCBI): domain Eukaryota; kingdom Viridiplantae; phylum Streptophyta; class Magnoliopsida; order Lamiales; family Paulowniaceae; genus Paulownia; species Paulownia fortunei. Next base: position 12,779,628 of record CM033113.1, on the reverse strand, counting down.
ATCCAACAGTTAGAATGAGGAAAAATACTTTCCTACTATTAAGGTAAATAAGATTAAAAATTTAAAAACTTGATACCCATTTCACTCTTACGAATTCAAATTATAGTTTAACTGGATTATTTTTTTCTTTTTACTGTATAATTTCAAGAAAAACTTATAATATATTCATTGAAAGAAACAATATATTTCCTACTTTTATTTTTAATTATGGCTAAAAATTGAAAATGCGACTCAGAATGTTGGTACGTATTTTGGGCTTTTTTATTAAAATTTTATTTTAATTGATTTTTTTTTTTTTTAAAGTTTACATTCTAAAAAATTTATTTTTTCTAATAAATTAAAAGCGTATTCTATATAACCAACAGTTAGAATAAGGAAAAATACTTTCCTACTATTAAGGTAAATAAGATTAAAAATTTAAAAACTTGATACCATTTCACTCTTACG